>KZ112473.1:0-227583 GCA_002120305.1 Hypoxylon sp. CO27-5
AAAATATTAAGTTCTTAATGAGTACTTAGTGAGCACTTAGTGAGTACTCAGTGAGCTCTCGATAAGTTGTCGTCAAATTGGACAGCTACTCATTAAATATTCGCTGTCAACCCAGTAATCTAGTGACCTTGACTTAGTGGTCTAGTAACCTTTTACAGTGGTCTAGTCAGGCCAAGTGCCCTCACACAAAATACCTTGTAATGGTGGGTGGGGCAGTGGGGAAATGGTCACCTCACCTAGTTCCCCCAACATTAATGGTCAATTGACCTCGACGCTTCTATGCTGTTGTCGTCTGATTTAATTGGCAGTCGAACGACTCAATGAGATGGTCCCACTGTATGGTCGACAGATCCCATTTAACGGGATTGTAGAAGGACACAGCGCCAAACGTGCAACCCGTGGGCGATGTACAGATGTCTTCACATTGGCCTCTATAACGTCGAATATTCTATTAGCTAAATTTCATAATACGATTACCTAAGACAGAGAAGCATATGTGACAACTTACACTCGGGGCCAGCAGAAGAATCCATCACCATCGGGAGCAAAGGTCTTAGTCTTTCCGGAGAAACCTTCAGGCATGTTGTGGCAGTCCTTCAGAGAATAGACCTCGTAATGGCACGCACCCGTAGCGTTGGCGCCGTTGCAGATCAGGATCTGGAAATTGGCACATTAATAATTAGCTATCTGCCAAAATGTAGAGCTGAGGGAAAGAGAAAACGTACACCACCGATTTCTCTCTTGGCCAAGGCCGGTCTTCCTCGAGCCGAGACGCAAGTCGCAGCTGCGACGAGGTTGGTGATTATTGCTAAGAGCTGCATAGTTGCGGGTAGATAAAATTGTTTTTTTTTGCAACGAGACGCGTCGGCGAGGAGATTTCTGGCGAAGGTAAGGAGGAAAAGAGTAACCTAGCCCTGCGTTGTCAGGAACGAAGGATATCAATAGAACCAAGGGACAAAGAAGGGAGTACCTAGTGGAGTTTCTCTATGTAGGTACATGTAGGTATGCAAACTCGTGCCTGGACAATCACGGACGATGCAGGATGCAAAGTGGATATGAAGGATTATATACATGTAGGTAATGTCGATCGACAATGCAGTTCTGCTTAGGTACGCTCAGGTAAAAGAGAAGAGCTGGAGTCCTTCCTAGAAGAATATGTACATAATATTATCAAATGATGATTGTACGACAAATACCTATGTAGTAAATTGGTCCAAGCCTCTTCTAAGTCTGCCGACTACAGACATCATCCTGTACGGTACCTGCCTCTTTTATGGGAACATGATTACGTAGGTAGCAATTAAATAGGCACTACTACAACATCTTGACCTACGCCATTGTACCTACAATATCAGACCTGATGATATGCTACTGGCGATGCATATCACATTAACCAAAGTAGGCATTGTTATTTTCTTTTCCTCTAGTGTCTGGATAAGTTTGCTTGCATGCGCTCTGCGGATCCTTAGAAACATTAATCCTATAAAACAAACATGTACATACGTGCATGTAAGAGGTAAAACCCGATGACGGTACCTAGGTACTTACAGTCGAGCATACATATGTAGCCTTGGAAGATTCGGCGTCGTACATGTATCTAACAACATTGAATTGTTCCTGATAAATACGTCCTTTGAAAACCCTGCATACGTTTTACGAGATGCTGGAGTACAGGGGATGCGGCTACAGCAGCTGAACTGCATCCTCCAACAGTCAGACGACGTCATAGGTCCGTTCCGCTGGTAAGATGCTGATACTTACGCTATATTAGGCCGCTTAAGGAATATTGGTTGGTCTCGGCTTGGCGGCCTTTGTGGACGCAGATTCCCTCGATAACCTTGCATTGAATTATCACACCGAATTGGACACTTTGTAAAGACTTTAGCCCCTTCAATACGAACTGATCAATACGAACTGATCACCGCTTCTCCTAGCTCGCTAGGGTAAGCTACTGTATGCGTGCGCTGGCATGCCGTTTGAAGAATTTGAAGAATAGAAGCACAACACATGAAATACTTAGAAACGCATAGTTTCTTAATGCAAGCGCGATAACCTGCTCATGAATAGAATTGATTGTGGTGGCATTTATACTATGGGTGATTTTGACTGACGGGGGTATCAAGATGCCACCATTTATTTCCCCTTCTGCTGCCAAATCCGTTATGCGCAGTAATAACTCGACTAGTCAATCTGCAGCTGACGGTAGAACCATCGATAAATGCGGTGATTGGTGTAACCTCGCCGCATCCAGTAATATCTTTCATTATCAGCACGGGAGGCTCACTGCGTCCAAGCGAAGCTAACCAAGCATTACTGCAGGGGACGCGGTAACGTAGATAATACCAGACCCAGCTAGGCGAAGGTGCCACAATATCAGCTGAAAAGTTACTTCTACGACGAGGCTTACTCGGAGGAATTATGCTTGAGGAAAATATGATATATTCCGAAAAGCAACCACTAACTCCGCGCTCATGCATATCCCTCTAAACCGTCTGACGATCCTTCGTCGTGTAGTCCTGTAGGCCAACCCTATTCATGTCGAAATCGAGGATTGGTCGTGGCGATACTAAGGACGGTCCGATATCAAGGACACACGACCAAGGAGGTAATACCGAGATCGATCTTACTGGAGCAGCTCTTCACATGACCAGTCCTCATAGCTATACAGTAGTTAATATAAACAGCCATGCCAGCTAAGATGATTGGAAAACGTACTAGCCATCAGGAAGGTAACGGCGAACGATCAGAGGAATCTTCTTCTCACGTAGCTCCTTTATAGCTATCTGCAGAGGATCCGATTCTCCTTCCAAGTCCACGAGAACAGGGGCATTCATACTATGCGACCTTCAGTCAGCGTCTATCCAACTCAGCATCCACATCGATGTAGTCGTACCTAATCTGTAGTGCTCTGGTACCCAAGACGCGAGCTCGTTCATACTTGGTCATGTACGGAGTTGTAGTTCGCTCCTCATTGGGGACCTTCTTGTCTTTGTTTGACTTCGTGGTGGACTTGGTTCGGTTCGCGGCGGCAGATGGATCGCCTGAGATGACAACGTTCTCTTCTTCCTCTACGCCTCTTCGGTTGAAGTCATCATCATCTCCGTCCGGTACTTCGGGGTCGAGCTCGTCATCGAGAACTTCATCTTCCTCGTACATGGGCTCATCCCTACAATGTGTTAGATGAGTACTGAGGAGGTGGCTGGGATGCGCTAAGGGCTGAACTCACCCTCCACCAACGTCATTCTCATCACCGTAGTCTGACATCTTGGTCGACTAATACGCGGTCGGTTGAAGTATTCGAAAGGAAAACCTTTGTGTATCCGAGGATCGATGCAGCTGTGATGTTGGATGGCAACCTGCAAACAAGGCGGCGACGAATGCGATGCGAAAAATTTAGAAAGTTGGAAGGCTGAAAGAATTCAAGACCAGCAAGGATTATCTATTGGCTGGCACGTCCACCACAACGCTAATGACGCGCTTTGACCAGTTAGCACCGGATAAAGTTAACACTAGTGAAGGTGGACCCATGTACAGTACGTACTTTGGCCGTATCGCTGGGAAATCCTTATCGATATGGACGATAAGCAGCTCGGCACAATATTTTCGTCAATTAACTTTTCAGGGTCCGAGGTAATTCTAAGACTTCACGACGACATCCGACGACTCGCTTCCGCAGCATGGTCAATTGTAAATTGTAGCACCATGAAGCGGAAGGCGATTGACGAAGCTGGGGATGACCTCAATTGCCCCAAGACTGGGCGAGCCCGGCTCGGAGATGTCAATGCCGCGCACGGTAAGGCAATCAATATTGATTTCGCGATTCAGCAGCTAATTGTGTTTCTCACCAGATAATTCCGACTACGATCCCAATGCCGATGACATCCTTTCCGACGATGAGTCCAATTATGCAGGCACATTGTCTACTCTCCCCGCAAATGATACACCATTGACACCCCTCTCCCCTGCTCGCAAGTTTCCTTCCGACCTTAAGACCATTAAGTGTACATTCCCTGGCTGCGAGAAGACATTCAACCGCCCGGCCCGTCTCGCTGCGCACTTGCGATCTCACAAAAACGAGCGGCCGTACAAGTGTTCTTTCCCCGGTTGCGACAAGGATTACATTGAGGAGAAACATCTCAAGCAGCACATCAAGGGTTCTCACACTAGTGAACGTGAGCATGTGTGCGCACATCCGAATTGTGGCAAGAGCTTTATGACCGCCACCCGCCTCAGACGTCACCAGGCTGTCCATGAAGGACAAGAGAGATTCAAATGCCGAGACTTCCCGCCCTGCGAGCAGTCGTTCCGCAAGCATCAGACTCTGCAGCGCCATATCCTATCTGAACATCTCAATCTTCCCCCTTATCCATGCGACTATAAAGATGGCGTGTCTGGAGATATTTGTGGTGCAGGATTTGACACTGCTGGAGCCCTGAGACGCCATCAGGAGAAAGAACATGGCGAGATCCGCTTTTGGTGCGATGAATGCAGCGCTCAGCAGGATGGCGACAAGAGCGGCCAGCAGAAGAGAGTTGGCTTTACCACGATGGCTTTACTGCAAGCACACATGAAACAAGCTCATGTCAATTGTATGTTCTGCGGACTCCAGTGTAATGGCAGATCGGATCTCGAGCAACACATGGAGTCGCAGCATTCGAACCCGAAAAGTCTAGAGGAACGAAAGACTGTCGCTTGTACTTGGCCCGGTTGTACGAAGACATTCACCAAGAAGTCCAATCTCAATGTCCACATCCGAAGCTTCCACGAGGGCTTGCGTTTTGTTTGCGGCAATGTGGATCTTGGTGGCGCAGAAGATTTGGCAAGCTGGTCGCAATCTGATGGCTGTGGAGAGAGTTTTGTTACCAAGGCCAATTTGGAGAACCATGTTCGCTACGTGCATTTGGGCTATGAACGACCGGAGCAGCCTCAGGGTGCGCCAAAGTCGAAGCAACCACCCTCTTCCAATCTCTTGGATGAACTCATCGGTGCCGGAGGGAAGTCGAGAAGAACGCTTACGTGTACAATCCCTGGCTGTAATGTCAAATTTTCGCACAATGGCGAGCTCCAGGCTCATCTGCAAAACGAGCATATCATTGAACAGGCACTGATGGAAGGGATCGGACAAGTTAGCAATCCGATGCTGGCACAGCCACCCATGGCATTCGATGACATGATGCAGGGAATGACGAACTGGGAGGAAGGAAACGAGGATGAGCAGTTCTGGATTGGTGCAGAAGACCCCGACTTGGGAAATTCTGGTACACAAGGACTTGACCAAGGTTGGGGTCACGAGGAAGCCGAGATGAGACAGCTCATCGACCCTTATCCTTTGGAACCTCTACGTGGCCCGATTGATCCTGCATTGGACGATTTTCAGTTTCAGTAGGATACGGTAATTGGCTTTAGGAGTTAGGTGGAAGTTATGATACCCTTTGCTTTTGTGAACGATAAATGGACTACAGTTTGGCCCCTAGGGCATGAACAATGAAATCATTGCATGGTACTGTCCTATAATTATATGTGTGATTTGCATTCTAAACTGCCCGTAGTGCTTCCTACCCAGTATTCATTCGTTGTTTCCTGGTGGCTGGGTATACTTGATGATACTCATTTTTTTCGTAGGGACCTTCCTAGCCATTAGCCTCTGACTCTCATAGTCCTAGCAATTATGAAGAAATGAACATATAGCATCTTATGTCCTCCCCCATACGTATAATGCCACACTTCTCCTAAAGAGAGAGCAAGTCTTCCATTACATCTCACCGCCTTCGGTCGTAATCCTTTTCGTCATATATGCTATGGGGTCGAGAAAGTATTCAAAAAAGAGGTAACCCAGGTACTCATTAGTTAAACCTCAGAAACATGTATCCTACCATTAGGGTATACTCAGAACTATCTACATGCCTGTCTATATAATTACAATTCCCTTTGACGATCCGACGCGTACAAGTCTTAGTGTAAGCGTTTGCGTGAACGGAAAAGCCTGAAAGCATTCCAACTCAACACCCCCGAGGTAACCAACGCAAGACCGACTAGTTCCAAGCGCCCTGGGTTTAAATTACCCAAGAATAACCCCAATGGGTACCTAACATGCTCCCAAGTGATACGTGGCTCGTTCCCGTACCCCCGACTGCAGGTCTCTGAACTTCCAGTCGACGGTGTAACATCCTCGTTCCGCGTTATTCTCTCCCCAACGTCTACGTCGCAAAGCCGCTTTGCTATCGAAATGCACTCGAACGCCCATCCTCGGCCTAAACAGATCGAAATATGGTAATCCGGTATCTGTTCGTCGCTAAGACTTTGAAGCTCTTCTAATCTAGGAAAGCTTCGTTCGATCCAGTACTTTGCTTTCTCCTTATCCCCTTGACTTGCCAAGGCACATGCCAATACACCACCTATTAATGGAAAGCATATATGACAATCAGAGCTATGTTCGAGAGCGCATGTTAAAACACCCGGGAAGCGTTCCACTATTCTCCATGATTTCGTGAGTTGGGAGATATCTCCGGCAATTCGCAGCGCTGCTAAAACGATAGCGACATGATTGATCGTATCATTGTCCGTTACGATGGATCGCGGCAGGTTTTGTGCAAAGAATATCTGCACCCCTTTAACGTTTTCATCTTCTACCCAAAGAAGGATCTCGAACGCATCTTTCCATTTCTGAAGCATAAACTTCGTCATCGTGGCGTAATGACTAGTACCTCCGAAATATTGCTTAACATATGATGCGTCATGAGTAGTGAGCCATGTCTGAACCCAGTCGTAGTGAATCTCTGCAAGGCGATATTTTCCCTCGGTAACATAAAACTCTGCCAACTTGAGGCACCATTCTGCAAAGTATTCACTAGTAAGGAATTCTTCGAACATCCCCCATAGGCTATTGAAGACCATCTGGTACTCTTTCACGGTGAACAAATCCATAGCCCGGCGAATACACGTAAGCTCATGCATGAGGTGGTAAAACTCCTTCCGCACACATTGACCGGGATTACATTGTCGACGGCCAACAAGAAGCAGATATTCCTTGAGCGTCCAACGAGCTTTACCCCATAGCTCTCGAGTCATGTAGAATTTGATTACATGAGCCAATAAGCCTACGTTAGGGGTGGAATCTTTCCACCGCACGAAGAGAGATGCTGTTATGTGCTCGAGAGTCGTCAAGAGTTCCTTTTGGGGTGGTTGGTCCAGTAGCTCCATGTCATTGGCCAGCATGGAAACTAATGCCCGTCCGGTGCAATCTTCAGCCAACAGTATCCAGTTATTAGTAATGATATCTTTTTCTGGTATATCCTGCAGAAGTTGGGTTGCTACCCTAAATGCCTCGCCCAATAAATGTTCCTCGTAGTATATTTCGAAGATCTTCCTTCTGGTATCAAATTCGTCCTGCGAAAGGGGTTCGCCGGGTGTCGTCACTCCTGCTATAATACTCGATATAATTTCACCGGCTTGTGTTTTATTTGGAGGAGTGGATCTAAGATAGCATTGAACCAGCGTAAACTGCTCCTGCCGGATACTAGCGTCATCTGGATATGTTATCTTTAGCCGGTTGATATACTCTTCTATTTGGGTTGCGGCGTCATTCCACTCTCCTCTTACGCGATGCACCATTGCTTTTAGCTCTAGAAACCCGACTGCGCTGTAGCTGAGGGCGAAGAGCCAATCACGTTTTGCGGTTAAACTATCAAAAACTTTGATAGTTTCGAGCAGATCGTCCAGCCGAGTCAAATCCCATTGTAGTAACCCTAAGGTATACAAGTCATAGAGAATTGAGGACCTCGCACCATTGTCGTCATCGTCGGTGTTTATATAAGCTTGGAGACGCTTGGGAAGCCAAGAGTGTCTAAGCCAATCCGTAAGGGGTAAAAGAGGCTCATGATTGTCGGATGGTGTATTTAAGTCGAATATAAAGTATTCAATCCACAATAAAACCAGCTGCGCGTAATTTGGCTTATACTTTTCGAGAGAGAAGGGTCGGGATCGCCAGCGTTCAACCCATCCTCTCCACACGATAGGGAATGGCGCTGACTCTGAAGATTTGACCAAGCTTTTGTCCGTGAAGTATTCGAGTTGCTCTATCAAAATTGGGAGCGTTTTTCGAGACGACTCGAAATCCTCTATTCGAAGGAACCAACTCAAAAGAAGAAAAGTTAACGATAATCCCTCAAAAGAGATGTTGGTGCCACTTCGGTCTCTCTGCCACAAAGTAAGCGCTTTCTTAATCCACGGCTCGATAGTGTGGAGTAAGCGGTCTGGCGTTTCTCTGAGGATTCGATCCAGTTCCCAGACGCATTCATCTAGGGAAAGCTCCGGGAACACGTGCTGGTTCAATCTAAAAAGCTCACGAAACTCGCGGCCAGCGTTAAAGGCAAAGAGAGTTACTGAATTGATTAAGTTTAGGAACCAGAATTTGTCCTCTGGCCGCTGGAGCCCTAAAGCTTCCTGATGCTTCGGCTCCCAGCTATACTCAACAAAGTTCGTTAAGCAGCTACCGAGGTGAGAGTATAATTCGGAATCCACAAGCAATAGAGCCTCCTTTATTTCGGAGCTAGCGCCGTCGACAAGTCGAGTGTCTTCATAAAATAGGTACGCTGTTTCAACAAATCCATCCATGAAATTACAGGCATTAAGAGTTGCCGCCAGACAGGTGAGAGCTTCGGCGAAATGAGTTTGTCCATTACAACAGCCCTGTCGTACCATAGCCCAGTCGCGTACAAGGGGGTGTAATGAGAAATAAACCATCCCAGACACGTCGACAGAACAGGATTCAACCAGAGAAAGTGCCTCGAACTGGGTGATGACGTCGAGGAATAAATCCCTGTCAAACTCGCCCTTAGAATCTAGGAATATCTGCATCCAGTCGTGATGTATCGGGCACCACACACATTTCTCTGATTGCCGGCGCCTGTAATGTTGCTCAAAATGTACACAGGAGATACGATGGGGGTTTAGAAAAGAGCATATAGAGAGAAAATGGGATTTTCTCGCCCGATCCTCTTCATCGGTCCCAAGAATATGAAGTGATAATTCCCAAGTAGTAAACACGCTTTGGTTCTGCTCAACATGTCCCCAAGAATTATACGGCTTGTGAAGCATGCGGAGCTTCTGCTTTTCATACCGAGGTAAGAATTGCGACAAGTTACTTGTCAAGTGTTGTGACCTAATGTAGGAGGAAGCTGCATGGATAGCCAAAGGTAATGCTCCCAGGCGCCGAACAATGGCTTCTGCTTTTGTAGCATTCTCTTTATGCTTGTTCGTATCAGTACTATCGAGCTTAAGCAAATGTAGTAGAAGTGACGTCGCTGTGTTAAGAGGGAGGCCACGGACCCAAATCGTGGTATCGAGGTCCTTATCAGCTTCCATGAGTCGAGTAGTTATGATGACTGCAGCTAGACCAGTCCTCGGTATGTAGTCTAGGATGCGGTCGGAGTTCACATTGTCGAAGACCAATAAGTAAGGTCTTGTCCAATTTTCGAATGCATTCATTACTTGGGATAGCGCAGTATCATGAGATGGTTTTGTTCCGAGCCCCGATTGTTGGGACTGCTGGGGTTGAATGATCCCGGAAATCCGAGAAATAGCAGTCTGTAAGGCGGCTTCCGAAGAAGCATCTATCCAAAATGCTGCTTTAAAGGGATTATCCTGGCGGCTTGTTGCGTTGTGGAAGTATTTCAAGGCGAGCTGTGTTTTCCCACCCCCACCGATTCCGAGAAGACCAATTGTGTGCGGCTTTTTGCATCCTATTTGAAACAGCCGTTGGAACTGTTCATCCATATTGTCTAAGTGCTCCTGCTGGCCCATGAAGTGTTTCTCCTCTCGGCGAATGGGGCGGTCAATATGGGATATTTGGCTGTCTTGGGATTTGGAAGCGGCTACGCATAGATGAGCGTCCAAGTTAAGCTGCATGGATAGGTACTACATGAGTTAACACGTAATCGTTACATGCTTACCTGGAAGGCCTGTCTCTTCGTCTGATAGACGATTCGGCTGCTGCTCAGAGTCGACTGGGAGCGCATTTCCTATTAGCGGCTTTTCAAATGGAAGTTCAAGGGATGGATTAGCAAACGACTGATTCTGAGGCAATGCAGGTGCTATTAAATAATGCGTCATTAACAACAGAAAAACCATAGGTCTTCATCTAGATGACATACTGGTTCCTGGGTTGGGATTAATAGCGTTTCGATCCATCCTGACAGCTAACATCACTGATTTATACGTGGAATCTTTTGCGTCGTAAAATTTCACAATATTACTATGATCTGCCTGCACGGGATGAGACTCTTCGCCCCTTACGTCGATTTTCGCGGAAAACTCGTCGACGACCTATCTGTCCCATTAGAAGGCGGATCAACAGTTAGAACGTGGGAAAATATACCAGGATACCAAGTTTGTGATGGGTTCGGGTTTCGTAGAAGGTCCTCATGAACGGGGCGGTGCCTTTCGGGGTGTCCCAGATACTGAGTCTTTGAAACGACCTCGATATATCCAAAAGCTGATCAGAATGGGCTTCGAGAGCGCCAAGGATCTTGGGCGGTAGTTCATATCCAACACATTTCGCAATCGACTTCACAATCTTTACCCTTTTCATCTTCGTCGCAAAGCTACCGGCATTTGGGGTACCGAAAAGCATGATGGAGGTTGTTGATTTCAAGATATCTTTGAACACTTCGACTTCATTACACTCTATTAACGCCTGTCTAGTGTATCAGCTTCGAAGGAACTATTTCTAGGTAGAGTGATTCGCGAGGGTCTCAACAATACCTTTTTGATGACCAAACCACCAAGGCTATACCCTATCATCACGATAGGCCGCGTACCTTCTTCAACATTATTCTCGAACCGATTATTACGCAGCTGATGGCAAAGATTGAGTGCTATGTCGGAGATCCGCACGAGGTTAGACCCTTTTAAGGTGGATTCGGAGAGCGTATCGTAGTTAAAGAGGAGAATGCGAGCTTCAGGTATGTCTTTGCCTAGTTGTTCTGGCCACCAGAAGCCGGTGTCCTGGTGCTTCCATGTTTCTGTACTACTGCCATCCAAGCCATGTACGAAAACAATACCGTAAGGCTATTAGTTACAGACACCTGATTATCTCAAGAAAACTCACTCGACAGTGGGGTTCGATGTTCCAGGTATTCGGAACTCAGTGAGGCCCGGTCGAGATACATCATTTGGTGAAAACTTCGCTGCTGACGCGCCGGGGGTATCTGCTTGAGATTCTTGAAGGACAACCGCAGCCGAACCATTAGCTCTCCTCTGTTTCGGATCTTGCCTCTTGAATCTCGGGAACATCTGGTTAGGATGGTTTGGTTTTAAGTGATTATCTAACACGGTTGATTTGGTTGTTGGCGTTATTCGGAGATACTATAATATTCGAACGTCATGAGTCTTGAAGGAGTTGCCATAGATGCGGAGTGGAATTCTTACCGATATGTATTGATGCCAGCCTCAATGGGCTAGCTTGGCAGAAACTTCTTCGAGATTCAGCCGCAGCAAAGACTTTTTCTGGAGGGTAGCTATCACAATCTATTGGGCAGTGAGGTGGGAGGCGCAGTCAATCAAAAGGGGCGCCCTTGTACACACCGAAAGCCTTGTCGTACTCGGAACACTTAAAGCTAAGATGACTTTTTGATTGCGAAGAATATATATCTACCGAGATTCCTGCAGTGAATTGAAACTGGTATACTGAAAGGGGTTGTTTTGGTAAACCGGCTGAAATTTTGTCTTCCGCAAAATAATGGCGCCTCGGTTCGAGAGGAGGCTGTAGAAACAACCCCACGGAATTAAGAGTCAGCCTAGCTTACGCGTATCCTGCTAGAATGATATGATAAAATGTAGAGTGCAGATTTCCATTAGCCAATAGCAATAGCTTCCGCTGTTACTTGCGCACCGTACATAATATCAGGGAGTCGGGTATCTCCAACAACTGATGCGCCGCATTGGATATTCAAATTAATAGCTCTCAAGGGACAGCCCTAGCCCTAGATACGGTGTTAATCATTATTCTGAAAATATCTAACAGGATATAAACATTTCCACTGCCTCTTATTTATCATAAAACACATATTGGTCATCATCACTCTTGCATATTAGTGGGGTAAGAGGTACATGTATTTAACATTCAAGTGTCTACCTAGGTACTTGCTCTACTATCCATAAATCTTGATCAAAAAAAGGAAAGTATTAGAAGAATAAATCTTATGTCCAACCTGTAAACTTACTTACTGGGAGAACGCCCGACCTAGTAGTCATCCGCGTTCCCCAACTTACTTAGGTACCTATCCAAGGGGAAAACGGTGCCCCGGGAAAAAAAAGAAAAAGGAAAGAAAGAGAAGTACTAGCAGCAATTCAGAAGGTCAGCAACAACCTACCAGACCACTACCACTGGCCCCAAAGCCTCATCCCCTTAACGGGACCACGGGAATGTTGGGGGCTTAAGGCCAAGGCTCGGGATCTTAGGATCCCTGTCCTCGGCGACGTTCTCCTCGGCGTTCTCGTTCTTGGGCTCGCCGGAGTCGGCGTCGCTTGCGGCGGTACCCGGGGTCTGCGGTCTAGGGACGGCAAGGTAATGGATGTCGTACCGGTTCACGTATGGGCGTGGAACGGTCGGTGCCGTAAGGCGCGTGGGGCCATCGTGGGGCCGCAGTCCGAGGGAGAGAGGAACGACGGCAGGGCCAGACGACTCGTCTTCGGTGTCGTCCTCCTTAGCATCCGGCGACGGCACCGCTAGCCCCTTGAGTTTAGCTACACCACCGTCGTTGCTAGTAGATGACGAAACAAGGTTGTCGATACCGGTGTCATGGATGGTAACCCAATCGGCCTGACCTTCGTCTAGACTAAAAGTGTCTTTTTTAGCGTCAATTGCGACCCAGTCGTCGTCTATATCCTCAGTTGTATCTTCCCGTCCGTTTCGTCTAGCAGCTAAGCCCACCGGTTGCGAGCATTTAGTGCAGATCGTCTGGTCAAATGGTGAAATACGGCGAGTGGGATGCTCACCGAAAAGGATGTAATAACACTCCTCGCAGTAGTACGGGGGCCGAGGGACTTCAAGAAAGGAAGAGGAATCCATCTCGGCTCGGAATAAGAGAGATGGTCTAAAAGGATTGTCGAGGGAATAAGGCAGTCAATGATAAAAACGGTCACACAAGTCGTAGTTATAAATTCCTAGTCTTCGTGTGTATTTGATAAGATGTTATCATATGTTTTCACTGGGAGATATAATCACAAATTATAGGAACTAATGGGAATTATATATCCAGGATAACAGAACGAAGTGTTTATGAAAAAACTCTATGTCCTTGAATACAATGGCCATTGGATCACAATGCATTGTTCTAAGGTAGTCTATGGACAAAGTCAAAGGCTCACAGACATTAATAAATAGCCTTACTCAGCACAATGTCTTTATTGTTATCGGGCAGAGTCAGGTGAGAGTAGATAGGTAGTTTAAGAATCATCATGAGCTCTCATGGGAAGGGTCGGATATACGAGGTAATTACTAGTGATTGAGAAAGGGGCCGAGACCTCTACAATACAAGCCCTTAAAACAGCCGCCACGGAGACCTATACACCTGTTCCCTGCGGCCATAATTTTGCACACCATGCTTGGTCATGAAAGAAACTTTTGTTTGATTCGGAATAGTGAGAAAAACCATCCGCTTCTCAGGATATTCATAGCCAGACCGTTTCCGACTGGTGAGCCTCATTGGCTATACTAGAACCCCTGAGAATACCTAGATCATCGAAAACCTAACCTGCATAATAGACATAGTGTGCTTTCCAGTGCAAGTCTGAAGTCATGCTGCGAACTTATGCGCCTAGACTGGGGAAAGCGTCCGCGTTCAGGGCGAAAGAGGCGTTCTCACGGGCACCACCGCGTCCGCCACGGAAGTCACCACGGGATTCACCTCGGCCACGGCCACCACGACCACGACCCTCGCCTCTGGGAGCACCACCACGGTTGCCTCCGCGTCCGCCGCGTCCACCTCGGGTACGCTCAGGCTCAACATATCGGTTGTCAATCTCGACAAGCTGCTTGGCCTTGCGTTCTCGTTCACGCTTGACCTTGCCACTAGAGCCAGCGACGTAGTCATCATCGTCGTCCTTGACTAGGGCCTTGGCGTTGGCCCACTTCTTGTCGAGCTTGCTGCCTTCGTTGGGCTTGCGGATCTCGAGGGACTCGCCAAGAGCAAGCTTTTTCTCGGCCTGTTGAGCAAGGTAGTCGGCATAGGACACATGCTTGTCCTCGGGCTCAGCGGGAGTGGCAGGAGCATCTTGAGCATCCTCAGCCGTAGATTCCTTCAGTTCTGACTGAGCAATTTCCTCTCCGGCTTGCTCATCCTTTGCCTCAGCATCGCCTTCCTGAGCGCCCCAAGATTGGGCAGCCTGCTTCTCAGAACCGCTAAATACAGAATTAGAACATGTAGACGAGCAATTGTGTAGGGATGGAACTAACGTGGCAATATTGTTCTTGGGATGCCTGTCATCGCGGTCGCGAGTGAATCGACCACCGCGGCCTATTTATTGAATTAGTATATATCCAAGCTGGATAAGCGCCAAACATTTTAGAACTTACCTCCTCGGACGCGGGCTTCGCGACCACCTCGGGGGCCGCCTCGGGGAGCCTCGTCGGTGGGCTTGCGGTGGTTGCTAGCGCTACCAGCATTGCGGTCGCGGAAGGCTGATTTAGTATTGAGTTAGTGAGATATGTCCCAAAATAGGAAACTAGGGTCGGATTGAAGGGAGCAAAGCCTATGAAAAAAAGCTCCTAGATAGATGTAACACTCACCTCCCTCGTTGCCTCCAGGACCAGCACGACGAGATCCGGTGCTGGGAGCGGATTTTGTGGGCGCTTGGGGCTCGACGTTGCGCTTGGTACTGCGCATTGTGGTCTTTTCGACCGTCTTCACAGGGCCGGCCGGCGCTTCATCTCCTTCGACATCGTTACCTGTAGCGATTGATCGGGATTAGTAAAACAGCAGGCCCCGCGATGCAAAATTTTCAGAAGGTAAGCAATGGACGAGGTCATACCGAGGAGGTCGAATAAGTTCTGGCGAATTGATGATTAGCTTCCCGATACCGAAAGAACAGGTCAATTGATGCAGAGCGACAGGTGACAAGGCGACGGGCGATGATGACTCGAGGCGTCGAGGTCGAGGTAAAACAAGTAAATGGAGCCCAAAGTCAAAAATGAACATACCTTGGAGGCGACCGACATGGTGTCGCCAATTGATTCGCCTTTCAGCAAGGCGGAGCTGTGGAAACGACAGTCGGATCAGTAGGAGAATGCAACGAGGGGGAAAAGGATATGGCCTAGCAGGTCATATCCTTGGGACAAAATATCTCGACACGGTCCTCGGCGTTGATGAGGTTAGGTTAGGTTAGGTTTAGAATTGGGCGATGTGCGATTGCTGGTATTGTGTGTGAGAGATGGGCCTTGTGGGCTTTGTTTGCGAGTGTGGACAAAGTTTCCTTGGCTCCAAACCCACCTAACTCTTTTTTTTTCAAGGACGCCGAGACTCGCTTAGACGGAACGGGGGAATAATTCTTTGGTGATTTTTTTTGTTTTGCAATTGGCAGCTTTTAGTGCGCTGCTGAATAAGCAGACTGGGCAAGTGCTAGGGTTCAAGTCAACCCAAGCTTTGCTAGCTCCAAGTAGATATACATACTACTATCTATGCATCTATACAGCACTGAGAATTGATGATATGGTGCACACCTTCCTTGTCTCGTGTCCTCGAGTAGGTAAGATACATATGTACTTAAGGATATTGTCTAAAAGTTCAGTATGTAACTTCCGTCAATGTTGAACCTCAAACATCAAGTCGACTAGGTGCATACGTGTGGTTGAATTTGGAACCGCATAAACCATATTATCGTTCTTTTTCATCTACGGCAAATTCGTATATCTCTATAGGAAGGGCCAAGATCTTCCCCGGATCCCACAATTGCATCACTTGCATATCTAGATAGGTGCATCTCGATGATCTCATGGGCTTGCTTACTTACTTACGCCTGGACCCTGCCATGACTTCGATGGAGACCCTTTTATCGTGATGTTTATCATCGGTTATCGATATCTAATCCCCTTGTACATATCTGTGACAAGTGGATGCTACATCTTGAAACTGGATTGATTTCACCGTCCTACTCATTTGAAGCTGTCGCAAGCGTTTCTTTATCGGTCTACTCCTATTCAGAGGCCACCAGCTGAACGAAGTTACCTGGACAGTTTTGGATAAGAGCACAAAGAATGTAGAAGCAGCTGATGCTTCACTCTTAGAATCGTACTGGCATGTGTCAGTGGCTGTTCGCGGGGTAGGCATGTACACAAGATTATTAGAAGCGATTGACCCGTCACAGCTATCCATGCCATGTACATGTATTACATTGGCATGTTTTACCCTTGACAGAAGACTTCTCTAACTACATGTACCATCTATCCTGGGACAAAAGAACTAATGGGCATAATAAAGCCTTAGGCGAATCTTTGATGCAATAGGTACCTACTTCTCTCAATAGGAATATTTGGTGCAACTTCGAAGCTCTTCTCAATAGGAATCCATCAAGATCGCGTTCTCGCCCAAAGCTATTGTGTCACATCGATATCCTATCTGTACGACCCAGACTTGGACTAAATACCCGCGCAAACGAGAATATTTGAATATGACCTGTTATGAGCAACCATATGGCCTAGACATTGGTATTACGAAGTACCGCTCTACCAACATGAAGGTCCTATCAGGCAGGTGAGACATTGGATACAAGGGGTAGCCCTCGAGGTCTGTTCACCGTACCTGTTAGTTTATGAGCACTGGCTAAGGCACCCCTCTCGTTTATTTGAGCTATTATGCTTGGAGTAAGTATTATCTGCATTGGCTTTCGGCCGTCACCAAAGGGAACATTGCAATATGGCGTGCAGCCGAACTGTGGATGTAAACGGTTTGTTTGTCACCAGCGAATCAGGTCTTTTCGGTGGTCATTTGGGAGAGGACAAAGAGGAAAGGGATGATTCAACATCTTAATTAATTGCAAGCCTTAGATCCTGAAGATCGATGATCAATTTGAGGCGGTATCCATACGATAAAGTGTGACGAGAGAATGGCGGTCTAGATGGTCTACGATAAGACACCTTGGAAGAAGACATCTTGATAGGTCATGCGATCCAAGGCTGATCCGAGTCAAAAACCCGATAGGGTGATAGAAAACAGAAAAGAGGTCACTATAATGACTGTCGTGATCGGTAGGTTCCATTATCCATTACGTTTCTTAAGTCGTCTTAAAAGTAGGTAGGAGAGTAGCGCTTTGATATGTCGTGATCCAGTACCTGTCCTTTCTAATTCCGAGGACAGCATCGGCAGACCGAATGTTGTCAGGGTCCGCAGCCCGAGCGATCATCCCTAGAAGCAAGATATAATGGAAGCGACTTGATAGGTCCAAAGACAGAGGCTAGACGGGGTTCATATGTTGGTACCTATGATTAGGCAGGGACCAAAAGCTATGTCTTACTTAACCTTTAGGTAACTGGTTTTATTCTAGTCCACGGCATTCGCGTAGCGGAATGACGTTATGCGAAACTGGGCGCCGGGAAAGGCGTCGCTACATCTGTAAATAGGAAAAAAGATACGTCGTAACACGTTGGATCGTGGGGTATCGTGGGAGGGATTTTGATTCTGTTAATAATGGCTTCCTTATCTCTGGTTCTCCCTATCATACCGACAAATACACGGACGCGAGAGATAAGCCAGCCACAGGTCACCACCCATCCAAATAAATACTCTGCGGCGGAATCTAAAAGAATTCGAGAGTGTATTCTCTATTTATCTGTTTCCTGGCCGTCCCTGATTGCTCTCACCAACTTCTCTTGAAAACAAAGAGGTTGCTGAAGCGGCCTGTTACTACTCGCGTTTGACTTGGCTGATTTTATGATGTCAAGTATCAATAAAGAGAAAAAAAAAAAGATCAATAATTTCATCTTTTCTTATGTTTCTCCAATCGTGGTCAGGACAAGTGTCCCTAGTGATTATCATTAATCATTCATGTCTTATGATGCTTAGCTATCGATGAGATGCAGTGTCCTAAGCTGCTTGAGGGCCAAGCGGTCTTTTGTCTCGAGTGAGACGATGGTCACGATTCCATATCCCTTGCGTACGACTTAAAGATTCAACCTATGGCTTTATCATATTAGGTAAATTACCATCAGCCGCACAAGGACTCGAACCAACGGAAAGAAAACCACAACTAATACCTCCCGGGCTGAGTCTTTCTGTTACGAAAGCAAGAAGATATCGGGTTAGTTGGGTAAGGAAGAGTTCAACGGAGCCGACGCGACCCGATGACGGGAGAAGAAAAATTATGCAAGGACGGGGTTGCACAGGACGAGGAGAGTCCGGAGCCGGGAGTCCGTCAGCAGGATCGTGGTCATTATGACCTCGAACAAGATAACACTTTGCGACGCCACTTTACGGAAGCAGTTAGGGACAATGGGTGGACATGGTGCCTGACGAACTTCGAGTTGACGATCCTCGATAGTCTCGGGTATACTATCGATGCACACGGTTCCATCACGGCTATCGAAGGATGCACTGCTTGGGGCCATGGTTCCTACGTAGGTCACCGCCTACTATCAGATTCACCTTTAGGATCTCCCGACAAGCTTCCGGAAATCACGCGACGTATGGATACAGTTGCAGGGTCCTTTTTGGAACCACTTGGCAGAGATTCCCTTTCATGCGGAATCTTGACCGAGGATCTCGACTGGATTAGCCTACTAGGAACTGGAGCGGGTCTCGATACGCTACACATAGGGGCTCGGTGGGATAGGCGTTGGATTCTAGGATGGTAGGATAGTGGGATGGAGGGGATAAGCCGTGATTCGACTCCACCTCCTGCGATGACAACGATTCCGCATGTGTACGCGGTACAACAGCATTGAGGCCCCCAAGCCAGACCGACCGACCAGCCACCGCTTTTCGTCAAACTATCAACTCCACCGACGGAACTCCCTTTCCTGGAGATATTCTTGTGAACCCACTGGATGGTCTTCTCCTCTCAAGCCCCGGCCTTATTATGGCGAAGCAGGTGATCGGAACTCAATCCACTCGGGCTTCATGATGGTCGTTTTAGCTGAACTAATTAAAAAGGCCGACCTACGACGAACCCCCACGATAGCGAACGACAGACCCACGAGACCGCTCTGGACCAGGGGAGGAAATGAAAGGAACCCTGGCTACTGTATCTGCTAGGAATCTGCTTTCTGCTAGGTATCTGGCTAGGTATCTGGCTAGGTATCTGGCTAGGTATCTGCTAGCTTTTGAGCCAATGGCACGATCTAATCTGATCTGGACTCCGAACTGGTTGACCGACAACCGGACGGGTCGAGCGGCACCAGCATGCGGAATCGACCGCTGTGACCCCCTAAATCACCTTACGAACAGTGCGCGCGGGACCAACTTCCTGGCTTGGCAATCCCAAGCGTTCAAGTGGATCGACCATACCGTGTGTGCAGCCAGCAACCCCTCCTTCCCCTCAGGTGGTTTTCCCTACCGTCTGTCTAAGGCCCCATCAAATTCAAACTCACTAACCTAAGGGTACCGTAAAAGACGGACAGCCTACATACCTACTTCGAATGTACTTTCTACGTTTGGAGCAAACCATCTCCGTGATCGGATACCCCTCGGCATCTGCACGGGATTAGCCACCTGCACTTCAATTGGAAACATTGAAGTCCTTCAAAACGGGCATTATGTACCAAATTTTACGTGCCGTCCGTCAGCAACATGTTTCCCCATCTCCTTGTTTCTCAAGTCCGTAGAGTTCTGCCAGACCGAGAAATGAGAAGAGGGGAAGATGCCTAGAAATTATATACTAGCACCTGTTGTGATACTTGGAAAGAATTGCATCCGACCAATGCTCAATCCATGCTGTTTCGTCGATCCAACGTCACCCTCATGCCCAAGCATCATACCCTGACTCCGAGGAAATGTCGGAATGGTAGCATCTCTTGGAGGTGTGGTTGTAGATATATCTGTAAGATGCAAATGATCGCATGCGTGCGTGATGGACCTTGATATATTTTATTCTTTTACATCATAACTCCTTCGCTCAACCGTGTCTTCCCATTCGCCTCTGCATATATACAGAATCGAGAGGAGCTTTTCATAATCAACGTATAAAAGAGCCTGATATGACCACAGCTTAGCAACCGAGATGGACAGCCTTGGGTAGCACATATTCCCAAATCAACAGTATATACACTTCCCGCACGGTGTACTCTAAATTAGAGCACGGTCCGAATAGAGAAAAGAATCGCGTCGCTCTTCTGAAGGCAATTGAACGCTTCCCGAGGCTTGGTGCTATTTCAGACCCGTAGAACTGAATATCAAGACTTTTGAACTCCCTTGAACTCCCTGCCATCGTGGATATTGGGACCCCGCGACCGTGTAGTGTAATCGTCTGAATAAACCATTGGACCGAATCAAAACTTTTCCTCCGCCCACCAAAATAGCGCAATAGCCGTAACAACTCGATATATCAAGGATATCGAGACGGGAAGTCGACCGCCTGCCGTGGGTATAATGCGGTTGCCTTCCCATCGAATACTTCGAGATAAATCTTTACAATATAACGCTCGCCCTCTCTCGAACTTAACCTTTATTGTCGCCTCGCACGATAACTCCGTTCCGTTCGATGCCAATGGGCGCTAGGCATGATTCGCAACCTCCGAATACGTTTGCTCGATCATAATCGTAGTCTGTAATACCGTCCTACTGACCATTTCTTCCTTTCCCTCTCTTGCTCTGTTTTTGTACTCAACGTCCCTCGTAAACCCATAATTCGGCTGTTATAGTTCCTACTACCTCATGTTGCTCGTATCGAAAGAAAATTGCGTTGGGAAGGCCATTGATGCGCTGAGACCAAACGGGTCCCAATCCAAAGCTGGGTCGAGTAATTGAGTCATGCTTGGGTAGCCTTGGCCTTGCGTTTGGCTTTGCGCTTGATTACCCTGTCCTCCAGACGCCATTGATGGTTGTCCTGGCGGTCCCGTCGTCGCTGGCTGCACAGACATGCCGTGTTGCTGAGGAACTTGGAATGTGGTAGGATAAGGACCAGGCCCCGGAGTGTCTGGTTCAGGCTCGTCCATCATATCGGTCGGCGCATCGTACTCTTGTTCTGTACTCACGGGTTAACCATAGGACGACAAAGTTCTATTAAATACAAAGGAAACGGGTCAGCTTGCCGAGCTGCTGGAAATGATTCTGAAACGACGACGTCGGATAAAATGCCGTCGGCCGAGGACCAGCACTGTGTTGTTGCATCATCTGCTGACGTGCCGCGACTGCCATTCCCGTCATCGGTGCCAATTGTGGCTTTATAGGCGGAGGGATCGTCGTACGCATGCTCGTGTGATCTGAGGGTGCGGGAGAAGCTGTTGCTTGATTACCAAAAGGCGGCGTGGGGTTAGTAGGAGAAGCAGCGTGCGAAGGGGGTGTTGGCCGCGTCTTAGGCGACGCTAAGGACTGTTGCACACCCGTAGGCTGGGGTAGAGAAGTGACACCAGGCTCGAGTTTTGGTGCGATGCTGGAGCCAGATCTGCGCGCGTGGTGATGTCTGTTCAGGATTGCCCGAGGCATCGGTGGTGGTTGCACCATGTTCTGGGGCATATGAGTTGGACCAAGGTTTGGACTGCCTGTTTTGGCATGAAGCTCAGCTTGGACATCAATACCTAAAAGTAGAATAAGTTGATGCTTCTTGTAGGGCAGCTAATTAAACAATGATTTACCTTTTTCAAGGAGGATTCGTTCGAGAAGGGAGTTTTTGTATCGAAGCATTAAGCATTCGTCTGCAGCACTGCGGTGGGCAGCTTGTAAACTAGCCAAATTTGACTCATGGGCCTTGATAGTTTCCTCAAGCTGCTTGATATACTCGGTTCGACGCTCCCTAAACGCGGCTTGCGCCTGGCGATTCCTCTGCTTCCGCTCCTCCGAAGTAGCATAGATCTTTGCTCGCTGTTAGTTTACAAGCCAAACTCTACCATCCACCACGCCTTAGTGTGGCGCAAGTCACCGAAACCTGGCGAGATGGAGTAGGACCATAAACGGAACGGAACAGTATAAGCGAGTTTACTTACAGGTTTGCGCCCTCCTTTGCGTTTTGCGGGCTGGTTTTCTGGCGGAACTGATGGGCCAGGCTCATTCTCGGGACTTGAGCCAATGGACTCGTCCGATTCGTCTTTTGAATGTTCTTTCTTGTCGATGGACATCTTGTCTGACATGACAATATCAAATGCAGGAGACGATTGCCGCTCGGCGGCAAACGCCTCTCAAACGATGTCTTGGTGGGCAAAGAAGATGTTATATGAAAATTGTTTACCGGTCTTCCCTAGTAGGCTTGTCCGGTGTGTGAGTGCCTATGGCTTAGGTAGGTGAGTATTGTTTAGTATGTGTGGCCTCTAAAATATTACCAAATGTCCCTGAATGGGGGTATCGAAGAGGTCGTTCGGCAGTGAAGCGCGCGCATGTAGCGCTAATCAGTACATAATCTGGGGAAACGGGATCCGACGGATGGGGGCAGGAATCTCTGTCAACACTTAAGAGATAGGGAGGATCCAGGCGGCTCTAGGTGGAAATATCAGGTAGAGTAACAATAAAGATACACCAAGATAACAAGTAGTATAGAGGGGCGACAAGTTGTGGTGAAGTAAAGGTAAGGAGAAAATGTTTCTTGGTTTTATGTAATTGAAATCGGAAGGCGACCTGGGTTGGTTGGCTTCGGTGGCTTGCCGATTTAGAGGAAGCCCAGCTAGATGGCAAAAGAGGCACCAAAAGTCTTGGAAGGTGGGAAGACTTTTTTTTCCCTTTCCCTTTCCGAATGGGAAACTGGACGGCGCGGATTCAGTCTTACTAGCCAGTGCTAGTCGTCCGGTTGTCGATGGAGGACTTATTACTGTTACTTGGACGTTAGCCCAATGGCCCGCTGACTTTCAGTTGGGACAGCTCCTATTTAGTCGTCGTGCGTTCCGTGTCGGTGCTGTTAAACTCAATGTCCTACCCACACAGACCCCTTGTCAAAAAACACAACAGGACCTCAGATTTGTGAAGGCAAGCGTTGGACGGCACGTCTGGGTGGCCCCCGGGGGTATTTGCTCTAAGCGAATTATGGGAAAGAAAGCTTGTGCTGCCTAGAGTATAGCACTCCAGTCCAGTACGACGCCAATACCACCCAAGGCCCGTAAGGTAATATGCAGTAGGTCCTGCGGGACACAGCGCAAGCGTTGAGAGAATAGTGTGCGGCTGGTTGAATCCACTGTATTGGACGGTGAAGTGAAGACGGGTGTAGCCTCAGATGGATAGCTTGAACTGAAGCCGTTCGGTGGACCAAGACGAGTAAGCTGCGGCAATACAAGCAATACAACATATAAAAATACAAGCAGGCCAGAGGAATTTTTTCTCTTGGGAGTGTCGCCGGGTTCATTGAAAGGGGAATAGAAAAGATGATCGAAGTGGAGTACTCTAAGGTCAGGTTATGAGAAAAGAGTTGCAGTGGATGATGGTAGCTTTTCATCTCTTGAAGAGCAAGACCGGGTCCCGCACCCAAGTCGCAGTTGCTAGCACCAGTGACCACATGAGGGTACGAAGTACTTGCTGAGGTACTTAGTAAAGTTGAGCTCGAGCTCAGCAGGTGGGATGGATCCATGCCTGTCATTTTAAGAACAAGGTACCGGGTACTAGAACCTGGTACTTTCGGTCAAGTCACCTCACACGACATCCAGTTCGACGGTTTTGAAACGGGACGAAGAAAACTTGAAAGTACGGTACAAAAAAAGTACAGTAGTGTAAAAAAAAAAAAAACCACAGACCGGACCCTCTCGACTGTCGACCCGGACCGCGCAAGTTAATATTCGAGTTACTTCACTAGGATTGCCCATTCGCTCTTCTTCTAACAAGTTGTCCTATGTTTGTTCTATATTTACTCGACCCGTTTAGTCTCCAAGTTCGTCTTATATTATCTAAACTGATTGCCGTTCTTGTCCCCTGTAAGCGGCTCTGTTGGGTGGGTCGGTGTATGGAATTGGTAGAATGAAGACAGCTAACGGAGTTTGTGAAGTTGTTGTGGGACGGGCTCTTAGATGAGCTTAATTCTATCAAACTACGCAGGTAATTTTGATATCAAGTGACGACCTTGCCTACGTATAGAATTAAAAGGTAATATAACGGTGAAATAGATACGTAGATTATCGTACACCAACCATAAAGTATACAAGCAATAAAACTGCGTATAATCTTTTACAATGACATGATGGCAATGAAACTGACAGGTTTCTCTCGTGTTACTTCGGCATGCCCTTTAGCTAATCACTTGAAATATCTTCACAAAACCCAAGCCAGCCTAAGAGAGAGATAAGATAGGATTGGATATACGGACAATTGGTGTGTACCGCAATAGCATCTGTGGTACAATGGACGGCTCATCGGGTATGTTTCAAATCTTGACCTGAAAAGGTTCTATTTTAGTCCACTTAGAGAGGTGCAACTGCAATAGAAGCCCCTATATCCAGGTTTCGCGCCGCGGAAGTCTTAAGTGAGCTCGTCTACCTACACGCGAACTCATTTAAAAATTTCCTCGCGCCTCTAAACGGACACCGAACGAAGATGACCGTCTCAAAAAGCAATGCAGATGCAACAAGTGATTGCTGTGCCCCTGACCATTTGCATAAAGTATACGGGAATCTGGGGAAGTTCCTGCAATGCTGCACCCTAGTGAAAGCAGGACGAGCTAACGAGTAAGACGCGCGGTGAGAGGGCCAACTCCGGGGTAAATGACTTCAGGGGGTCATAACTGACATCTCTCTTCCCAAGTCTTTACCACCTTGTGTTACTAAGCTAAAGAAGCTAGTAGACAAGTAATTCCTGAGTTGGAAATGAGATTGAGAGCAAGTTACCAACAAGAGGTGATGATGAAAGTCTCAATAGTAAACATGAACTTCAAAAGTGCTATAGAAATGCGTCGGTAACCCCGGTGGAGGAGGTCAAGGATACCGTTATGGAGGCCGAGAACGGCCTGCCACACAGTGATCTTGGTTGGCTCGCACTAGCATCTCTTTCCCATACCAGCCCTATGGAATTCCTCAATTTCCTGAGGAAGAGTATTAGCGGCTCCGCCCCGGGTTAGAGATTTCTTCCTGGTCACCCGAGCACCCTGAATGAATAGGTAGTTCCTCTAGCATCGAATAGCAAGACGGAAGATTTGGTACTTCCACGGTACATAATTTCGACAGTTCAAAGTCTTATATGTAGGTGCAGAGTAAATTACACCAACCTATTTCCACCGTTCCTGACTACGTTCATCCGTATTTCGTATCTTAAGACAAGTATCAAGGATGTAAGATGGCGTGGCGTTCTTGCTTTTGTATGTATATATAATTACGAGGCTGGCAGCCTAGCCTTACTGTGGCTTTTATATGAACTCGTAATATTATGACTTTGATATCTCCGACTTTGAGGAAACCAAGAAACACATGGTCATTACGTAGGATAGCATTGATGTGAGGCGTTGTGGTTGAGACTTCTCGTGCAAGTATATTATGATGTACCGCGCAGTTGGTAGTACTGCATGTAGGCCGGCAGACCTTTTAGGATGCCAACCCCGGCGAACCCTAGCAATTCCTACCGGCGACAAAGCAGATCATTAACATTTTTCCTTTGCGAAAGATTGAAGAAGGACGGTCGAAAATGTGGGGAAATGAAGATCTAAAAGTCGACGGTCGCATCTCCGAGGAGACAGGGAATCTACATAGAAGCTAGATGGAAGAAAAGTGGAAAAGTTTTTGGTCCGGGTAGGTCCAGGCGAGCTGCGGCCCAATGGGAGCCACTCCCAAGGCGGCCAGTTCCGCATTAGGAATTTTTTTCTCAGGCGAACCAAGAGCAAGGGTAGAACGCACGTACCACCCTTTTAACAGCTTAGCCTTCCAGCCTTCCAACTACAGGCGCCAATGGTACAGTAACACAAAGCCAAAGTGACTTTAGCAATTGGAACATCCTCGATTTGTAGCTTATTTCTTTTCTCTCCTTCTCACGAATACATAACTTAAGAGCACAAATTTAAATAATATTCTAGAATATTAAATATACCCATTATTTGATAGTTGGTTGTATTGTATTGTAGCCCTTTCTCGTACACATTTCATCTTGAATTTTCTGCCAAGTTCAAAAAAGGTGCTCGATGTCCCTTTTACTGCATGTGTAACCCGGAGCGTTTTCCATTGGTCGCATTTGCAGGAATGGATTGGCCAACATAAATGTCGAGGCGTCGATTGACACCTTCTAGAAACCTTCTAGCGTGCTTCCAGATCAACGTCTCGGTCAGCCAACCTCCCACTGACGTGTTACAACATCACACCCTGGGTCAGCCAAAGGTTCTCAACCCACGCTGCCGTTTGTTGGTCGCCGATTTCGGTGCCATGTCTAGCCCTATGGGAGGGTTTTCAAGCTGAGACGTTTTGCCCTATTACTTCCATTATTATCTTGCCTCGCTGACGTCGCTTGAATGTTGTGGCGCTTGTACTAGTACGCAGCTCGAGACAGCCTCACCTTGGGTGATGTCTAGGTAGCTAGCGAAAGGCGTACTTTTATTTCGGAGATATTCGAACATGATACAAATCCGCGTCCCAGTAATTCGCGCACCCATCTTAATAATTCCCTGATTGATATTAAAACCGCACAATGCTCTCGACCGGATTGACCTGGTCGATGATCAGAATTGCGTAAGCCGCTAGAAACTTGAAATTGGCTTCAAGTCCTGTCAAATGAACATTATCAGATCACTAGCTGTACTGCTGAATCTATAGAACCCCCACGCCCACGGCGTTGGTTCAGGGCGGACGTGCCGATCCTTGAATATCCAATTGAAAAGGAACCTTAAGTTTTCTAGGTGCCAACCCTTCGAGAATTATAGCCAATATGTCCAATGGTAGTTCTCACGATATGTCGGTCTGATAAGTTGTTATTCCCTAGAAGATGTGCTACCATCATCATCGTAGATAGGAGATCCCCGGAATCTCATGCAACACAAACAAGGCGCAACTAGATCCAGTTACACCACCTACTCATACGAGGGAAGATTAAAAGCAAAGCAATCAATATCATACCCGGTAATAATTGATTATGGGCACATACACCGCGCTAGTCAAAGATAGATACGGAAACAGCAAAGACTTTACATTTCCGGCACACCCAGACGTACCGTCTACTCAGCTCGTCGTAAACCACCTTCACTTTCCTATCCCCTTATCAACGCCCTCTGACACCAAGACATTCAATGCGTTAATATAGTTCTGATCGCATATTTTATCGTTTTCCGTTTACTATACATTACCAATATCAACCCAGAATCTGTTAGATAGCTCTCTCAATACCAGCATGCTATAGATGGTCTCAGACCTAGCCAGGTTCCATCTCTCAATGGTGTCCTTCCAATCAGTCACGAAGTGTATCCTGTGCGACCCTTCACCACACCGAAGGCGCCCGCACCCCTTCCAAACATCTCTCTGACATCGGTCACAATGTCGTCAGGTCGCTCCCAAGCGGCGAAGTGGCCACCACTATCATGCTCCTTCTCGAACACCACATGGCCCTGCGTTCGGACCCACGTGCTTGGTAGGACCTGCAAATCCATAGGAAAGTGGCTGAAGCCAAGTTTCACGCCTGGCGTCCACTCTCTCATCTTCTGATGATCAATCTTGCCTTTTCTACCGTCGACGTTGTGAGCCGTCTCGTAGTAGATCCTGACGCTAGCAGCAGGCCCTGCCGTGCTGAACCAGTAAATGCTCACCCAGGTGCAGATCTCGTCTTCCGTCCACGGATACGCATCTGTCCAATCATGGAGCTTCTCGTAAATCCAAGCTAGACAAGCTACCGGACTATCCGCCAACGCGTAGCCCAAGGTTTGTGGTTTGGTCGACTGTTCTAGATTATACCCTCTACCTTCTTCTTCGAACCACTTGCTACGACTCGTACCGTGCTTTTCTCTCGGATTGTAGGGCTTCAGGGCGTGTTCAAGGGCAAGAAGGGGATTCTTCAAAAACTCGGGGGGATTCGAAGTGTCGTAATTCAGGTGAGTCGCTTTGCAATACTTGGGATATAGATGCGCGAGAGTCCTACTGATATGGCGACCCCAATCCCCTATACTTCGTGTTAATTTAGATCAGGTGCGTATGGACGGTCCCTAGATGCGAATCGCTCACCTCCTTGCGTAACATATTCATTATATCCCAACTTTAGCATGAGTTTGTTCAAAGTCTCGGCATACTGCTCCATCGCGAAGCCTCGCTTCTTGGGACCCTCGGAGAACCCGAAGTTCGGCAACGACGGCGCAACCACATCGAACGCGGGATATTCGACCCCGTCACCACCTTCAGTGAGAGGTTTCAGAATCTTCGAGACCTCCTCGAAGTGGCCTGGCCAGCCATGAATGAAGAGCAAGGGAATGGCGCCTTTAACCTGGCTACGAACATGGACGAAGTGGATTGCTAGAGGCTCGAACCCTTCGCACTGGATGTCAGTGGTAAAGTGCGGGAGCTTGTTCAGTTCCTTTTCTGCCTTCCTCCAGTCATATGACTCTTCCCAGTATTTCGTCAGTCTCTTGACATCTGCGAGAGGAGCACCCACTACACACGAGTATTAGCTGTTGCTATTCACGATACGTCCCAGGACAGTCTCAGGTAGCTGAAATAACATCATCACTACAGAATAGGACATATTTTCTCATCGACGTGTAGTCTGAAAAGGAGAGATGAGTAATCAGACGGCTGTCAAGAAGTCGAAAGTGTACTCACTATCCCACCCCGCTTCATCGAGTTCATCAGGAAACTTAGCTAGAGACAATCTAGTCTTTAGGTCTTTTAGACGCTGGTCATCGACCGCAATTGTGTAAGGCTTGATTTCTGCCATGGCGGTAGGTTCCGGGGCAAGGATAGCTGTATGCCTCGATATTCGGCCAAGAATTTATATGTTAATAAAAGGCCTCGAATTCAATTGATCTTGTTCGGAACCTATCGGATGTAATATAGTACTGTAGACCGAAAGCAATCTACACGCTTACGCGGAATACACGATCACTTGCAGCCCCGAAGCTTTATATTCTAGTTATAGGCTCTGAATTCGCCCGACTACCGTTTTACTAGATCAATAATATTGCGAGTTGATAAGTTGAGAACTTGCTGAGTTAAGCACCTGCAGATGAAGGGCGCGTCCCTGGACGTATAGATGACGTTGCAAAGGGCGTAAGACTGCAACCTTGAATTACCGATTGCATGCATGACGCATACTTCACCTGGGTAACCAAGTAACGACGGCCAATGATTGGCATCTACATAGTTAGATTTTAACTCGGAAAAGGTTGGCATATTATTCTGAGGTGATTATACAATTATTGGTGCCATCGGCCGCTGAATAACAGACATTGGACGATCTGGGGTCAATATCGAATTGAACTCATATGCCGCCGCTTTTGATGGAGACAGGATACAAAGTTTTTCGCAGAGGACGGAATATGTATGCCACTGCATGTAGGACATCAATACCACTATACATCACCCCACCACTTCCGGAGACGTTTAAAGGTAGAGTCGATTGGGATATAGTAGTAGACTACAAAGTACACCCAGGAAGTATGCGTAGCTTAAGAAATAAATCGTGATCGCATGAAAATCGTAGGTGAACATGCCACAAAATGATATCACTGGATTGCTGCTTTATGTCATAAGGCTCAATTGGATTACATGTAGGTACCTAGCAGCCTACAAGCAGCTCGTTACTAAGTGCACGGGCCACAAAAGGGCTAGATCACCCATACGACACGTCCGTATTAGGTTTAGTCTTTATATATAGCTGGCCAGTGCGCACAGCTGACTAAAATTTGTTGACTTTCGCTGAAGTAAACAATTAATTCTGATGTCAGTCTTTCTTCCCCACAACTTCCTTCTACGCAATTTAATCATTCCATTAACACGCTGCCTATTGCTCCATAACCCACCTTGCTTTAAGTGTAATCTACTCAATCGACTCAAGCATCATTCAATCTGTTTTGAAGACACTATCAGTTAATCATGGCGCGTCGCTCAGCTCGCCTTGCGAGCGCTTCTAAGGTCAGTAAACACCAAACGAACTTACCAGGTGGCTTTGCACACCGCCTCAACCTTCGCGTCGCATTACCTCCTGAGATGCATTGCTAACGCGCGTATCTGATATCAGAGGGTTACGGCATCGCCTGCACCTCAGCTGGGATCCGTAATCGAACATGAGGAACCCTCCTCGACTCCCACGTTGAAGGCCTCGAAGCGCCTCGACACCATCGCATCTTCCCCAATGCCCCAACCTGCTACTCCTGCTGTTGCTACACCTGTCAAGCTGCCCATGTCAGAGATGCATCCCAGCAAGGTTCACCCCACCACTGCCGCACCTTCGTCGGGTGTCAAACTTGGATTTGTCGATATCGACTACACCAAGTCTAGCCTACAGGTCCCTGGTGGTATTCAATCCACCCCTTCCAAGACCACCTTCCCATCGTCGGACTTCACATTTCGATATTCTAGGCTCTATGGTGACGATGAGAAGGGACTGAGTCCCGCAGCTAAACAGTTGATGAATGGGGTCCGTGAGGAGGCTGCAAGGATCAAAGTTGAACTTATGGCTAAGCGTGAACAAGAGAAGCTCGAGGAGGCTGAATTAAACGATGGACGCAAAATCCGCCAGGCCAAAGGCAAGGCTGGTCGTTTTAGTGCCGCTCACATGGCCGAGTTCAAGAAGATGGATTCTATTGAGAATCATCCTTCGGCATTCCGTGCCGCTCCTGGCCGTTTCACCCCCGTGAAGGGGATCAAACGCAGCCAATCGAAGGCAAATCTGGATGAACCAGACTCGGTTCGATCCAAGAAAGCTTCTAACCGCCCAGTGCCTAAGTCTACTGAAACACAACAGGAGCAACCAGAGTCTCCCGTTAAGCGTACCAAGCAGCGATTTGATGACGATGTTTCTACACTCCGTCCCGTCTCACGAGATGGTAGCTTCATTCCTCGACCCAAGAGTAGCGGCAATGATTCAGTTCATAGCAGTATTCCCCGCTCACGAAGTCTGGCTAATATTATGACCCCTACTAAGTCTTCACTTGCTCGCGCCCACAGCGTCAAGGTACCCACTACCACGTTAGTGAAGACTCCTAGCAAGACCGACCTCGGTAGTCTTGCCAAATCAGCGAGCAAGCCGAATCTTGCTAGCCTAGCTAGAGCCTCTAGCAAGAAGGGCTTTGATACTCTGAAGAAGGCAATGTCCACAAACAACCTGAGCATTGACAAGCGACCCACGGACGTCCAAACACCTGGTCGGCTTGATAGAGTCAAGTCGATTTTGAAGAGACAAATCAGTGGCTCGAAGCCTCGATCCCAGATCCCCCAACTTGTTGCGTCTCCATCGAAGACGTCCCTTCATCAAGGCATTGACGAGGAACTACCTCACGTGCCCTTCACCACGCCCGGACGCAAACTTGAGCGGCACGTGGAATTCACCCCCATGAGCAAGCGATCCACTATGATACTGAATTCTCCGTCACCTGTCAAGTCGAGTATCCCGCGCTCCAAGACTATGACCAAGCTTCAATCCAGCAGCTCCACTATCGACAAGCCTGCGCACAAGACTTCCGAGGGTGACGTTACATATCCCGATCTGTCTGCTTACTGTCGAGACATCAAGGATGACACGGAGAAATCGAGCAACGCCCAGCTCCCCGAGTCAATTCCTGGAACTTTTACTTTCCGCAGTGATCACACAATTCGTTTTGACAGCCCCTCCCCTAAGGGGTTTGGTAGCGCTGCTGGTCAGGCCAGTATTCGTCACATTCGCAACTCGATTCTGCCTACGAGCAAGATGCCCGGCAGCTTCCCTCGTCCTTCTGACGTGTCTCCTAACAAGGAGAACAAGGCTCCATCACTAGGACCCGGTATTCCTCACGGAATGTCCAACAAGAAGAGACACAGAGCTAGTTGGGACGAGGAAGAAGAGGACGAAGGCGAGAAGCGTGCCGCGAAGAAGTTGCGAAAGGATCCTCCGGCCGAAGGACATGCCCTTGTCGCTCCTCGCCTTGTTGGCAAGGTATCACCAGCCAAGAGGGCTGGCAGAACCCCTAGCCCCCAGAAGAAGAGCGGCCTCAGCCTTAGCCGACTGAATATGCTTGCTCGACCTAAGGTCCGAAAGTAGTCTGCGTCCGAGTAACTGGTGTCGCACTCGGCAATCTTTAATACCATCATATGATGGTATCACAGATTGAATCACGACACCTTGCACAATGCTTATGGCTCCAGCTTGTGTAATTATTAGGAGCTTATGCATTAGATTGTCCACAATAGCATAATGGCGTCACAGGGTCCATCTCAAAAGCTTGAGATAGGTGTAAATTACAATTTCCAGACTTTTGGTCTCTTCGGAAAACCTCGCGGAAGTGTTTCCCGCTCGCAATGGTTGATTTTGCTGCATATGAGGTTTGCGAATGATTTTACTAGGGCTACGAAAATCAGGAAGTTTCATGGAAGGACCGGTGGCTCTCTCCCGAATATTGAGGGTGGCGTTGGTTGGCATACCGACGCAAATCGGAAAGTCCATAGGTTCTAGGGTTAATGATGATCACGACAGGTACATTCATGCTTGCGGTTTCTACATCAGAAGTGAATGGACTCGGCTTAACTATCAATTCGTAATTTCCCTACGGCTATCTAACTTTCGAAGCTTGTAGGTAGGTACATGTAGGTATTGAGTGTCCTCTTGCCAGAGAGAAGTCCCAGGAACAAGCTTCCCCTTCCTCCATCCCTATTATCACGACTTCTTCCACACCTAATTGTAATAAACCTACCTAAGCTAAGACAGTGCTACATTCACAACAGCATCCCATCATTAAAATTACCACGGTGCCGTTACAGCGCCTTCGCGTAAAGTCGTTCATTTTCCATAATTCATTAATCGACGTATAATAGTAATTCCACACAAAATAATTATCACCACTATAAGGTCAGGTCAGATCGTCTCCCCCAAACCGAGATGATGCCGCATCCTTCGAAACAACCACCACATCCTCACCTCTTCACCTGCACTTTCTGCTGGCACCTCTCCCGCGGCCCTCCCCACGTCCTCGGCCGCTCCGCCCGCCTCACCTGCGAGCCCTGCTACCGCAACCTCATCGACCTGGCCATCTGCTAGGTGTGTGGCGAGGTCATATTCCGCAGCGACGAGTGCGTGAGCCTCGGGTGGTGCTTCTGGCACCGCGCGTGCTATGGCTGTTTGCTCTGCGGTAGCAGGGCTGTTGTTACTGCGCCTACGCTCGCTGAGCTGTTTAACGGTAATGATCATGAAGGGGTGAATGATGAGGATGGATTTGGGTTTGGGTTGGGGGTTGGAAGGGAGATTACGGAGGTACCGACTTGTGCCAATTGCGTAGTCGAGTGCGAGATCGATTCTGCGAATGAGCGGGTCGTTGTGCAGAATGCGTTGCGGAGAATGGATAAGGTTGATGGAGGGTTGACACGGAAGAGATGGGAAAGGAAGGACGGGCAGATCAGTAGACGGGCAGTGGGAGAGATCAAGAGGGTACCGTCTACTTCCAGAGCTATCAAGGTGAGGACACGGCGATGACCCTATCATTCAACATCGGCTTATATATAAGTATAGAGCCCACCAGTACCAAGTCGGCGCCAGTTATCCGTTCTGGGTCGAACACGTACTTCACATTCTTCTCATCTACCGACTGACGGTGCGTTGAGTGGTTCAGGGGGGTCAGCCGATGATGGAAGGGACTGCGTTGTTCCCCTAGACTCTACCATCTACGTCTCTGTCCTAGACCCCCTCGGCGAGCCTGCTTTTAAGCCCAGTCCTACGAAGCCGATCCCGAGATGGATGCAATGGCTCCCGAGTCAGCGAGATCGTTCTCAACGAAACGAGCCTCAGCCTCAATCCATTCTTGACAAATATTATTCTCCTAACCCAATATCTACTAATGAACCTATATCTCAACTACATACATTTTGTCCAACAGGTCTCAGTCAGGCTCAGCCCTATTCGGCCATCACTCCTCGTCTACCTAGCCGCCACCATACACCTTACAGCTCAGAATACGATAACCTGGCTGAATCAGTCATCACAGCCCTGAAGGGACCTTCCTTTGTCCTAGACGAGCCATTAAAGCGACCATCATCGCGGCTCACTCATTCAACGCACAATAGCCCTAGAGCGAATACGGCAATGGGAGAAACTGTCGCGTCATCCAACCCGCAGGAATCTCTCCCACCTCGTAGCCGCTCGCCGTATGCACCCCGTCGGCCGTCACCTCTCAACTCTCATGAAAGGAGCCCAGACAGCAGAGACAGGGATATGTACTGTAAATCGAGTCTGCGTCGCCCCTCCTCACCACTAGCCGACCAGGTGGCAGCACACCTTCAACGCTACATTCGCCGGACGCCACCGGCGCAGTCAAAGGAATTCATCAACCTGTACAGACCCATGCAGCTCTCGAGCCCGAGCATCGCGGTGCCCGGCCGGAACCGTGGCAAGATGGTGGGTGACGGGCGGCAGATCCGAAAGATGCTCGGTCGACAGCGCACGCCATCCCCGTTAGGCGGGTATGCTACGGGAGGAGATGGGGGGCCTGGACACGTTGTTACGGATTATGGGGAGGTGGTTGATATTCAGAGCTTGAGGAAAAGGTCCAGCTTGCAGAGCGAGATAAAGAAATTGCTGAGTGGGAGGGGTTTGGCGAGGGGGGAGGAATGAGCGGTTGAAATGGGCTTGGAGTTGCCGGTATGGATATGCATGGTTTAATGGGGAGGCTGGGTATTAATTAATAGTATTAAATTGTATACTTTACGGTTTAAAGAGGATGGATTGGTTATGTTGGATCCTTTCGTGATCTCCTCGCACTGATGAGCGAATCGCCATTATTTCCCTGGACGAAGAACGATGGCTGGGGAAATGGTCGGGTCGCCCACAAACGCTAGTATGCTATGGTAAGGGCACAAGGCTGCTATAGTATGCTGCTCTTCTCTTCCGGAGTTTTAACTCGGACGATAAAAGTCCTGCCAGAAACCAGTATTGCCACTCCAAGCATTTTAGTTTACACCAAACGACCTTGAGCCCCAGCAAAGACAAATTCACTTCAACAGCTCATATTCTATAACCATATTGAGATACTTCTTGTGCTAACTATCATTGCTGCGTAGATACACTTGTATGGGTGACTATGATGATGTCCAATTTCCTAATTAGGAATGCATTTGTCAATTTAATTGGTCGAGATCCTCGCCCAGCTACTACATTATAAAGTCGTACCCATTGTAGAACCTCATCTAATAACATCCCACGTACTGCCTACATAGCTTATACAGATAAACTCTTATAACCTGATTCTTGAACTCCCTGATAAATAGGGGTCCGTACCTTCCCCTGCCTTCCGGCTATGATGGTACTCGAAAGATATGTTCGATGAATAGAGAATCTGTACCGTAGCGGGGGAATACGGGTAGTGAAAACGATTGTAAAAGTACAATCATTTTTTATTCCTAATCACGGTGTTTTCGAGGTTACACGATTTTAAAAATAAAAATGGTTTAAATTTCTGATTGGCTAAAAAGCTTAAAAAGTGGGGCAAAGCTAAAAAAACGCAAAAGGTGGTCCTCGAACCCAGGAGCTCAGCGATCCGTGCCTTAGAGACACAACCGTTGAGCTACCAGGTCCAAGGTGGCCAGCCTTTTCGCCGATATTGATTGGTTAGAAGCTAAACCCCCTTATATCCCACACCTCCAAAATTACCGGATCCACTTTAATTAGCCAATCATACGCGAGCCACCTTAGAATTATTTCTAAGGAGACAACCATTTCCATTTCTCAAATCGTATTCAGTACCCACCCTTTCCCGCTACGGTAGTTGTCCTAGGTGGCGCACTCCGATACCTGGAATATGTGTTTACCAAGGTTAGGCAAAGGTCAAGGTATGGGAAATCTGGGGGACGCAATACCACCTTTGATTGGCTGGGCATGCCTTAAAGATGCCTGGCCCTTGCATCACTAGCCACGATTACAGCACCCTTCCCTTATCTTCCATCGTTGCCCCGCCGAATTCGACGTAGTACATAGCCTTAACCTTCCATCTTCTAATCTTCAACACATTTCGATTCAAGAATTCCCATACTTACGACACTACACACAGTTGTCGCGCGTACAACTTTAAAGCTACTATATCCTTCATTCTAGAGTCTCCCCAACCACACACATCCACCATGGCACCAATAGCGCGCGTAGACCACGACGCCCTAGAGCGTAAGCCTCTTCTCCCTCATTCTCCAACGTCCAACGCCGCGACAAGGCACAAGGCACAAATACTAACCCGCACCACGGCTACAGAGCAGCTCAAAGACACGATCCAAACCCTCACCAACGTAATGGTCCAAGTAGTCAACTACGACAGCACCGTCAGCAGCACCAACCCCAGCGCCTCCCCCGCGTCCAGGTCCTCCCGCGACGTAATCGCCAACGAGCTGCGCACGCTCTCCTCGAACCTGCAAGCGATCCACGCGCGCGCCATCGACACCTCTCCAGACCGCGAGCTACCTCACATCCCGCCCGAACTGATCCAATACGTGGACAACGGGCGCAACCCGGACATCTACACGCGGGAGTTTGTGGAGCTGGTGCGGCGGGGAAACCAGCTCGCGCGCGGCAAGCAGAGCGCGTTTGCGTCGTTTAGGGATGTGCTGGCTGGCGAGATGGATAAGGCGATGCCGGAGCTGAGGGACGATACGGCGAGCGTGTTGGCGAATACGAGGGGGGAAGGGAAGGCGAGGAAGTAAGTTTCGCGATGAGGATAAAGATTGAGATTGGGAGTGAGAAGGATAATGAGAAGGAGGGGAGATCCGACAGGGCTGATTATGGCAACTTGAGGTCGAAAGGGCTGCAGTTCTTGATGAATATTGTCCCGGATCGTATCTCTTGGGGACAGTGATTTACCTCTTTAACACTATGAGGTTCTTTCACGAAGGAAAAGGGTCTGCTATACGCATAGATTGGCGTTCTGGTTTCGTTGTCGCAGTGACAATCGACGGCATTCAGACGCATGGGGGCGTTAAGAATGCCCAATTTTAATTATACCCAGAGACATATACTAATGACTACCTACTTACCATTACAGTCATCAAATCACAATCATGAGCAGTAGATACTTAAGCATGAGACTCCACCTGCAGTTCAACTTAGGAAGACCGAAAACCTTTCGATTGAGATTGTTCGTTGCTCTCATTACAGCGCATTAACCCTCATAAACCTTACACCAATTTTTTGTCTACCAGGATCCTTCCTAACCTACCCAGTTACGATCACCGTCACCAGAGAAAGATGTAGTGACTCCGGGACCTAGACTTGGCAAGATGAGCCTTAGCTCTTTAAGATCTTGATTAACTCCTCCACTACAGCATCACCAACTTCCTTGGTACCAGCCGAGCCGCCAAGGTCCTTTGTCCGGACGCCGCTGTCAATGACATTCTTGACAGCCTTCTCGATGGCATCGGCATCGCTCGGTAGTGCGAACGAGTATCTAAACATCATGGCAACGGAGAGAATAGTGCCGATAGGGTTGACGATTCCCTTGCCCGAGATGTCGGGTGCCGAGCCTAGAAGGTAATCCGATTAGCACCCTAAAATAGGAGAACAGTTAGGTAGAACGTATGGGGATGGAACTAACCGTGAATCGGCTCATAAATGCCATTGCATCTAGACTTTCCATCCGGAATGCCGCTCAAACTAGCACTAGGGCTCAGACCAATACTTCCAGGGATAACGCTAGCCTCGTCGCTGACGATGTCGCCAAACAAGTTACTCGTAACCACAATACCGTTCAGTCCGCGCGGGTTCTTGACCATGATCATGGCCGCGCTGTCAATGAGCTGGTGCTGCAGCTTAAGCTGCGGGAACTCCCTAGCCATAGTCTCGGAAACCACCTTACGCCACAGCCGACTCGTCGCCAGCACATTCGCCTTATCCAAGCTCCAAACCGGCGCAGGCGGATCGCTCGCGAGCGCGAGATTCGCAGCCAGCCGCGTAATCCGCTCTACCTCGGCGCGCGAATACACCTCCGTATCCCAAGCCTCATCATCGCCCTCCTTCCGCTCGCCGAAGTAGATGCCTCCCGTCAGCTCTCGGACGACGGTGAAGTTTGTTCCGCGGCAAACCTCGGCCTTGAGGGGCGAGAAGTCGACGAGCGAGTCCGACGGGAAGAAACACGGCCGCAAGTTGCCGTACGTCTGCATCTCCTTGCGCAGCCGCAGGATGCCCTGCTCGGGACGCACGGCTCCCGTGCCCCATTCGGGCCCCCCGATGGCGCCGAGGAGGACGGCGTCCGCGGACTTGGCGGCTTCGAGGGCGGCGTCTGTGAGTGGGGTGCCGTGGGCGTTGATGGAGCACTGTTGTACGCGTACGTTGTTAACTTTGGTGTTCGGGTCTCTTCAAGGAGGTTTTCAAGGCTGGGGGAATGGTATTGAGGGGGGTTGGAGAAGCCTCGGAGTTGAGGATCTTGGAATTCGGTAAACGGGAGGAGAAGTGAACGTACACCACCTAATAAGTGTTCTTGCAGGTTGAACTTGACGCCACGGGGGCTGTTGGACTCAATGGCTTTGATGACCTGGTAGGACACTATATATTAGCATCTTGTTTCTGTTTGAAGCTGTTTAAGGATAAATAGCCGTCATAGCCTTGTCTGCACTGCCTATTTTTCGGAGGGAAAAACTACCTTCACGGCCTCGGCTACGACCTCGGGACCACAGTGGTCTCCGCCAAAGACGACGATGTTATGTGTTGCCATTTTCGAGAATCAAGTCAATTGGGAAATATATGATATTAGATGCGTTTGCAAGTTGATTGCAGAGGAGATTGGGTTTTGTAGATCGGTAGGCTGCGTTGGGGGGTTTTGTCCCAGTTAAGGGATACTATGTATGTGCAACAACGAAAAAGTTGACCGGAGCTGCCCCGCGTTCAATTGCTGTCGCTTCCGAAGGCACCCCGCGTTGCCGAGATCGGCCTTATACCTATCCCTTGATGAAGCGCTTCTTTGTGTCTCGGCCGAGCTACGCCTAGTGTCAGGAAGCCTCGCCGGAGTTAAAGCTGACTAACTAGGTAATTTATGACCGGTCCACTACCGTTTGATTATGTAGGTAGGTATGGACTACTTCAATTGTTGTTCAATTGTCTTTTCCCGAGAGTTCATGTATTCTCTTCAATGAAGCGGGAGGGACTTAATGACTTTTCATGGGTATACGTACCTAATATAATATATCAACGTGGAATATTATCTACAAGTAATGATAGCCCTTGCGTTATGTGGCTGGATGTTTTAGGTAGACATATTGAAATCATTTCCCTACGCCCCTGGATCCTCATTGGATTCGGATCTGGTTAGGTAGCAAGTTCGTTAATAAAGGGGCCTTGTACATGTCGTATGTAGAAGACCAGTCACAAAGTAGCAACAAGCCATCACATCGGGATTTCAGTCCCCTTAATTTCTCAAATCGGCGCTTCTCATTGCTACCTACTCATCATCTACAAAGTATAGATCAGGGTATCGTACGTACGGCAAAGGTCCCAGCTGAGATCTGGCAGAACTAATCTATCCCCCGTCTATAATATCCAGTGAGCGCCAATTCATTCACACATATCCCTATTACGATAAACCAAAGTACCTAGGTGTCGCACCGTATATCCAGTTTCCATGCGGACTAAGCCTTGTCGTCATCTAAACGACTTAAACGATTTGTGCGCTAGTGGGGACGTGATAGACGCTCGAGAGTTTTGTCCTCCAGTGCTCTTGCGTACCTCCCGGTTTCGCATCCCGTGGGCGTTCGGCGTATTGGCGCAGAATGCACAGATATATACACTGGGAAGAGTTTGCCGGGTGATGTTGATGCATCTGCCATGGAGCTCCATATCACATAATTTACTAGAATAGGATTAGTCACGGATATTTGACGGTCATACGAGCCAACTACATTAGGAAAGGAGACGGTGAGGATACCATTGAACCATATAAGTGTTGCCATTGACGTGGTTGTTGTTACAAACGCATCGAACCCGGCGAGCCCGGTCGGTTGATGGGGTACGGGTATTGGTAGTTTTGGTAGGAGTCGCTGTAGAGCTGGAGCTATACGCTGACCGTGACGTAAAGCTCTGGTTCATGTTCGACGTCCCCTTCTGACGCCTCTCCATAACCTTTCGAAGCTCGCTTGCTGCATCACCGCGGCTACTGCTGCCAACAGCATTCATTACCGTCTCGGCTTCGCTTTCGGCGTCATGATCTGGCTCATTATAAAAAATTCCGAGACTACTTGTGCTCTGGTCGCTCATGCTCCGTTGGGAGGAATGGAACGACTGGGATGACGGTCTTCGCGGTTCCGGTAGCACGAACGACGTGTTTCGACTAGGAATGATAATGGGCTCATCATCCGTTGACGAGTCATCATCTTCAGAAGATGCCCAGCTGTTTCCCTTACCTCGCTGCTCCTGGCGGTGGCGTACTACAGTCGGCGTCGTATCATCATCAAGGACTATTGTCGTTGTCTCTGCTCGAGCTCGGCCTCTCGAATCAATCGTGAACTTGACAGATGTTTGAGTTCGTGGAGGGGGAGTCTCGGGAATAGAACTTAAGCTAGGTAAACGGTGCTGATGATTCTTCAGCGGCGATGTTCTTCCATTTGGTCTAGACCCTTGGGACGCCGATCTTCCAATGTTCTGCATCATGGGTCGCGCAGCTGGCGCAAGATTGGGTAGAGCGGATGTCTTGTTCACAGGCTTTCGACTTATTTTCTCACTGAAACTACGCGATAGCCCAGGTCGATCCGAGGCTTTGATTGGTGAGCTTGCGGATGTACGATTCGCCTTCTTACCGACATCTATCTCCTTAGTACTAGCTGAGCGACGGATTGTCGAACGTTTTGGTGCCTTAGCGACTAATGCGACAGGTTCTGGTTGCGAAAAAGATTGCATCAAGGGAGGTTGCGACATAGGATTGAAGGGAGCAGGTTCCATGCTCGAGGACGGGGGTCTAGTAAACAAAAGGCCAGGATCCACGCCCCCATTCTGGCTCATCATGGCAAAAGAATCGTCGGCGGAGGCAGGAAAAGATGAACTAAACATCGATGCATCTGTAGTATTCGTATCTAAGCTCGGTGGTGCGGGTTTTGGCGCAATTGCCCGTTCCTTCTTCGTCGATGGCCTACCTTCCTGGTTTTGTGGAGGAACATTACCAGTTTCCTGGAAGATCTCATTTGATTTGCCCCAGTCTAGGGAGCTCATGGGTCGGTGAGTAGGAGTCTGGAACATGCTACCGCTAGCAGTGGAAAAGTCGAGATCCATGCCGCCCATATCAGTGTCCCAGAACATGCGCGAGTCCCCAAAGCTAGAAGCAGCAGCAGGCGCCGACATTGGGTACCCAAATAGATCGGTTGGGGTCGCCATGTAATTCGACATGTGCTGCTGGTGCGGCGTACCCGCTACGAACTCTTGTTCAAATCCATCATTTTGCATGGTGTCTGTCTGAAGCTTCGGGGCAAGTCGTCTCTTTCCCTTATGAGTAGAAGGTGGCGGTGTAGCCGTTTGAATCTTACCCCCCTGCGCTATCTCTCGACAGGCCTTCTTACTAGACAACTGTTGTGAACCAGCCCGGAAGCCCGCCTCGGTTGGGCTTTGGCCAGTCACTAAGGAACCCGGAGAAGACGATAGCCGCCTGGAGGGGTCAACGGGAGGTAAAGGTAGGTTAGGGTTCGGAGAGAAGTGGGTAACATGGGTTGCTATCTCGGCGACGATACTATCGGTGGAGAGAGGCCTCTTGTGGTTCGAAGACCCAAAAGGCGTAGAGATAGAGAAGTCGACAAATTGACCGTGAGGAGGGGCCTTCAAGTTACCGGGAGTCGAGTTGAAGACGGAATATTCTTCGGCAAACTGAGGCGTCCAACTCGACGATTCCTCGAACGAGGCTCGATTGTTCTTTGGGGTTTCGAAGACTGAATTTGGAAAGCTAGCGGAGGTCAGGGTCTGTTTGGGGGTGGGAGGCTGAGCGTTTGGATCACCAAAGCTACGAACCAGAATCAGCACCGAGACAAGTAGGAAGGGAGAATTGTAGTGTCTTGCCTGGAAGTTGGCTGATCTGCACTCATAGCAAAGTCTCTCTTGCTTGTAGGGAAAATTGCTTGCTTCCCTAAGGTAGGTGGTATTCTTTAAACCCATTTATCATTGAACATTATCATATCTATAGAGTCGTTTGCCGAGACGTGAGGTACGAAGGAAAGTCGTTTGTAAAGCTTCAGGTACAACTACGGATCAGGACGTTCGTATTAGCCTGGTCCAAATACGATCTAGAGGAATACACGAACCAGTAAGAGAACGTGGTTAATAATTAGGCATGTATCATTAATTCTGATTTAGAAGACGAGGAGAAGAAGGAAGGGGAAAAAAAAAATCATATAGCAGACGTTGGTTGTCGTGGTGAAGAACAGTCGGAACTTTAAGTGGATATACCTAGTTCTAGGTAACAGCGGGTGCCTTGAAGTTTAAGAGGTATGTACCTAGAGCTGTCGGGTAAATTTTACGGTAGAGTACAGGTCTGTGCTTGGGGGTGCCCTATTACTAAACTTGGCAATACTTTTTTGTAAGTCGTAAGCCGGGGCAAGGAATACCTTTTCGATAAGTGTAGCGAGGGGCACAGAGGGATATACAATATGCTTGTTAGGTCTAAGACTTACATTTAGGTCTACTGTTATCTATCTAACGGCGATCGCCTTCGTGGGATGTTAGGCGAGGCTCGTCTTCTAATCAACATAAAAAAGCACAGTTATGACATACATGTAGCAGTCAAGTAGAAATGATCAATTGGCTATTATCTTTTGGCTAAGGAGACTAGCTAAGGTGAACAAGCGGCGCGTAGGACTCCTTGCAGACCAACTTTCTTGTTACCTGGCATCGCAATGTTCCCATAGGTGAAACCCAGGATTATCCCCGCAGTGGCTATAACTGACGGTAGCTAGACTTTGTGGTAGTATGTAACTTATCCGACACGAAGGTCATTAGGTATTCCGCCTTAACCGAAGCTCTATCATGTTGTTTGGGTATTATTCGGACTGGGTCTTGAGTATCAAATCTTGATTCCTTTCGGAAAAGGACGAGGGCATCATCACAATTTAACATCCTCTCAAAAATTGTGTTAGCAGTCACCACGGTTGCTTGCAGCTATAAGGGATCCGGACCTGCAGAATTGCGCATGGTCCGTCTCCGCCAAGCGAGCGAGCTATTGTGCTTACTGCCTTACTACGGTACCAGTTCGGAGGAATGTCCCAATATTTCTCCAACGCCTTATGAGTTGTCAACCGATTTAATGCAGGAGCAAATTAGATGGCTGAATTTCCTAGTTACGGCAACAATAGCGGCAAGACATGCTACGTATGTACCTGCAGTATGCATACATATATGTATATTTATGTATACCTGTATAGAATTTTAATACGTATGGGTATATCTGATGTTCGGTTATTCAGTCGAATCATAGTGAATCGCGCTAGATTGTAGAATGGTTGACCCTATAGGGAAAAAACATGGAAAATTCCAACTAAAAGATACCGAGCAATGGGTCGTACTACATAGTATGGCATTTTGAGATTTCGGACCTGCATTAGATGGAACAAGAATGAGTCAACAGAGGACGAACCATCTCCACATGCTAGTCTATCTTGCCTACATAGTAGGCAGCCTTGGTTAGTTAAATAGGTACGTATCTGCATACTTGACAAGACTCGGTTGATACATGTAGGCAATTACTCGAAGCTCCTTACTCTGATGCTTTTTTTACGTAGTTGCCTGTCAATCAGATCATATCCGCTCGTGCGACGATCAAAAGCTGTGGCTCGACATCCTGCTTATCGAGGTAATTGAGCTCGCTGATAGGCTAAACGCCATGGGAATAGCTGTTTGTGCAATGCATTAATTGTTAGATGTTTGGGGGCTTGTAGTACACGAATTAAAAACCGCCAGCCCTAAGCTGATTTTTTTGCTTGGGCATGTTGGCGCCGTTACGTCGCTTGTTTGCTTCAACAGACGCCCTAACTCGCCATTGGAGTCTCAATTTCGTGTGCAGTCGAATAGAAAATTATAATCTCATTGGCAATTCGAAAGAGATGCAGCTTGAGTGTGGGATTAGACGCCTGATTATGTTACAACTCTGTTAAATCCATGTGGTGTTCGTGATACCCTCCCTAATCGTAAATCTTTAAATAGAGACTGCAAGTTCCCGAGACGCCTAGTGAGAGCGCGTATCTTTTTTTCTCCTTCATACGTCAAGTTGAAGATGGAAAGTCTCCGACAAACATTACTGACACGAGACTGCAAATGATTGGTTTCCTAATCTGGAAGCCTGGTGACGTCGTTGTCGGATCTACACCGTACCTTACTTAGCCCTATGTATGATTCAGATACTCTCAATATTAATAGCAAGATTTGTATAATTTGTAGAACATCGTACGCGCTCTGATTCATCATTGTGACACAGAGATATCAACTCCGTAAAAGTCCATGTGCCATATGTTTCGAAGACGGCAGGACGGTTCGGTCTTGTTGAAATAATTGGAATTGGTTCGAGTTTGAACATACATGCATGTGAAAGATCATAATTAGGGGTAAGAATTAAGGGTAAGATACCATGTATTTCGCTGGGGAAAGATAACGACATACTATTGGTCAATTTGGTTTATGCTATTTCCCAAAACGTACCCATTAAACCTCCGCACTTTCATCTTCGTACCTACCTCTTAATGTCCCGAAGTTCCCCTTTCCCCTAAAACGACTATGTACCAGACTTGCCTAGAAATTCTTAGAGTAAGAAATTAGACAACGGGCGTCATTGCCACTCTTTTCATTGTTGACGATTTGCATAAGCACAACTGTAGGTACGTACATAGTACGTAAGGAATATAGTAGCCTTCGTACAGCCTTTACTACCATCTGACGATATAGGTGATGTTGGGCTCAGATGTTAATTCGAACTGCGAAAATATCGAGTTACTTGAAGATTTATAGTGACGTAGCTTTCAGAGTTCCTACATCCACGTACGGATCTTCAAGATCGTTCCTGAAAAGGTCGTAACTTCAAGCAGGAGAAGCCTCTGTAGCACATATGACGAAATCTCCTATCCGTGCACCCCTTGCTCAGTGTAACATACACATATCTCAGAAGGTGCGTCTACCGATATTGCCCGAGTTAGAGAGAAACACCAACTCACTGGCAACTTGATAAACTCAAAGACAAACCTTCTCAAGTAGGGAAGCAGCCAGCGACTATAAACTCGGACTTCGTAATGTCTTACTCAAATTCGGTTGCACGTATTCCTTAGGATTCCTATCCCCCCCCCCGCGGGGTCGAAAAAAACATAGAGTAAAACAGTGGGAAAAGGCACGTTAGAGCACTTTGAAGTAGAAGATCGTACATTATTCTACTCCATCTCGCAGCGGATAAATAGAATATGTGTCGCATGTCGTTCTCTCAAACAGGACTACTATATATACTTCCTCGTTGCAACGCCCTCCGTCGTAGAGGCTGTATCTATTGTTGACGTGAACTTTTTCTACCTATCACGACCGTTAGACGAACACCATACTTCCCAGAGAGGTAAAGGGGATCAATAAGAACACGTTAAGTAATGATATTACTGTCTGGTTGCAATATGTGGGGATGTCATCTTCGGGGACTGGGCGCTTTCAACAACAGATCGACAACACATGCGGCTAGTTCAACAATATAGGTGCTCGTACAGAATCTAGTAAGCAATGGGCTGCTCGTATGTCATAATTTAAACCGAGAGGCGAGTTCTCTCCTTTGGAATTAGCATTCTCAACGAGATAGACAGTATGAATGAAAAAAGCCTGGGTCAAGAAGGCTACCCTGTTCCTGAACCTTTCCCATGTTTCCAAATATTCAAAGCTAACAACAAGTCAAGACGAGGAAAGGAGTGCTCCACAGATATGACTCTAAAATGGCTGTACTAAATAAAAGGAAGGAGATAGATGATCGGAATTGGCGCTGGAGATTCGGATATAAGCCATAAGCGAATATAACAAACACCTCAATATACTTCTCTTCCTTCATTAGTCTGAGAATGTTTCTGGCAATTAAGCCAAGACGGAAAGGAACCCAACAAAGAACGCAGTGAGCGAGGCATATATGCCATAGTCACGATTCCATCTCAGATTACACCTAGGTAAATAGGTCAGCTCCATTCGTGCGACTCTGCGGACGTGGTTCTCTGCCCAGCAGATCAACCAAACGCAATCCGGATTTCCCCGGCTTCGAAATCCCAGGGGACGAGCCGTCGCCATCGACCTATAATACTAGCTTCCCCTGCGAGAAAGAGCGCCACGCGGGATAATCAGGAACTTCCTGCGAATGATACAGCCATGACGCGATGCCAGAGTAAGAGTTTCGCTCCTCCCTTCGTTCATGTAAGCCACTGTTGTACACGTCGTAAGCACGATGGCGCCAGCGCAAGCCACTTGATTCCCAGAAGACATCTCAAACACCACACATACCTTACGTCTTTATATCGGTAGGTAATCTTGGGAGCGCGGGTGACGTACATGGATCGATTTGAGAACGCGGGTATATTCAGATAAGAACCTAGTTAGTTTTTTCAACTCCCCCAATGAGATATCGCTTATGACTACTCTAAACAGATATATGAGAGAACAGTATCTGAGATGTGATATGATCGACGTCTGGCGTAAGATCCCTATTTTGATACCGCGAGTGGTATGTCATCCTTCTGAGAGAGGGGTTCGGAATTAATGTATCAAGAATATCTCACACGCAGAACTTAGTGCCGTGAATGGTAAGCTTACTACGTCTACCAAGAGAAGAAGAAGAAGAGGTTATTCTCTAAAATCCATCAGTAGGACGCTGTGTTACCCCTAATGTATATGTCGTATGGAAGAGCAACTACCGGCCCATGTATGACACACAAGCAGTCATTCTGGTCATACAGGAATCTCACCCTGCTGTAGGTAAGTAAACTAGAATCGAAACGCGCGGTGTTGTACAAGGAATATGGAATAGGCGCCTTGCTACTGCCTGTACTACTACCACCATCCATCATAATAGCCGTAAAATAGCACTTTGGGTATCAAGAATAAGAGAGGAGGAGCAAGGGGGAAGGAAGTAAGGTAAGGAGGAAAAATACCAAGCCTTACGACCAACCAATGGTAGACACAACGTAGGGATTTCGGGGCTTTAGCCCTACCTCTCTCTCCAACACACGGTTCAGCTGTTGACCCCGTGCAAAGGTTAACATGGCACCCCCCAGGCCGCGAAAGCCACCTGCAACGGGCAAACACGTCCGGACGCCCGCGGGGGTAAGCCCCGACAAAACTATGTGTAAAGACGAGTCGTAAGCAGACCCGATCCCGGGGGACGGGCGTACAGGCGCCACACAGAGAGAGGTGCGCAGGGATGGGATCTAGTCGGAGAAAGGGAGGGTGTGTATAAGAGCACGTAAGACTCAGGGGTCTGTTTCCGTGGTGGAGACCCGAGAAAAACTTGGCCCAGCCCTGGTTCTACTATTATGTAGGGTACGGACCACTAATAAGGCGACGGGGAGTTTATCCGATCCTATTATAGGAAAATGTGGCGCTGGGTCCCGGGAAAGGGGGGAGATGGAAGAGCTGCGTGAGAGAGAGAAACATCGTGATACTTGGATGGATACTCGCCTACCTACCCACATAGATCACAAGACGCACCAGAGAGGGAGAAACGATGACGCGTGAGCAGAAAGAAAAGACGTGTACCTGGAGATATGAAGATCTTAAAACGTTGTGCCGAGGTGGCTAAGTTTAGTAATGTTTAGGTTGTATGTAAGTCATCTTTATGCGTTTCGTTTCCGTTCCAGTTTGGAGCTGAGAGTGTAGGTGGCACCCGGATCTACGGCTCGGAGAAGACCACCTACACGTACTAAAAAGCACGAAGATGGCGTGTCTCTAGTAAATTCAAGTCTCCAATGAGCCAACAGCCGAGAAAAAAATCTGAGTTGACAAAGGCTCTCTGGATCTGAGGCTGTCTAATCTGATGGTAGATCAGGATGATGTGATTGTGTTCGTGGGGGCCATGCTGCTTCAGCTGTTAATTCCATGATATCCGTTTACGGCTGACATTTCGAAGCCTAGGTACATGATATTTGCCTTGGCTCGAAAAAGACGCTCCTGCCCTGGTCTTTTTTTGAAATTTTGATAGTGACGATTCCACTTGACATTGTCGAGTTACACAATTACGACACGGATTGCGCAAATAGTTTCTGCAAAGACTAAGAAATCATTCATCGTTGTCTACCTAAGTCTACGGATATCGCAATGGGAACCATCCCGTGGTATCATTTGTCCCCCCAAGATTTCACCGCTGCCCAGCACGGCTTTCGCAATCATTCCCGAGTGGAAACCATTCCCTCCTCTTTCCCCCCCTCCTTATTGACCCCAGATTCGTTCGAGGGTATCTCCTATTTAACTATCTACATTAATTAGCAAAAAAGGGAAAGGAAAAAAACTTGTATGTTGCATATAGACATCGAAAGGGGAAAGCTAGACAAATTTGTGTGATCTGTGACCGTATATGTAAACGCAATATGTGATGGAAATAGCGCACAACGAAGCGAAGCAATCTTTTTTATTTGTCATAACCGCCGCGATATACCTCCCCGTTCCAGTCTATCCCATCCGTCGTGAACCAACTTGTAGTGCTCGAATCATCATAGCAGCTTAGTTGGAAAGAGAATTCTGTTCATGTTGGGGTATAGTGTTGAAGATAATGAAATATGGCTCAATGATAGATAAGGGAAAGGAGAAGTGAGCAAGATTAGCGCCAGAGTGCGCCACTGTCCGTCTATAGCCCGTCCTGATATTGGCGGGAGGGAATCCAAGAAAATGTTTCGTTTCTCGTCCGAGATTTCTACCTAGACATAAGAAGAAACGGTTGCTGGAAAAAGTATGATTTGAAGCGAAGTGATAAGGTTCAGATCATGTTCGTCAGTCCATCGAGTGGTGGGAACGTCTTTTGCGGTTGTGGCTGTTCTGGCTGAACTGTCTGTTCGCGAATTGTAGAACCGGATATTTGCATGGGAATCGGTGTCGTGGATAAAGAGACCGTCGTGAGTTTTCTTTGAGGTGTTGCAGGCTGCTGAGGCTCTATCTTTGGTCTTGTAATTTGAGAAGCTGCTACAGCTCTAGAGTTGCTGCTCTCACGTCGCCTCTTTGGAGCATCCTTAATCTTAGGGTGTGTGTGGCACTGTATTCTATTAGTACGTGAATATTTGTATTCCATAATATCGTATCTTACCTTGTACGCATGCCTAAACCACGTTGTACCCTTCTTCTTGCTGCTCACCAAGGCAATCCAGTCATTGCAACTTCCACAAAGCCCTTCCCAGACGTCTGGGTTACCATCCATTCGTCTAGTTTCTTGGGGTTCTTGGAACGCATTTCCAGTAGCCGCGCTGATACCGTGGGTAAAACTCTTGTCGTACCAGAAAGCTGAATTTTTCAACACTAGCCATCGGCCTGGCTTGCAAATACCACACCAGCCTTCCCGCTTATTTCCATGCCCACGAACCCATCTCGGAGTGTACAAGTCGCCTTCAAATCGTAATTCCTGCTCATGAGGGACAAGATCCGGATCCGAAGGGTTCATGTCTTCGGGAGGCGGTGGAACCTGTTCCTCCTGTAGTGAGGCGTATAGATCCGGCGGGTCGGATAAATCCGTGTAATGGCCATGTAATGAATGTGGATCCGCATTGCTTTGCAGCATCCTGAATAGTCCGTGAGACAACAGTGGCGGGGGATTCTCGAAATGGTGCGCTTCTGGGTGGAACGCCTGGGATGGTAACTGAGATGGCAGCTGCGTTGGAAGAAGCATGCTGTTGCGGAAGGCCGGCGGATGCGACACCAGGAACGGGTGCTGTTGCATGGCTTGAAGATTGCCAAAGTTTAACGGAAGCGGGTGATTTGGCATGGTGGGCGATGAATGCCTTGATGACATTCGGGGACCAAAAGCATCATGTGTATGATGATATACGAAAGGCGATGGCCGGCGGTTGGTGTTAGTGCCATATGACCCCGTTGACCACCTCTTATTTCTTGCTGCGCTATCCACGGTGTAAGGAGCAGATCTCATACCTGGCCGAGGGGAAGGCGAGGCACCACGACCACGGCTTTGAGTTCGGACGAGATCAGTGCGAGTCTGTGGTGTCATGCGGGGAGAAGCTACGGGAGACAATTGAGTTGAAGACATAAGCGAGTTTCGATTCGAGGGTGGCGGATAGTCCGAAGTGAAAGATGGCGCCTCAGACAGCGCAGCGGAGAAGTCTTCGTATGAAGGCATATCAGAAAGTCCGCCTGTCGTCGACACGGTAAACGATGACCCCGACATGCGGCGAGGATTTACACCTGGCTCAAAACCCATCGACTCATTGTCCATTTGAGCGCCGGAGTACCTTAGGTCAATAATTGGAATCGCTTCATCTGTCGTAAACGCTTGACCAATGTTCATATCCACATCGAGGTTAGGCATCTCGAAATGATCCTCGCATGGCTTGGGGCCCCATGGACCTACATTAACGGTCAGCGGTCGTCCTGAGTTAGCTTGGGTGAAACTCACTGCTACCCATCGTCGTCATAGGGTAAAAGTCTTGGTGCATTGAGACTGGTCGTGACATAGTATCGCTTGGCGTATGAATTGTTAGGCCAGATGGTGTTTCCCATGAGGGTATTGTCCCAAATTCTTCGCTAGCACAGAATGAGAAGCCTTCATGAATAGTGGCAGGCCTTGGTCGCGGTTCTTGGGGTGTCGGCGTCGTCCATACGCCAGCCGGTGCCATCTGAGTCTCTGCCTTGGTAGACATATCGTTTCTATTCATCGAAGCTAGCGGGGGTGGACGCGGCGGCGGGACTTCTCTAATGAACTTGTCGTTAGAGCTGAGGGTAAAAGTAGGCGCATGAATTTGCTGCCTCCTATGGTCGTGTGAGTCCTCATGAACTGTAGTCAAGCTCAAGGTTACATACAGTTGCCCCTGATTTGAGTCCATGGCTGTGTGACTATCAAGGAAATAAAAAAGGATTGATCTATTATATAGTATATACTATACATAACATATAATGGTTAGTCAATGAACGACAACATTAATGTCCAAGGTAATAGACGACGAAAGCAAGACGTGTCTACGGGCACCACGTATGCGAGGGTGTTCCAAAGAGCGAGGCGACCTCTTCATATAACATACATGGAATAATAGTACGGGTTATAATCTCCGACAATGCCAAAAACGATTCGATCCGGGAAGGAATGCGGAGAATTATGCGAGTGTGAGTCTCACGTCGAGGATAGATGGGAAGCGAGTGTATAAATCGATAAACAGCGTTGAGCTAAAGTCGAATTCGTTTCGCAGGTTATTGATTAATGAAAGTGATGAGTCGTCTGAGAACAGAACAGCTCGTTAGGTTAGCTAGATGGTGCTTGCTCACATAGACTGGTGTGTCTAGGTGCGAAGAGAGCCAGCTCCCAGTGTTATAGACCAGAGTGGCACTATAATATAGTATGTTAAGAGCTGGAAAAAAGGAGTGACTGGTATTGGAATGCCTTTGGGTCAGTGGTGTGGAAGGGAGAGCGGCGAGGCGAGAAGAGGAGTAAAAGGGCAGGTCAATGGAGGGGCGGTGCAGAACACCGAGAGATATAAAGAAGGCCTTGAGGATAAGTGGACAGGCACTATCCATGGACAGTCCGATTATAATCCAACACGGTCAGGCTGGGTCGCTCGGAACATCGGTAGGAGCTGGGCCGGGTTTCTTGATACAAACCTGGCCACGTCTGTGAACTTCAACAGGAGAGACTGGCGTGCGAGGTTCTGCTTGGCTTGCTTGAAAGAGACAGGCAAGACAGGGCAGACAGGGACCAGCGGGCAGGCTCTGCAAGGATTTACAGTACAAGGGTTCAGAGGGTTACATCTGTTCGTCGATGATGTGTTGCGAGGAATAGTCAAGCCTTTCAAGCAGGGGAGAGTGGTGAGCGTATGGGGGAGCGGCGGAGAGCTGGATGGGTCTCGGGTACATAGCATGTAAGAGGTAGCCAGAAACCGATTAGACTAAGTGACTAGGGGCTGCCCCAGCCAGAAAGATCCATGGAAACTCCAACTCTTTTAGGATAGTTGGGCAGGGGTCTTGATATAACAGGACGGGCGTAATTTGATATAGCACAGAAAAGAGAAATTTGATCAGACTAAATGGGAGAAGTCTGTTCGCCTGGAGAAAGTTGAGAGAAATTCTACTAGTAGATACCACTCACTATTTTTAGCTCGTCCCGTTGAGCCTCACACACTAGAAGGTCGGCCGGTCTCATAATTATGTCCGGCCATGTGGGCAGAAGCGAAAGATGCTTTAAGCTCAGGCAACACATGCGGGTCGAGAAGAAGGCTGGGACGACGGCACGATTCGCGAATGCGCGCCTCGTGGGATCGTAGTCCATTTGTGTAGGGTAAGAATGTGCAGAGCAGATTGTGGTGCCGTGTAGAGTCGTATGACACAACCATGACACTTTCGTGGACCGGATATGTCGATCTGGAGAAGACTGATTTCTGCAAAAACGCAATACCCTATTACCAACCAGGGGGTAGTTTTGGAAACAAGTTCAAGGGCCTCGTGGAGTAGCAAGGGCTATTATGACTACATCCATAGCCCGTAAGTACATCCTACCGCTAACCATGTTCTATGTAATGTGGTAATTGCAGGTAGTTTGCTTGACGAGATAGTACATAAGACCTTTTTTCTGCGAGGCTTTTTAGTTTGGTTAGTTCATCCCGCTTTCAATGATATCCATTTGTTGATGCAGTTGGGTAGCATGCGCAATACCGTCATTCAGCTTGATTGATTATATTTGCTCAAGGCTCCAGGAGACATGCATATGAACAATCAAAGCTCAACAACCATTGATTCCAGCAACCATGACCAGGAGAGTGTACCAGTTTAGCCGGCTGGTGCGTTACTTTTGCTTGCTGGAGGTTGAGGCAGTATGACGAGATGGCTTGATAAGGAAACGTAAGTGAGCTCATCTGAAGACCAGATGGCCAAGAAGTACAAGGGAGTGGACTGACGAAGCGCACACGTTGGATGGCTCCGGAATATTGACATTAGCCAATAGTGATAGAGAAGATGAACGGCTGGGGAGGCGGAGCGAGTTGGTAGAGTGGAGGAGATGATGGTGGGTTGTGAGTTACTTGGACCTCTGATATCGCGGAGTGGTGTAGCTAGGGTATTCAGATAAAACTCTGGCGCGATCTAGGAGGGTATATTCGCGAAAGCTGTGCAATAAAGGGCTAATTCAAAGCATCTGGTTTGCGAGAGCATCTGCAGACTGACTGCAGGCTGAGTTGGAGACTACGTTGGCTCAGCGACTTGGGAGGACTAGGAATACCGAAGACTAGAGGCTCTGGACTCAGACGATTCCGACCAAGATTAGGAGTTGTCGTCTCGTTCGTCAGCGGAGCGCGTTTGATGTTGAATTTCAGTTGCGCCGGGGAATCTTGTGATTGGTCCAACGGAAAATAGTATGCAGGCAGGGGGTGTCAGGGTCAGGGGTCATGATCCCTGACGCGTCTCAGGATCTGTAACAGAAGCTATAATCCCTGTCTGCTCCACTATGTCCACCATACCTCAATCCCGAAAGTCAAAAAGGTAAAAGGTCCAGACCCACCACTGTGCCTTCACATTGCATTCGATTCTTACGGATATCTTCCAACCACTTGGGACAAGCAACACTTGCATCGCAGGAAGAATATGGATGGCTTACGGTATTGTACCAATTCTTTTTTAAACAAGGAAAAAAATAGCAAACGATCGCACAAAACTAACAGAGATGCAGCCACTAACAACAGTACATCCACTATTAATACATTGATTTTTGGAGTCACCATTGTATCCAGATGTGTATGTATTTCATTTTTAGAAACACTTTACCGGGATGTCTTGGGTAGGTAAGACTGGGTACGTGCGCGCTCAAGTTGCAGCCCTCCAAGATTACCTAAGGACCGGTAAAGTGCATGTGCCCCAAATGTGCCCCCAAGTTGTCCAAGGGCGGGAGTCGGCTGGGCTGCCTCTCGGCCCTGTGTTCCCCATTCCTCTGTAATCATTCAACGTTGCGTTCAACCCCTCATTTGTTTCGACAAAGCTTCGAGAAACATGGTCCTGCTAGTGTTATATGTGAGATTTATGTTGGTACTGCATCTGTCCTGTAAACCCTTCATCTCATCAAGTTTAATAAATAACGGAGGCTAATAACCCCACGGATCCAAGCAAATTTGAATAAAACGTCCGATGATCATTCCTAGGTTGGTGTATTATTCCCTACTGATAAAAGATAAGCCCTATGGTCCTTGACTTTGGATGTAATCATTTACGCTCAGCCCAAAAGGGCAAGATTGCTGTCGTTATATTTCGCCAAGATTAGCCTCGTCATCGGTAGGCCGCCGAACTGCGCTATATTCTCTTTCTGGAGCGTATTGTTTACGGAGCGCTTTGCACTTCTGGAAACTGCCTAATAAAATCTTGGTTCGATTCACTGCCTCGGAGGAGCACCGCCCTACGGTTTTCCCGAGTCGTAATAGCGGTCGTCATATTATCACGCGGGGGGGGGGGGATCTTCAGATCCTTGATCGGGTATCAACAGGGCTTTCTGAGATTCTTATCAATATAATCAAATACCCTTGTACTCTCGTAGGATTCCACGAGACCAACCCGCGTAGGCACTTTACATAGTGTGGTTTATAGTGCTTACATATGCAGATTTATAGGTATTCGAGCAAGAACTCAGTGAACTGCAAAGTTCATCTAATAATTAGTGACGCCTTGCAGTAGTTATGTCGGTTATAACCGCAGCCTGAGCGCGAGATGGCAATGCTTGCGACTTGATGGCCCTGATCAACTAGATCGGAGATGTACCTGCATTGTGTTGGTCAAAGCTTTGACGTAACATAGGTTAGGTACTTAGAAAACGATCTCACTGACTGAACGTCTTATTCCTCGGAAGGATCGGCTTATAGTACGCGGCTTACACGGTATAACCTGTTTCCCTTCTCCAACTATTGCCACGTATGTGAGTACTCTCCTATGTAGATTCACACCTTATACATGAATGACCCTATCGACTAATGGGAAAACATTACCCCATCTTCCATTCCAGGGGTTTGTCATATTCGGTATCCGGTGCGTTGTCGAAATGGGAATAACACCGAGAATCTGACCTCGGACGACACTGCCATGCCGCATCTGAAGAGCGTCATTTTAATTAGTTTCTGTCAGATCGTGTCGTGTAGAGTGGGCAGAAATGGGACTTGCAGTCTTTCCACATGTTCTATGAATCGTTCCATTCTATGGGGGCGGCTTTGTAGCACCCCACCCCGAGGCTAGGCTGCCGGGATGGTCCCGGTCTCATCGCATAACATTAGTGACTCCTTTGGGAAATTATTCAATGCTCTCGCTTTTACCCGTTGCCTGCCGCCCATTAAATTTAGCAACTTCTGCCTCTCATCATGAAGATCGCGGGCTAGCGATGACGAGATCACTTCCCCAGATGCCTAGTGTAGACCCATTGGAAGATCATATCATGCGTTCCTGCGTTCTAGCAGAAACGGAACTCGATGGCGAAAGCCCTGGCCAAGCCCGCCTTACGAGCGTGCACCTTCGGGCTCCGAACCAGGCTTGGATTAGCATTAATCACGCCTCGTAATTTATATGAGTAGAGTGATCACTTTTTCTGCGATCAGGTTGTTTTGACAATTCTCGTCGTGTCTGCATTAAAGCTAAGTCTAAAAGCCTTTCTGAAAGACCGGACCAACGCAATAACTGATGTCCTTGCGTCCCTCGGTTATCCTAGAATATCTCCGATGGCTACTCGTGTTGTAAACTCCACCACAGGAATTCTTAACTTCTAAGTTAGATATTATTCGTGGCAACTCCTTGACAGAGCTCGAACCACAGTAGATTAGCACCGAGCGTAGACCTTTTGGGGGTCTTGAGTACGTCCGTGGCTCCATCATTCCTTGTTGATTTTCTTCCATACTTCATTTTCAGCTGCTGCCAGTTTTTCTCCTGTCTGCTGTGCCCATTTCTTCGCTGCTCCCCAAACTCCACCCGAATCATCTCTCTGATCTTCTAATTCGCTCTGTTGAATAGCGGACCTCTGGTACCTGTCGAGTTCGGAAGCATTTGTATTCTGGTGGTAGCCCGGTGGATGCTCTAAACTATAATTTGTTGGGCCACTCGAAGCAATAGGACCTTGAGCATTTGGCACTGAAGTAGGTGTCGATGTCGTAGATGTACCACGCTGCTGCGATGGGTAGGGTACGGTAGGTGCGGGAATAGACATCTGTGGAGGATATGGCATGGGTAAAGGTTGACTTGCAGGTGCGTGCTGCGTTAGTTGATGACCCTCGCCTGCTCTTGGCGGTGGTGGGATATTCGTTCTAGTGGTCGTAGATGGGACAGGAACAGCACCAGGCTTGGGCGGTGGTGGACCGTCATGATTGTGAGGTGGGATGTATGCCTGAGATGCAGCAGCTGTTGGAGTTGGCAATGAAGGTGCAGCACCTGGTTGCGCTGGTGGATAAGAAGCCTGGTTGGGCGGGGCGGGTGATGTATGAGTCGCAGTTGGCTTTGAGTTGGATGATGGCTGAGCAGTCTGGGGCGTTACTCCTGACGGCTTGGAAGCAGTAATAGGACTATCCGTATAGACTGGAATTGGAGCCATTGTGAATGCGCACTTCCAAGTAATTCAACTAAATACGTATAAGAAGAAAGTGCGAAGCAAACGAGTACCAGAATTGCTAATATGTGGTATTCAATGTGATCGTGGCAACAAGGTGCTGCAGTGGTTTATGTGTTCTCTTTTCCAGGCATCTATGCTACTAAATTGGACAAAATGTGACAAGCAGAAGTTCGTATGACTCGGTCAAGTAGTAAAAGCATAAGTAAATTGAAAGCGACGTCATAGGCAGCAGGGCATCAGGTGACTCCGCAAGTACTTTAGCCTTCTTTGCTGCTGAAAAGAGGAAATAGGGAAAACTGCTATTAGGGGTCTCTTAAGCAGTTAACTGATCTAGTAGTATAAGAAAAGGAACGTTTGCGTCTGTTGTTGGAAGTGCCTTTGTGCAGTTGTAGCAGAGCGGCGTTTGCCACGTCGCTGGTGTTCTTAAGCCGCAAAGACCTACCGGTACATGTATTCAGACGAACATACCAAGAACATTGAAGTTAAAGAGCTGCTAAAAAGTAGCTTGCCGAAAGAATTTTGAATGATATTGTACGTTTCAAAACAGCTAAATAGTAAACTGGCTTTCGTAGAATAAGATCACGACTGTCGTTTAGTTCGTAGCTGAGATGTTCAGCACTGTCCTTTTGACTGGTTGTTGCCTTCACCTTCACTGTTGCGTTGGTTGATCGAGGGTTCAAACTGTACCTACTGTAGTAGTAGTACCTGAGTTGTATGGTGGAGACGGTAGGATAATCAAGCTACCGAACTCCGCTAACCTAAGCTGAATAGAGATTAGTGGGCCGGCTTCAGGGCCATAGCTTAGTTCAGTAACTTTGGCGCAGCCGCGATTGATTGATTCGATATGACCCAGCCGCAGGGAAAGAAGGAGGAAAAGGTTGAAGACAAATTCACTGTAGACGAAAATTTTAAATCTAGCGAACGCAATAACAATTTTAAACATGTTTCCGTAATCATCAGTCCCCGCATCAAAGTAAAGAACAAGAACTCACCTAGATGCAACCATCATCATAACCTCCACCATCACCGATCACCTATCTAAACCGCAGCCATGGTTGGTAAAGTCAGCGAGAAGGTCCTCCTTCGTGAAGGTTAGTGCATTGATCCCACGCGTAATTATGAAGCTATTTCTCTGACTTGTTGTCGCCGCAAGGACTCGAACGAACCGACAATGGCATGAAGCAGACTAGCTGGCCGGATGTCACTCCGATTAATCAGAAGAACTACTATACGTACGCAATACTTCCATATTTTTGTTGTAACACGAAGAAGAGTCGCAAGGCTGATTGATTTCCTCCACTTTGCAGTGATTACATGAAACGAGATGACCAAGTTCTGGCACTCCGACTTCAAGCCGAGGCGAACAGAGAGAGACTCGTACAGAGTGCCAAGGATCGCGATCGAGCCCTCGCGCGCAATGGGCACGCCGAAGTACCGCTGCCAGTCGCAGACATCCAGCAGGAAGATGGCGCCCCAGCCGCGAACGAGGGCCTAGATCCGTCCAAGGTTATCGTCATACATCCGGGAAGTCAGAACCTTCGGATAGGTTTCGCTAGCGACGCCTTACCTAAGACTATTCCCATGACGATCGCGACCAAATTCCCCCAAACCGAGTCCGAGATGTACGAGGCTCTTCCCCGCCGTCAGTTTGAAGCCAAGACCACGGACCAACAATATGGGGAGGAGTGGTCTAAGAAGTACCAGAAGATGAGCAACGATCTGAAGGTGGATATGCGTGCCAGGAAGCTTAAGGTGCTCCCTAATTCTAAGGAGTTGGTTGTGAACTACAATCGACGTACGGAATCAGAAGAGATTCCATTACACAACGATCCTCTACAGATTGAATGGACCGATGTCAAGACCTTAGAGGATCCCGACTCGATTGCATCGTGTTTTATCGGTCAGGCGGCTCAGCGTATCCCTGACGATTCAAACCCCAAGTTCAAATTATGGTGGCCTATACAACACGGCTGGCTTAACGAGGACGACTACACGACTGCTGAGCACCTATACGACGACTTTGAGACGCTCTTGGACAAAGCTATCAGACAGGAACTTGGATTAACTCGCAATAGTGCGTGGAAGAACTACAGCTGCGTTTTCGTCATTCCCGATCTGTACGACAAGAAGTATGTGGAGCAGGTACTTAAGTCTTGCATGACCTGGTTCGAGTTTAGTCGAATATGCTTCATACAAGAGAGTATGGCGGCTACGTTTGGCGCTGGCTATACCCAAGCCTGCGTAGTCGACGTTGGTGCTCAGAAGACCTCCATCGCGTGCGTTGAGGATGGGCTCTGTATAGAGGACTCGCGCGTCAACCTCAAGTACGGTGGTTACGACGTTACAGAGACATTCATAAAGATGATGCTCTATGACAACTTCCCCTACCAAGAGATAAACCTCAGGAGACGGTACGATTTCCTCTTAGCTGAAGAGCTGAAGACCAAACATTGCACAATGATTTATTCAGACATCTCGGTACACCCCTGCGAATTCCATCTCCGCGCTCCGAACCAACCGACGCGCAAGTACTTCTTCAAGACGTATGACGAAGTCATCCTAGCCCCGATGGGCTTCTTCGATCCGGCCGTGTTCGATAACTCAGCGAAAATACGTAGTCGCCGGAAGCTAATCGACCGTTCATATAATGCCTACGACGTCGAAGTTCCTGACGATCCGACATCCGCGGCGCAAACCGCGATCCTCGCTCTTATCAAACCCTCTGTAGTCTCCAATGCCAACGGATTCCAGCCCATGGCCAACGATCCGAACATCGCCACCCCGATCAAGGAGAAATCACAGCCTTTCCCCGGCCTCCTAAGGGGCGACTTCAACAGCAGCACGCCTGGCGGTTCTAATGCCGCCTCACCGGCTCCTGATGGAACGTCGACCCCCGTCCCACCAACTTTCCATTTCGGCGCCAACGGCACCGTAACAGGAACCGGCAGCCCAGCCCCCAACGGCGTGTCTACCGCGCGCAACGGGTTGTCCCCTGCGCCGCCGGCCGGCATGTTCGTGGACTCCGCAGCACGCTCAGGCAAGGCCCTCGCCGCAGAACGCGACACAGTGCTGCCCGTGGCGCCCCTTGACATCGCCATCTTAACAAGCATTCAGAATGCGGCCAAGGGCGACGACAAGAAACTGCGAGACTACTTAGGCAGTATCATGGTAGTTGGGGGCGGATCCAAGACGCCCGGCTTCACCGCAGCCCTCGAGGAAAAGCTCAAGGCGCGCCGCCCCGAGCTCTCGGATCGCATCCTAATCACTCACTCGGCCAGGGATATGGACGAGCAGGTCGTCGTCTGGAAGGGCGCCAGCGTCTTCGCTAAGCTCCCTGCTAACGACTCCTGGATCACGCCCTTCGAGTTCGAGAGGTTGGGCGCGAGGGCTTTGCATCATAAGGTGCTCTGGGCTTGGTAGTTCGGGATGGGGTAAGGTGGTACAGTAAGAGAAGAGACGTATTCGGAGATTATGAAGCTCTCGACCGTTGCATCACGTGTTTACGTGCAAAAAAACGCAATGCGTTTCTAGATATCACAAAGGCGTCGTCGATGATTGATATTTTCATCAGTAGCAGAAGGAAAAGCCTCTATCGGGGTTACGCCAGGGAAAGAGGTGTTTGTTATTGAAGTACCATGATACTTCCAAGGGTCGGTCAGGCTTGTATGGCGTTAGTGGTGGCTCGCTTTTGCAGATAGGAAGAACAGAGAGCCAAAATGGATTGACACATAATGCCGAAACTATTTAAACGTGCAGTGCAAAGTACCACTTGTATGAGAAAGCCTTGATCGATCTTGAGCTAAATGTAAGGCCTTAAGGTAGTGTAGTAGGGAATACTTAACCTACCTAAGTCTAAGAGGAGTCTGCAGATTACGCAGGTTAGAGTAAACCTGGATCATGAGTCGAGTTTCCAGGGATAAGCAAGACGGGTAGTGTTCGCACTACAAATCACGTATAGCAGCAAATGAAAACCCCTTCATAACAAGGAAATCCGATGATTGTTCCATTATCAACAGAAGCAAGCGAGCAAGCAGAGCATCATTATCTCAGCAATGGTTCAACAACTAATGTACAAAGTGTCGCCTGGAGCAAACCAAGCTACAACTTCCAGATCTGCCTGGTTCATTCCTGTGTGCCAAGATTAACCACGAAAACATATCGCAAATCCTGGAATTTCGGGGTTGTCCCCCCCTAAAGCATTGCAAAACTCTCAATCGTATTAGCATTCCATTGGGTATCTCATTCCTAATGCAATGCAAGGCAACCTTGCCCGTCAACGCCGTTCGCCTTGGGTGTAATGGCTGAAGAGAATCTGTATCAAAAGTGAGATTGTATATGCGGAACTAATACTTTCGTGAAACACCAACTTGATCGTGAAGATTCATATGAAAGGAGATTTGGATGAAAGGTAGGCAGCAAGGTTCGATGTCGTAGAAGAAGCGGTAGTCGATGGTGGCATTATGCGGTTTTGTTTTGCAACCGCATCGATAGCCCAATTGGGTAGACGAGGGTCTTTGCCGTGGGAAGACTGCCGAGCCTTCCTGCGCTCCATAACAGCTTCCAGTGCCTTCTCATCGTCAAGCCTCTGCGGCTTGTGCTGTCCGGATTTCGAGTCACCGTTTTTAGAAGAAGACGCCAGATTTCGAAGAGCATATTGGAGATGCTAATGTTAGAATTGGGGATTAGTTGGCTTCTTTTACTGTTGGTTTGCTTGGAATGAATGGAGAGGGCGTCCTACATCAGGGTCCGCTTGAAACTGTGAAGCTACGGCACCCTCCGCTGATAATATGTCCAAAGTAGGGTTTTGAGACGGTGTTGCGTTACGTATGTGGGTAGTGGCGCCCTGGATGGGCTGCGTGGGGTCGTACTGGTGCGAGACATTGCCAATCTGTGAATTCTGGGTATTCGCCCCATTCGTCATCGTGTGCGAGGAATCCTGGCCATTTTGAACGACGGCCTGAGCTTGGGAAGGACCCGTAGCAAAGCCAGATGATTGGGGGCCGTTTTGCATTCCGTCGGTGAGTGTATTCAGACTCCTAGGTAGCGCAGGCGCAATTCGGTTCCCCGACCTACGAGCCTCGCTCTCAGCAATAAGTCGATCGACGTCCGCTCGATCCTCAGCTGTTAAGACAGCATCTTCAAGTTCCTCCTCTTCAAAAGTATCCATCATTGTGATGTCTCTAATACCTGATCCATACTTGTCAATGACCAGATCGAGAACATCATCCTTACCGAGGTGTGCATTGATGTCTTTCTGTTCTGGCTCTGTAGGCATCTCAAGGCTCGTTCCGAATCTTTCGGCTTTGGGAACCGGGTTCTTCTTATCGACAACTCGAGAAGCTAACTGCATTTTCCATATAGCTATATTGAGTATCTTTGCCTCAGAGGTACCTCCGCAAACCAAGCGGTAGACATAGACTGGCTTCTTCTGGCCAATACGATACGCACGCCCAACTGCCTGCTGCTCATGCTGAGGGTTGAACTTGGCGTCGAAAACGATGACCCGATTGGCTCCAGTCATGTTCAGCCCAACACCACCAGCTCTGGTAGAGATGAGAAATACATCAACTTGGCCCTTGTTGAATTGTTTCACTTTTCCCTGTCTCTGCTCTGTGGGAGTCGAGCCGTCCAGTCGTTCGGTCGAGATCTTCTTTAAACGTAGGAGACACTCTAGATAATCAAGCGCAAGAATGGACTGACTGAAGATGAGGACTGTATCGCCTATACGCTTGCATTCCTCCAGGATTAGGAGAAGTATTAGGACTTTCCAGGACAGTGCATGATCATTCAGATCCTTAGTCTTACGTAACAACGTGATCTCTTCACTGACAAGCTGACTAGGAAGACTCTCCACCTTCTTACTTTCACTCGCAGGTCCTGGTTTGTGCCTCTGTAGCTTTTGCATCAAGATCGAAGGATGGGCACAGATAACACTTAATGTGTCCATAGAAGCCAGTGATGACATATCCGAGTGATCTTGGTGGTAACGGATAAAGGTCTCGTAGGCTGCTCGCTGTACCTCCGTGAGTGGTACAGTTAGGACGAACTCTTTCTTTGTCGGTATGTCCGTCTTCAGTACTGAAGTCGTTACTCTCTGTACTTTTGGTGCTACTTCTTCCTTGAGCACCTTCAACATCTTCAAGGCAGTTCTGCGCTGGGAGTGGGTACTGTCCGCAGAGAGCCCTTCTTTGATGGGATTGGCATAAGCTATCCTGAAATCACGAATATTGGACAGATAATTCGGAGCTACCCAGTTGATCATGGCATGATACTCTTCGACCTTATTGGCTAGAGGTGAGCCTGTTAGCGCAATTCGACTATGAGTTTTGAAGTGAGCCGTGGCGTGGTGGACTTGGGATTGTGGATTTTTCAGCATATGCGCCTCATCAGCCACCACAATGTTTGGGCCGTCACTTAAGATCTCCTTATAATCTGGATTATTCATAAAATCCGTAAACAGCGTGTACCCAAAAATGATGACCCCACCTCGATCATCCCAAGCCAGAAGATCCGCCTGTCGCTTAGAACTTGAAATTGAGTGGCCAATCTTGTAAAAGTTACCGAGCTTGTGCCCTTCAGGGGCCCAGAAGAGTAACTCATCCATCCAGTTATCGACAACTGAAGGAGGGCAAATAATAAGAGTCCTAGACTCCTTTAAATGATCTGGAATCTGTGAGGAGATATTTGGGTCATCGGATCTTGCTGCTTCTGCGATGGCCACCAAGAGCGTAATAATTTGCATGGTCTTTCCGAGGCCCATAGTATGAGCCAGCAGACAGCCTTGCTTCGTCGCAGAGCTCACGATCTGGTCCCACATGAATCTGACCCCTCCTACTTGGTGTTCCTTGATGCGTGGGGCAATTTCATGGTGGATAAAGATGAGCCCTTGATCATCGGCCTTGCTTTCGTTGATAATGATGTCTTTATCGTTAAGGTTTGCCTCGCCGCTCGCCTCAAGCTGCTCAAGCTTCTTACGCAACACATCTCGCCGGTACGCTTGCTCGGCCACCCGTGCACGGTCAGTCTCCCGGAGATTTTCTGCCTCTTTGTTATTATGAGTGAACTTCTTCTGTCGTCTGCGCTTCGTGGCAGGTGAGTTTGAGGGGGGCGCGTCGCCGGTGGATGTCGTATCTTCCACCTCAGTGGCGGGTTTTTCCCAGTCAAAACGATCGGACAAGCGTTGGATGAAGTCTATATAAGTGTTGACTTTGGCTGATCTGTGTTCTCTCCAGTCTTGCATCATCTCCAAAATTTTCTCATAGGTCAGCTTCTTATACCAACCTATTGAGTGAGGGATGTTGTTGTCCTCATCTTTGTATACCTCAAACAAGCGGAGCAGGGTATACACAGCAAAAAGACTCCCCTTGGAAGTGTCATGGTGTTTGATCAACTCATCGCGCATGACATCTAACCAGGTGAGACCTTCTATACTCATGGCCAACTTGAAAACACGAGAGATATATTCTCCGTCCAGCTTTGCGAGCTCTTTGGCCACAGTTTGTTCCTTTGGTTCCAAGTCGTCGATTGACATTATAAGGGTCGAGGGTGTCAGGGGTCGGCTCTGCCGTACAGCAACCCTGAATTTCTTAGTAGTTGAAGGACTGCCCTTCTTAGAACTCAATGAGCCATTGGGTTTGGAGGCGGTCTTCTTAGAAGTAACAAGGTCTATGACCTGACGATCTCGAGATTTCGATGATGTCCTAGGATTCTTCACGCTCACATCCTCTTCCGAATGCGTGAGATCGATTGTGGCATTATTTCTGGGATCCACAAACTCCTCATCCTGTTGCTGCGCGCCAGCAATGTCTTCTTCGTCCAAATCCATAGGTGAACCATCACGAACTACACCAGAATTTGAAGGTTCATCATCGACAATAAAGTCATCAATCTCTCCTTCAGATTCGCTCGTTAGGATTTCTTCATCGCTGTCAAGGGGCTTGACGGGCTTTCTCGCTCGAACCTTCCTGACATGCGATCGAGGCAGAGAAGGGGTCGGCGGTGGTGCAACTGGTGCAGTGATGATACCAAGAACAGACGAGAAGTATTCCTTATCTTCGACAGTCTGTTGTAAAATTAAGGCTGTTGACTTTAACTCGGCTACGCTGCGCCAATCCTGCATCATAATCTCATTGCAAAACTTGGTAAGGCGGGTTTCACACGCGTCGAGATCCCTACGATTTCTATCAATCGACCTCTTTAAGCCAAACTTTCTAGCCTCTACCCAGAGCGTATTAGCTTTGTTCGCCAGCTTAGTGAGCTTGCGACTTTTCCATTCGGATATGAACTGCTGGATAGTGTCTTCGATAACAGCCTGAACTTCGTCAGCACCTAGCCCCCCGTGCTGGCTATCTTTTTCAAGCCGCTCCCTTCGTTCAGCCTCGATCTCTTCCCATGTGTCGGAATCGTACTCCTCATCTGAGTCTCCGTATAGAGGTAAGAGTTCATCGTGCTCTGGATCTTTAGCTCCAGGTACCATGTCCGACTTGGTACGGTGTGGCACACGAGATACTTCATTCAAAGACTCTTGACGTAGAGACAACCAGTGTTTGAGGAGTTGCTGAACTTGTAATTGGCGTCCATAAGGGATATGGATAGTGCTAGAAAAACCGAATGGTTCTAGAAGGCTTTCCTCTGAAGATTCCTGATCAATAAGATCGATTCTTGTGTATGCACCTTTTCCCAGGTATGCCGCATCAACATAAGCCAAGTCATCATTCTCTATCTCATCCTCTGAACTCAGTCCAGGTCTCGAGATCACATCCGCTTCAGTCGGAATGTTGCGTCTTACATTGGCGTCCACGTAAGGGGACACGAGTTGAGGGGCCACCCGTGCTCTCTTTGCTGCACGCTTGTCAGGCACAGGTAGTTCAGCAGGAGCGACAATACTGTCATCTTCCAGCATGGATGGAACTGGAGCTAGAGGTGCCACTTGAGTTGGCAACACGCTCTTTCCGTCACTTTCGTTGACCTGGGTTTCGTCGTCCTCAGCTTCCAATTCTGAGAATCGGCGTTTATTATTGTGCTGTCTGTAGCGCTGACTGCGGGAACGAAGAAGGTTGACAACATATTGCAATTCAGCCTTGTGTCTTAAGGTCTTGAAGCCTAATTCACGGCAGATTTCTATGTGGTTATACGTGAGGAGTGTAAAACCATTTACTTCCTGCTCCAGTAATGAAGACTTAAGTTGTTGGGCAGGCGGAAACTTTAGTGTATCGGTAGAGGGTTGCCAGGATCGATCCGCTGAGCAGAGCTCTTGAACCACCCTATCGACATCCCAATCCCACGGGTCATCCATGGTCACTTAATCCATATCACTGGATGAAGGATAGACCAAGGTATAATTAAGTCTAGTAATCAGAAGGTTGTTAGCATAAAATGTCCCGGTTGAGAGTTGGTCGCGTGAGAATGTAAGTGAAGATGACGCTGGAAAAGTTATCAACGATACTCAAGGTAGATGGGATCGACGCATGAAAATCTAGCTCCCTCCATATCTCAAAGAGCTTGGAGGTAAGAAGTATCCAAGTGCAACTGGGGCAGCAGTGATGATCATAGGTGAGGACACGGGCTAGGTTGATTGGCTGATGATGACAGTTTTCTTATAGTTAAATATAGAAAGTCGCATCACAATATCAGACAACCAAACCAAAGGTTGAAAAATATTGAAGAATAGGAAGTGTCCACTTACCAGGAGATTTGCTCGAAAATCAGTGTCTGTTAAGGAAACCTCGAGTGAGACACGATAAGAAGTCCCCAGAGGTAATGAAGTTGACGAAGAAGGGCGCCAGGGGAAATCACAGTGTTAAAGAGGTTGAAGGGAATCGCGTCTCACGAACGTCGCGACGTGCAGAAAAGGCACGGGGTGTAGATGAAACGGCGACTTGTGGTTAACCAAGAACCTGATAGGGCATATACCAGCGTGATAAACACCAGATTATATAGTCCTTAGAGGACCCTTGGATACTGCAGAATCGCCGACTAGGGCAAGGGGCAATGCATTAGTTTGGCGTTGAGAAGGGGGCATGGAAACTTGCGGCGCAAAAGAAATGGTGGTTCTTGATATCCCCAAGGGTTAGGGTGGTAGACGATGAGTCCTTTCAACAATTTGAGTGTTGACGTGTCGGATAGACGATGGAAAGAGCAGTTTCATCAGACCAAAACGAGCGCCGTACAGAAAGGAGACAAAGGAACTACTACCGATATTGTCTCTACGACAACAGTATATGGGTAGCTAAGGTGAGATACATGTATAGAGGGAAGGAGGGAGATCTGGTCGTCGAAAATACACACAAGAAGTGCGCCTACCTACTTGGACTGGATTAATTTTCTGTGTCACAACAGAGCAACAGAGACCGGCGGCAGGCAGCAAGTGGCAACTGACTCATTGCTATCGCACTTGCTTTTTCGAAAGTCCACTAAATGGAAACGCCGAATTTACAGAACCTGTTGACAGTTAGCAACTGCCAGAAGAGTTCATGTAATTAATAGGTAGATGGTTTGCATATAGATGAGTAATCTATAGTGTGTAACTACGTACCTAAACTGGCTGACTGGTAACTTTTATTTCTACTAGAGGCTGTGATTCGAACTGCATACGGATATTCGACGCGTATCAAAGTGTCCCGCATTTCGAGGCACGTTGCGACGTGGAGCAAGGCTCAGCTTCAACCAGAAAGCACGTGACATTTATGATTTTAAGCGCATTTATTTGTATAACAGCATATAAGGATATTCAAGAATAATTCATGAATATTGAAACTAAATAACAAATAACCCGAAAAAATTGCACCTAACATGTTACTTTTACCCAACTATACCTTCCGAATTTTAGCCAATAACGAATCACCTTCGCTTTATACACTAGTGTCGTATTGCCGAGTAACTAAATGTAGCGCCGTAATCACGTCACCTGCGTTGTGGATCAATTAGATAAGATTGATTGATTGGGGTATTTTAACAGTGGGGGGATCGCCTGGCATCGAGTACCTGCGATAAGTACCTATCTACAAGTACACGTATTAAATGCGCTATTGTAAAGATCCACGACGGAAATCTGTCTTATATTTATAAGCAGTCACAGTCTAACCAAAATATATCTGGAGTATGTGACCAAGGAAAATATTCGATAAAAACCTTTGCTCTAGGTTTGCTGCTAACAGTCACAGTGAATGAGGAGACTTCGGTATTCCTAAGTCTGATCGAGTCTAGCAGGCAGGACAGAAATATCATTATTTTAGGCATTGGAGTTTCTAGGTACGACGTAGCCTAATGCATTGATCCCGGGGGAAAAAGCATCTATAGGACTTTGTGTTGTTCCTAGGGCACGAACTAGGCATGTCGAGCTATCCATCCGAGATCACGCCTGCTGAAGGCGAAAGGTTGACTGAAGTCATTAAGGATTGGGCATTGGCTCATGGCTTGACTGTCCGACCACCTCCGGCCATCCTCCCTACTGAGGCAGATCCTGGAGGAATTCTTGCGACTCCAGTCCCCGTTACGCTATTCCCGAGTCCTTTCCCTCAAGCGTGCTTCGACCAAGCAATCAATGTCCAGAAGGCTTATAATGAGTTGTATGCTTCTATTAGTCAAGATGAAGCTTTTCTCATTCAGATCGTGAAAGAGTAAGTCGGGCAAGTTCAAGGTGGTAGTCTGCTTAATTCTAGAAAACGTGAATTAATAAAATATAGGATCGGCGACAGTGATGACTTTATAAAAGAATTATGGAAGGTTCACTTGAGAGTTAAAGAAGAGGGCTATGTCCAGGTGAGTGAACCCCTTTCATACTTCACTTCACCCTGTCAATATGGCTCATCCCTCTTGCAGCACAAAAGCCTTGGTCTTTTCAGGTCCGATTATATGATCCATCAAGATGGCACAGGATCTACTCCACAGGTTAAGCAGGTTGAATTTAACACAATCGCATCCTCGTTTGGGGGTCTCTCGTCGCAGACCTCCTTACTCCACAAGTTGGTCTATATCATTTATCACAAAGATCACTAATTCTAACGTCGTCTAGATATCTATCTTCAACTGAGTATCCCTTACTCAAGAATCCTGTACAGAGAGGTACCTTACAGTTGCCCCAGAACGAGAGTGTCGTGGGCTTAGCAGCTGGCATACGGCATGCCTTTATCGAGTATGGTCCTCCGTCTACAAGCTACCGGAAATGTGTGATCTTCCTTGTTCAAGGAGGCGAGAGAAACATATTCGACCAACGTCATCTTGAATATGAACTCCAAAAATCACAGGATCTACAAATTCCCGTCTTCCGACTTCCATTTGCCGATATTTTACGACATACGACCATTGCGGAGGGTCCAGGGCGTCAGCTGTTATATCAGCCACCTCAGCTACCTCCTCATACGTTTGAGGTTGCTGTTATATATATGCGATCGGGATATGGACCGTCAGATTATCCCGATCAGTCTGCTTGGGAAGCTCGTTATCACTTGGAGAGATCAGCCGCCATCAAGTGCCCGACTGTATTAACTCAAGTTGCCGGCACGAAGAAGGTCCAACAGGTTCTAGCGACACCTGAAACACCTTCAAACCCATCTGTACTACCACATTACATATCCAGAGATGCAGCATCTATATCCAGTCTGGCGAACACCTTTACGAACATCTACCCCTTAGACGAATCGGAAGCTGGGCTTGGAGCTCGAAAGATCGCAGTCGACACCGAACTTTGCAAGAGTTATGTCCTCAAGCCACAGAGAGAGGGAGGTGGCAATAATATCTACCGCTCCTCGATCCCCCCGTTCCTGAAGTCCATCCCAGAATCGCATTGGCCATCATACATCCTAATGGAACTAATTACTCCCCCGCCCGTTAGGAATACCATCTTGCGTAATGGCAAGCTAGAGCAAGGTGGTGTCATCTGCGAACTCGGCATATATGGGACTTGCCTCTGGGATCAGCAGTCCAAGACAATACTACATAACGAACAAGTAGGCTATCTTCTGCGCACGAAGGGAGACCAAAGCGAAGAAGGTGGCGTCGCGGCAGGGTTTGGATGCATGGATAGTGTTAGCTTGGTCTGACACAGTGGTATCACTAGAGAGGATGAATGGACAAGCCCACGGCGCTGGATCGATCAGACAAATGTAACGTATGTTGGTGGCGATGCATTCTTGGACATGGTTGGTCTCGTCCAAATGAAACTCAACAGGCGAAAAATCTAGACGTAGTGTTTCATTAGATACCTACATAGATCTGAATTAAGTAAGCGCATGCAATTTTCATCAATAGAATAGCTATCCAAAAGTTGCTGTAATACACCAGCTGCTTTCCTCTTTGATATCAAGATCTTCTTAAAACAGGCACATATTCAGTTGAGCATCTATTGGTATGTCATATTTGATGTTTTTCAGAGATACGTCTCTCGTAATAAGCATTTAGGAATCACTGGGAATTCTCCCCAACCGAGGCATGGGGCAGTATTCCACTTCAAGAACACAGTAAATGGGTAGCATTGGCACATTTGGTATCAAGACTCCATAGCAATATAGTACAACGGCATTCCCAGAGTAGTCCCATTATCATACATAAGAAATTCATAGTGGAGAGCTCTCGTTCAAGAACATGCGGACGTTGATAAGATCGACACAGCTTCCAGCCGTCCTAAGTTTCGTATACGTGACATCTACCCATTTACTCAGTTGGCGCGGGTCGGCGGAGAACCTCAATGTTTCCTAGTCCGAACTCGTTAGAGCAGGAGCCGAATAAGACAGTGGTAGGTTTTTCTTACTTTGGTAGATATTCAGCGCAGATCGAGGCTTGCCTTCGGGGTCGTTGTACGAGTTCATGATGGCGTCACCCTCGACATAGACGGTAGATCTAAGGACCATGCATTAGCTCCCATATCTATCAATCGCACCGCGCAAATCGCGAAATCCAGGCCAGTGTATAGCTCTTCCGAAAGCAGCGAACATAAAAATAACGTCCACTATCAATGCCATCTAGAATTCAAGGATCAAACGTACCCTTTTGGTAGGCTAATCAAGAAATCACGGCGGGGACCCTCCTCGATAAAAGCAGCGACCCTGAACCAACTCGTGTGGCGGTTATCCTTGGGTCCGCTGTTGCTGGCGACGGCGTACTCGATCACATCGCGGCCTGTGCTGGTGGCCTTGAGCTCGGGGGTCGCAGCCAGGTTACCCACCAGTGTAATCTTAGCGATATCTCGTCGGGCGGAGGCGCTGAATGCACGAGAAAGACTGGGGGCGGCAGCCGTTGCGCGGCGGGCGAGGAAAGACATTTTGGCTGATTGTGAAGGATCTGTAGTCGGCGAAAATGTGAGGAACGTTTGCACAACGGTGGGGACGAGGGGAAGTTGAGTAATTGAACAGCGCACAAATTCTCTTGGAAAAGTTGCGCGTCGTGAAATATCCATAGGGCTGCTTGAACGCGACGGAAATTAGGTAACAAATTTCCAAATGCTGATTGGCCAGCTGCGGTGGGGGTATCAAATGACTTCGATTGGTAAGTATAGCTCTTAATTGCATTTCGGAAGTATCATCACAGAAGTTCTGCAGGAACAACCTGACATCCCGATCTTTAGCACCGAGTTGTTATGAGGTTTCAGCATGATTTTTCAAGGGAAATCGACTATCTGTTTGAAATATTAGCTACGTAGTCTCTTGTGCTCAGATTATCTTTCTGGTCTAGCCATATGTATGAGGAACTTGAGCTCTTGAGGTATTTATCTACAGACAAGATATTTCACCTTCAATACGGATACTGAATACTCTCAAGCTCCTTACCCCATCTCCTAAAGAGCCTATAGAAGTGGAAGATATAGCTTCAGAGCAAGTATTTAATACTGAGAACGAGAACTTGCTGCACCAGTATGTTGAAGTCATGAGTAGAACATGATCAAGTCTAAGTGTCTATAGCTAAAAATCTCGAGTCCACACGGCCTCACACAGTTATGTCAGAAATTTGATAAGCGGAGCAAACATCCTGCTCCAATCTCCAATTCGTGGGAGTTGCTTATTCTCAGACCATCCAGCATAAAATTCTCGATATATATGAACAACAACGACCTCCCTATAGCATGTCCGACTGGGGGTTTTCAGACTCTGGTAGACAATGAGAGGGCAGGAGAGGTACGACTCATAATTCAAACTGGGTCTCAACGAAAGCTAGACGCTCTACTATGGAGAAGTAATACCAAACAAAATATAAGGTCCTGGATACTAGGTCCTTGTCTTCGCACGCTCACTGGAATCACTCCAAGGAGTCTAATCTACGTAACATTCTAACACCATCTAATAAATTATCTAAGCTAGGCTAGATATACGGAGCCTTCTAACTGGTAGGGCTCACCAGGAGGATAGTCTTGATTACACTAGGTTAGTTATCTCTATCAAAATCATTATGTACCTACATAGAAAGGCCTCACTAGAGTAGAAGCTTCTTGTGCTCATATTCGTAGCCCGCCAGTCCCGAATTGCACGTAGACTGCCCACGAGATCTACCAGGTATCAACCTAGGTATACTATATATACCAGTTGTGACTCTCATATGAAATAAACTTGATGTTTTCAAATTTTGAGTTATCAAGTGATTACGACTTCATAATGACAGCTATCGAATAACTGACTACTATAGCATCTAATATACCCATGAAGAACCATAGTTCTCGACGTATGCTCGTGAACAAGGAGAAATTTTGGAAAGGCTTTCTGGGCCAGACTAGTATAATGATGAATGAATATAATCACAGATATCGTCTATATCGAAGCAAAGCTACAATGAATACTGATTATTCCTAGACGAACTATAATATGGACAGTGCTATCAAATCACATTGCCTCCAGACTCTGTTCCTGCTTATCTATCCTAATCCGAACAAACGTGATATATGTTCCTAGTCATCCTCCGAATATTGACTATAGGCCATCGACCCAACTTGTACATATCCACCTCTCCATTACAATATCGCCGCACGTACGGCTCCGGGTACAAGTCATCGCCCGTGAGACCAGAAAGTCTCCTTGTCAAACTTTCATTGTGTAGCATGTATTGGTGGATCTATCGGTACCGAGTGTCCTACACTCCGGAGCGGCCTACAATTCTACCAGTCCAAGGATACCTTGGTAGCCCGTGGGAACTCCGATCAAATCAACTGTTGACATTTGTTGGACTCCCAGGGCCAAATGTAAACGTTGTCCAAGCTCTCCTGATTCTTCATAGGTCATTGCTACCTGTTCCAAGTTACGTGTCACTTAACACTGGCCTTCAGATTCCCGCATCAACCCGATTTGCAGATCTCAAATCTTGGACCAAGCTATCCCATTTGTCCAAGTATCACAGATACAACACTACAGCGCCAGATCTAGAGTGAAAGTAACATCGCCCCTTGCTACTGTGGACTCCACTTCGCATTGATCCTACGCTGCGCAGTTGCTAGCATAGGCTAGCTAGCCTTGTGGCACGATGGCCGCAATCTTCAAATTGATTGTCGCCGCTGCCATCATCGCCGCGGTTGCAGCTACTCCTGATCTGAATGACACAGCATATCTAGATCAGCGATTTGCACCTAACCCTGGCTTGCGAGCTAACCTGGTATTTCGAGTCCTCCTAGCTATCATCGGCACAGCACTATGCATCGTGCCATTCAAGCTCCTATGGCGCAACGGCGACTTCGCGGCCGTGGTCCTGATCGTGGTCGTCGCGCTCATGAACTTCTTCACAGTCATCAACTCGCTGATCTGGAACAGCGATAACTGGGACAACTGGTGGGAGGGCACCGGACTTTGCGATATCGAGGTCTATCTGTGGATACCACTGCAGACTATCTATGCGGCTGCCATCTTCGCTATCATCCGACAACTGGCGCACCAGGTTAAGCTGGCCCGGGCGACGGAGCTGAGCCGCAAGGAACGCAGCCGAAGGGTTCTGATACAGGCCGTCATCATCTTCCCGATCCCTCTCATTCAGCTGCTCTTTACATGGTTCGATCTCGCGCAGCGGTACAACATCGGCGCCCTCATCGGTTGTATGGCCATATTTGACAACAGCTGGCCGAGATTCATCGTGTACGATGCGCCCAACCCGCTCTTTGTCGTCGCGTCTGCTCCCTTCGCTTGTAAGTGCATTCCCCTAGAGATTAACCGTTTTCTGCTCAGAGTTAGTAATACTAACATCGGTTGTAGTTCTCACTTGGAAGCGCTATAGAGCTATCTCCAAGACGACCCGAGAAGCGCTTAGGTCCAATAGCGCTGCATCTGCACGCGCAAACCGGACCCGTTTCCGGCTGTACAACATGTCGATGTCCATCATTGTCATCTACCTGCCTGTGTCCATCTATCTCTTCGCCTACAACATCCAGGAGTCGATGAAATCGACGTATCGACCGTACAACTACAAGCGTATCCACTTTGAGGCCACTCCTTACCCCTGGAATGCGATCCTGTACGTGCCGTCGTGGTTGATCTCAACTTCAATGATGAACCAGCCATGGATTGCGATCGCAACGACGGTCGTCATTGTCGCTTTCTTTGGAACGACTCAAGACGGCCTCAAGATGTACCGGGAGTGCGCTTTGACGCTAGGTCTAGGACGATGCTTTCCCAAACTCCTCAAGTCTCAAGCTCCTCGCAATGGAGGTAGTCAAGCCGTGAACCCCGACGACACTCAAGATAGCTGGATTGAGTTGGTCCACAAACCCAATAGGGATAAAGGCAAGGCGGCTACCAACTACCGGTAAGTATCCCGATATCCCCTACAAGACGTGCAATCTTGAAAATAGGTGACTAATCAACATACGAACTCACAGGTACACGTTAGCTGACCCGTACTTCGTTCCTCTCGAGTCACCTACGGAGAGTGATCCCCATTCGATCACGCCGACGGAAAGACAGCATTCGCCGCTAGTACCGCTACCAGAACCGCTCCCACGATCGCGAATCACACCGCCGGACCGAATCCCCCTGCCGCCCCTCTACTATAAGATGAGCAGCCCCCTGGACCGCCTACCCATCGCCGCAATAATCCCGCCGCGAACCTCGTCCAGACAGAACCTACGCTCCTCAGCCCTCCAAGCGCCCGCGGCCGAACTCCCGCGGATCTCCCTGGCTAAGCGTCCGGTCCTACACAGAGGCGACCATCACCACTCGTACACAGCCGTAGTCGAACGTGCAGGCCCATCGCAATCGCGACCTCGCTCCAACACCCGACCGCGCTCGCACTCCAACCGCTCGGACACGTACCCCATCCTCACCACGCCATCTCTGGACCCCATGCCTCTCCTGAACCGTTCGGAAGACTCGCGAGGAACGTCTCTACGAGGCCAATCGTCGCGCGACGCAGTCCAGCGCCGAGAGATGATCGACCGCGAGAACTGGAACAGACCTTACACCGTCTCGAGCGTGAACTGGCCGTTCTTCGCGGGAACGGCGCTGACTTCGTCGACGGCGTCGCTGGTGCGCCCGGAAGAAGGCGTGAACGGCATCCCGAATCCGGTGCGCCCGATCGACGACGGCTTCGTCCAGGTGCCGGTTACGGGCGCGGAAGCTTGGCAGCAACCGGGGTCTGCGCATGCCGGAGGCAGAAGCGTGTCTCGATCTTTAACTGCCGGATGGCAGTGTACCGCCTCTTCGGAGACGAATCAGAAGCCCTCCGCAGAAACGAAGTAGGAGGATAGGGAGACAGGCGGCTAGGAGGAATTCATGAGACAGGCTATCATTTTTGCTTTTTGTTGTTCGTAGCCTGACACTGTGGTAGGATTTGGTGGCAAAGGTGGTGGCGTTCTCGGCGTTAGGCTAATGAGTTGATTGAATCGGACGTGTACCTATCACGAATTCATGTCAAAGTGAAGCTGTTCGCATGGTTAGGGAGATACCGATGCTGAATGACGGTCCTGCGGGTTAGTGGATCGCAAAATGCATGTGCGGACAACCATCGAGGGACAATCAGTAACTGTACTGGTAGTCACAAGCTTAATTGATACTATTGAGCAGCAAAACACGATTCGGGTCATATAAAAGCTAATGAAACACTGGGTGGATTATTATTGACAGCAGACAAGGGGTTCTATCTCAATACCTATGTCTTTCGCTATAATGCCCTCGCAGGCGGGATGTCTCGACACTAATCATCGCAAGTGGCAATATACAAGTATTGCCCGTCGGTCTGTCAATCTAGAGTCCTTCGAGGACCGCAACGTTATGGTAGCCTGCATCTTCGAACCAATAGGAGTAGCGGAAATCAACCGCGTTGGTACGCCTAGAACGCCACGCCATGCCGTGATATTAAGCTAGGCTTCTGGATCAAAGAGGAAAAATAGAGACGCGGCTCTTTAATAGATACAAAATTAGGATGAATAACGATGGTGTGATAAGTTATGCTTGGGTATCTTCGTAATTCGTACAGCCTGGAGTGACGGTAGAGTCCGATTAAAAATGAGTTATGAAGTGAATGAAGCAACAGATTTGTACAATGTATGAGAATGAGAAGCAGGAAATTGTTGTCACGCCTCGACAGGCGATTCGGGTAACACTGCCGGCTTAGGCTCAGTGGGTACATTTGGACCTGATCTTGAGCCTGATGGCTCACTGCCTGTAGCAGGTGCTATTTCTGGATCTGGGATTTGGAAGTCGAGCTTAGGAATAGTTAGAATACCCGAGTAAACTGTATCGTGATCTGAGGGGATTAAACTCACATTCATATAGCCTGTACGTCTCAATGAAATGATTTTGGGAGCAATAGCGCCTTCATCTGAGCCTACTGTTTTCTCCATCTCTGCATTCCATTTGTCGATCCAGTTCTCTAAGTTACTAAGCCTGGTCTTGGCATATGTCAGGCCTAAATCATCCCAGATCCATCCTGTGAGAAGGCCTAATATGCCATCGAGTATATTTCTCCAGTTGTAAGGGTTAAATATAGGTATCAGCTCCCCATTGAGCTTTTCAATGACCCGACGAAATTCTTGTTCTGATACACCCGCTGGATCAAGAATTTCGGGGTAAAGGTTGGAGAAGGTAGGTGCCAAATCTCCTTGTATTAGCCAATCCCTTCGGATGCGTATAATCCGCGTACTCGTATACTCCGGGGAGTTCATGGGCACATGTGGATTCAGATGTGGATAACATGGGTGTTGAGGACCCCATTCTTCACCTAGCTCTGGCTGGTCTGGGTCACCCATAATAGATGAGTTACTTGAGGATATGGCTGAACCAATGCCACCTGGGAGTGATATGGTTGACCCATTGTGGCGGTTACTTAGAACTGAAGGACCTCTCTCAAGATCTTTAGAGAATGATCTTCTTGGATCATCATTCCCCATTTGTGGCATGACGGCTTTTCCCTTTCCCTTGTCAAGCTTCTTAGGTGAATTTTCAGAGATTTCCGTTCGAACGAGACCGAAGCTTATGGCTCGCGCCCGCTTGGTAACACTTTGGCCTCGTTTTCTCAGCCCTGTAGTTCTGGGCTTTTCGTCCTTGGGCTTGGGTTCTGACGGACCGGCTTCACTTTCCTGCGGAGGCGGGGGATTCGAAGCGCGCTTGCCGTCGTAAGAGTGTCTAAGCGATGCAGGGAGACTTATCCTCTTGTCTCCGCTAACTCTCCCCTCGATGTGTGAGCTGGATCGTTTTGATTGCTCAGGTAGTGGAAGGAGTGGATAGTCGCCAGCTCCAAAGCCGATAGGTTCGGGAGGGTCTGACGAAACTTCAATGGCAGGGTGGCTGACTGGTACAGCAGGTGGTGGGGGAGTTGACGGACGACGCCTGCGAGGAGGTCGCGGGGGTTGAAATGGTGTAACTCTCGGTGTTGAATTAGTAGGATTCCAAAGACGACCAGGACCAAATCGACGAGGTAGACGGTAAAGAGAGGCAGAGGCAGCGGCAGAACGATTGCGAAATGGTGATTGAGGAATACGGTCGTAGGGTCCAGGGGGCCCTGTCGCTAGTAAGTTTCTTCGGCCAGGTGGATGTCGCGGTTGAGCGGCGACTGCTGCAGGCCCTGGAGGTGAGACAGTAGGATACTCAGGCTGCTCAGAGGGCGAGTTGACGGAGGCATTCGCTCGATGTGCATCTAGGGCGGCCGGTGACAAGTTCGCAGAGTGACTGTCTGCGTGCGAAGCCGTTTGAGATAAGAGATTGGAATGGCCGCCTTGACGGCCGGACTAGTGATTGGAAAAGGTCGAGGTCGTCGAGCAAATCTCAATAAAGTTTCCTCCCCTTCTCCCTCCGCTTTAAATTTAAGCTTATTGTATGGAACCTCGGATGGCAGATTCTGCGATGGAGGTTGGCGATGCGGTCGTGTATGACAAAGACGAACGCGACAAAGTGGAATTGAAATGATTGAGGAATCTGATGGGGAGACGGTCGTTGTGAGTGGCTGGTGCGGGTGGTGCTGGCAATAATTCGGGGCTTCCAGCGCTAATGGGGGAAACCACAGTGGGTTGTTCATGCTGGCCTAGGCTGGCCTAGCCTAAAGGAAAAGTTGCACCAGCTGGTCGACGGTTCCTTGGCAGGTGTTTTTGGATGTGTCAAAATGTCGTATTATTGCATGAAATAAGATGTAGTACGTACTTCAATCTTCACTCGTTCTTCTTGCTGGCATCCGGCAATCGTCAATCGAGTTTTGGAACTGTCAATAACAAATCTCATTCTTTTCTCGGTCCGCCGTTATATATATATATATATATATATCGATAAATGCCGCTTTTTTTCTTGGGGGCTACTATCTCTTGGTTGCGTGGTCTTTTCTTTTAATATCTTGATGGGGGTCATCATCTTCTGATTGATGTTAATTTTGGCTGTCGAAACACCGAATCATTGCTAACGTCAGGCTGGTTGTTTTGCCTTAAGGGTTGATGTTGGTAGAAAATCTGCCTTGAGCTCGCACTCAAGCGTCAGACTTAGATTGCTGGTAGGGAAGAGGAATATCAATGAAGGCAAACTGCACGTAACTTATTATGGCGAAGGGAGAGCTTAGGCAAACTTTAGAAAACATATATGCGAGAGGTGCTTCTTTTCGTCATCCGCGCTCCCGTATCTTCCTTGGTTAGTCTCCGAACACCAGCGAGTCAGCTGCTAAGAAAAGAACAAGGCTTTAAATTGCTTTATTTTGCGGAGCTTTTTTTTCTTTCTCGAATCTGTCATCGCCTATCAAAGCCCAGCTCAGCTAAAGTGCCACAGTTATAAGCTGTTCAGGGGCATCCTCGTCACCTATCGTCCCACCCTCGCACTGGCGGGAGTGTCACATATTGCGCTGAACCCGGTTTGGCCTGGGGGCTCTTAGGACCCGAGTGTATGGGATGGATGGGTCAAAATTTTTATCTGCAGCCTTGCCGTTCATGAAGACGTATTCTAGGTCACATAAGCTACACCAGTATCATTTTCGCCAGCCACCTCAAGACATATATCTAACGTTAGGAACGAAGGAATAAGGCATACCATGACGTTGCAGTGAGGTCACTGAAAATATGCCTGATAAGTAGGTAGGTAATCTTACCATCTTGCTGCAAGATACGTCGGGATTGCCGCAATGTCGTTACATCTGCTGTATTGGCATCTGTGGTCATAGCTCAACGACGGCATAACGGCCAATCTCCACTGCCCCTAGCAAGAACCAGCCCTTGGCGCCACCTGAAAATAGCATTAACACGAGAATATTAATGCACATTCTAATGAACGGCTAGAAATTTTTAATGTCCATGATATCCGGGGATGATTTTCTAGAAAAGTCAATCGCTACCCAACCCCTAGGCAACCCGCTTTGATCTATTTATACTACTTGTGTTTAATGCCGTTCTTCTCCTCGTTCCCCATTATAGCATGTGCGCCGTCTCTATCAGCCTGAAAAGAGTACCCTAAGCACTGGAATCTGACTAGTCAAAGACGCTTGGGGCTCTTGGACGAAATGGTCCAAGAGTGGGAACAGATATGGTCGAACAGGTAACAGATGGAACATGATCTCGGACCTGGATCTTGCTTTTCTCCTCGGATTCTTGGTCCTAGTCCGTGCGGATGTGGAGCGGAAACGATTTCAAGAGTCGCAATGCTAGGGACTACGGTAGAGAGACCTAACAACATGACTTGTTTGAAACCAGCTTCGTGGAACCATTTGGAATATTGTCGTCGATGTGTGTCTGCCTCGTCACCATAACTCGAGACCTAGGACTTGATAAAGATATTCTGGTTCGAGAACGGTATGGGTCATGCTGACATTTGTGTACCTATATATTTGGTTTATTTTATCAGCAAACGTGTCGTGTACCGTAGGACACGTACCAGTACACGTCGGCGTCGGCGTCGGCGTCTCGAAGACGTTAGGTATAGCATGAATTTTCTATGATGACGGACTCATGCCATCGCCTATTAGCAGACTAAGACCTTACATACCTAAGCTACATACCAAGACTCCTTTTCATTCAAGATTATATACTATATTTTCTCTTTTGAGACTTGTACATAGTTATAAAAAGGCGAGTGGTTGGAATATGGAAATGCTACACGTCTCGGCGTGTAGGCGAGGGTTGAAATAAAAATGTACCTAACCTAAGGGACATTGTGTACATGTAGGTAGGGACCGTTATATTGCACTTGTGCAGATTGATATGATTGGTGACGTAATAGGCGTGATGCAGAGGAGTGGAGAGCTGAACGGAGATGGGAAAGTTCCACTAAGCCTAAGCCCTTGACTCCTCATTAAACCCCCCAAAAAGCACGAGACGGTGACCTCATCCGGTCAAGCTGGTAGAACTATCCCTGTCGTCGCATGCCATAGCCGTATGTATGTCAGGTCCCATCTTCGTCGTAATTCTTCTCATCATCGGGGTACTCGTCGCATAGCCCGCGTAGGGCCAGGGTAATGATTTTGTCCTGTCCTACTGAGTTTAAAATAGTTTCGTAAACAACTATTGGGGTTTGCGAACCCATGTAGCCTTCTTGGAAACCCCCTGTCATGGCTGATGAAAGCTACGCTTCCGCCTCGACACCGGCAGCCAACACGACGGGTCGGGCATCGACCGTCAATAGCAACGCGCCTCCGGGCTTCGGCTTACGCAGAGCTGCGACAGTCGGTCAACCTAGCCTTGTACGCCGCCGACCCACCATAAATGTCGGTTCACCGACCGGAGAGGATGGTTTTGTAGATATTCGAAGGCGTAGCTCCACATACTCCGACTTTAGTCTGACCGATGCGAGGAGGGACCTTGAAGCCAGTGCAGATGATCTCCTCAACCCGAGCAGATCTGGCTCTAAGGAGTCCGATACATCCCCATTGGTTTATATTCCTCTTACACTAGCTTTGCTACCCGCCGTGGCAGGCATATTCTTTGAGAACGGGAGCGCTTTCTTCACCGACTTGACATTACTTAGTTTGGCCGCCGTTTTTCTCCACTGGTCTGTCACCCAACCATGGGACTGGTATCAATCTGCACAAAAAGTGCGGGTCATGAAAGATGCGGCCATGAACGAGTCAGTATTCGAGTCTGATAGCGATGCCGAGTTACCAACACCTATACATGACGAAACAGGCCTCGACAATGTCCCCGAGGAGACACAAGGACATGGTGAACCTGATGTAGCTCCTACGGCGGCATCGGCCCAACGGACTAAACGATGGAAAGAGCGGCAAGCGACGGCAATGACTGAACTATACCTTCACGAGATGGCTGCTTTGGCTTGGTGTTTTTTATTTCCTATGTTGAGTGCCTACCTTTTACATACAATTCGCGGACAATTGTCGAGACCTTCTGGAGGTCTAGTATCCGACTACAACCTCACCATTTTCCTTTGCGCCGCCGAAATCCGTCCCGTTGCGCACTTAATTAAGATGCTTCAAAACCGAACCCTGCACGTCCAACGAATCATCGCGAAAAATCCTTATGAAAAGCAGACTATCACAGTGGAGCAATTTCAAGCACTCGCTGCAAGATTAGAAGAGCTAGAGGAGCGGGGAATATCTGGCGGCGTGCCAGCGGATTCCGCCACGCGACCTGATGTGCCCCAGTCAAAATATATTGAAGCAGCTGTCGCCAAAGAATTCCACAGCAGCATACAGCCGGAGCTGGACGCGTTAAATCGTGCTATGCGGCGGTACGAGAAGAAGCTGACTCTACTAGCATGTCAAACCGACAACCGCCTCGAGTACGTGAGCTACAGGCTCAATGATGCCATTGCGCTCGCCGCCGTCACAGCTAAGAATAGCAGCAACCAACGCGGCTTAGGAGCTTGGGTTATTGAGAAAACTGTTGCTGCGGTCCTACTCCCGTTTCAAGCAGTGGTGGCAGTATCTACTTTTCCGTTCCGAACAGCGTCGACGTTGCTGAGCCGCAAGAGCCGGTCCTCGGCCGAAAGAACCCAGAAAACTATACGAAACGGGAAAATGCCTACTCAGAGCCGGAACGGTCCTGATCGCGTACCTACCCGCATGTCTAGGAGATAGGTAGGAATTTATTTGTTGCGAGGTTTTGTTGCGAGGTTCTGGGTGTTAAGCAAGGATACCTATTAGGGTCAGTGTATGGATTAATGATCACGAATTGGCGAGCATGGATGGGCGTTTCTTTGGAGGTAGCGACTATGGAATGCAGGTGTCAAAATGGAGTTCTATCTAGTCACCGCTCAACTTATTAACTCGATAGCGAGGACGTGTTCTGCTATATTAAAGCAAACGTCGTTATGAAAGGCAATTGACGTTAATATGCCAACTTACACTTGCAGAATCTCCCCCTTGCATGATAAACGAGCTGCACTGGTTACCATGCATATACCGGTCAAAGATGCCTGTACTCTATAGAGCGAATTGCATATTATGATGTATGTATTCCGTGGTCTAGGTGTATATGCACATTTTGATGGGGTTTCTTTTTCGGGATATCCATTTGGGAAGACACGTCAACAAGCCTACAAACGTCATGATGGCGGGGAAATATTAGCTCTCATGACGGAAAAGGCTGGGGCCATTTGCCCATCGTAATTTTCCCCCGTCCTCTGTTATGTGATTGGGAACAACATTTGTATTTTGAGCTTTCGCTGACTAAATACCTGATATACGGTAGTTCTATGCGTGTAGTATGTAGTTGAGAATTGTTGGGTCCACTGGTTCCTGGATGTTACCATAAGTTCGGCAGACCGGGTAGAACCTAGTTTGAACCTTGTATGTTGGATCTAATCGACTTTCGCATTTTGTTGCTCGTAATATCGCCACGGTATGCAGGTTGGTACAATATGCTAATAGATCTGACATACATCAATAGTCAATCTTCCTAGCAATACATAATGTATCACAGGTATAATATCATTAAAAATGCACAAATTAGCAGACGTGATAGACCTCATCCAACTTCCACTTTTCCACTTTACAGGGATGTTTCAACGAAGGCGAGTAGATGAATACGGATGCATTTTCGTCCTCTTCTATCACGTGGGCAACTTTACGTGCGAACTTAGTTCGAATTACCGGAACGTTGGTGCTTGTCGCTGCGGGTTTCCGGTGTTACAACATGCTGTCCTGCTCGCGAAGCAAACTTCATAAGGCGAGAAGAAGTAAAGGCAAGTAATCAATCTCGTATGTGAGTGAATAAAACGTTCCATCTGAGATATGAACGAGATGAGAAGATCCCGCTGCTGCTACCCTCCTCTACCACGCGGGAAGGACGGGGGAGGCGTCTCGCTACTGCACGGTTTGTGCGTTTCTAATAAGCTTATGGTTCTTATGGTTGATGGCGTTGGCGGGGATCCCTGAGTGTAATTTAACTCTTTCATCAGTTCACTTTCGATCGCTACGCGTAATATGCCTTTCCACCATGTATCTTAAGACTACAGCAATTCAACACCTAGATACCAACCGCTGGTATTTCTTCTCGTAATCAGAGCACATACCGCCACTATACCGCCAATCCTTTGGTCTGGCCAATCGAGATGGCTGAGTCGGTGAGGTAGGTGATCGTCCATTGGGTTAGCATTTGACGGAGCCCGAAACACCGCGTTCGATTGCTTTCAATGTGTGACCTGTCTTGCTGCGACTGCTGTGCTGGTTCCTGTCGAGAGTGCGTTGTACTGTGCATATCCCTGCTGCAAGGTCGTACGCGGCGTTGGCTGGATGCGGGATCAGCAGCCAATGCCAGATGAGCGATCGTGAACGAGTCGGTCGGGGTGGGATCCGTGGATCACCGAACTTCTCTCTCTTAAGAGTTAGGACTTTCATGAACGACTTGCTTTTCACCGGCTCGTGTTCCGCCAGAAGCCATGGCTTTGAGCTTGACAAATCTGACCCGAACTATTGAACTTGCACGAGTTTACACCTTGCCGCCGAGATTACCATATGGCGTCCGGGGGGAGGAATGAGATTTCCTGTTTGCTTGTGTCTAGTATCGTCCACTAGCCTACTAAAAAATGAACGATGCGAACGAGATCTTGATATACTACGGAACTATCTACGTAATTCATCTATCGTCGAGTAAGCTATGGTTAGCCTCGCCCTAAGAGATGGGTCTTATTTTAAAATTGAAGTTGGTGGTGAATACAATACCGCAAAGAGTTAAAGAGCATTGAAAGTGGATAAAAAAGGAGGGTCGATTTTTTTTGCTAAGGTTTACTGGTAGGCAGGGGTAAACAGGGCTGCGTTGCTAATCACATTTAACATTGACCAATCGGTGGGCAGTTCTAAGAGTTGATTACTCAATTTGGGATTAGTTCCCGTCCTGTTCCTGGTTGACTGGGTCTGGCCTGTCTGGGCCATCGCTTGCTCGAAGTGGCAGTGGATTGGAAGTTGCTGTTCATTTTCTTCCCGGAGTCCGAGCAATAGCTGCTTCAACCGTCTGTACCTCACGTCCAGTCATCGTCTATGCTAATCTCCCGCGGCCAGTTCCATATGCACCATTGGAGCGACATGTCATCGTCATACGCGCATCAATCACACAGCATGCGCCCCAGTAACCCAGCTGCCCAGTAGGTAGCCCAGCGGTCCAGCCTTTTCCCATCAGAGAACTCCCGTGGAATAGTGGTGCCAAGAGGCAAGCTGCTGGGTGCGGAAAGCAATTTTAGAGACATGACCTCAGCTGTACTCGGTGGTTAAGATGCGACCAAGGTGCTTGTATGATGCCCTTAGTGGGTGGGCAGATCCCAAGTATCAGGTAACTTTTAGAAAAGCTTTCAATTTTTTTCTTGTTCCTTAGTACCGGATCGTTAGACCCCAATAGTCTCTTCTCTCACGGTTCATGCCGGATACTTTTGCATGAATGGAGAGGAGGCTGAGAGGTTAATATTGCTGACTATGGTCTGATCGCGGTTCCTTGATAAGTTTGATCTACTGGTACGTGCCCCTCGATCGGGACGCTTTCGGCTTCGACCCTGGTTTCTCAATCTTCATTCCAGAAGCCAGTCCAGCTAGTCAACCACATTCGTTTGCAGTCTCATGTACTCGTCATCGAGAAATTAGGCGTTTCGAGAGTCGCAGAGTCTTTTGCGCATCGTTGCTGTTGGTGGACTCTGCCATTAGACTTCCTCGTCTCCGAAGCCTACCTACCTACCTTCGTTTTTCGCCTTATAGGTGGCATCGACTCGACTATCAGAAATTGCTAGTCATGCCTCTTAGTAGACAGTGAGACTCGACGACGAAAGTGCTTCTCAGAGCAGTATATGGTCAAAACTTAATATTTACATCTGGGGCGTCTTACCAAGCTCTCACGATGCTTCCGAAATGGTCGAGCGTTTGCGCCCTACTCTATTTAGGAGTTTGCTTCAATCTAGTCACCGCCGGCCGATTGGGACCATATCCAAGACAAGATCCTTCTCCCGTAACGACCGAGACCTCGAGAACGACGCAAGATGGGGGTAATAGGGGATCAGAGACTGCTCCGCCGGACTCATTGACGACTCCTAGTTCGTCAGTAGAGTCTACCTCGGTCGAGGCTACGACTCGCACTACTAGCAGTGACTTAGCAGTGACTGCGATCCCCTCTGCTATCAATGGGAACAATCCGAGTAATGATAGCTACTCCGAAGCTCGTAAGTGTTAGATCCTTCTATCCTATGCAAGTCGTTCGACTCTTATTCTAACTTCACTTTAGCAAATGTTGTTCAAGGTGCATTACCCCTACAGCCTCGACTGACGCCGGGATGGGGTGTATCCGGTGCAATTATGCTAATCACTGGTGTGGTGTATGCTTTGGTCGGCATTAAAAATTCGTGGCTGCATACATTTTTCTCCTCGGCATATCTGGCTAGCCTTTGTGTAACGGTTTTGATCATTTATGTCATGAATCCTCCTGTATCGGATGCTATTCAAGGAGCGTACGTCGTCGCAGTTGTGTGTACTGGCCTTATTTTAGGCGGAGCTGCGACGATCTTCAAGGAGCTCACTGAAGGTCTTGGATGTCTGCTTGGTGGCTTTTGTTTCTCCATGTGGCTACTAACCTTGCACGAGGGAGGATTGCTTCCTTCAACTACAGGCAAAGTGATTTTCATTACTGTCTTCACTGTCGTAGGGCTTGCGTTTTACTTCAGCCGATATACCAGACCGTACGCTCTAATTGGCTTGATGTCTTTCGCTGGTGCGACAGTCTCAGTCTTGGGCATCGATTGTTTCAGCAGGGCAGGTTTGAAAGAATTCTGGGTCTACACATGGAACCTGAACGACAAACTTTTCCCTCTCGATGCCAATACCTATCCCTTAACCAAAGGCATAAAGGTAGAAATTGCGGTCATCGTCGTCCTCACCATTTTTGGTTTGATATCTCAGCTCAAGCTATGGCGTGTGATCCAGAAACACCGGGAAAAACGGGATGAAGAGCGGGCGGAGTTTCAAAGAATGCGAGATGAGGAGGAAGCTCATGTTGGACGGCGGATTGAGGAAGATAACGAGCGCGAGAGGAGACAATGGGAAACGGTCTACGGAGACCCACCGCCGCCAATGAGTCCCACCGCCTCCCATGACTCAGGCGTAGGGGAGATGGAGAGCGAGAAGAAGGGAAGGTTTAGCCAGACCTCGGTCCAGCCAGTGTCGCCAAGTGAGACCGAAACTGAGAACGTAATTGAGATGGCAGAGCTCCCAACGTCCGAGCGTACCACGTCTTCCGAAGCGGCGAAAAACGTAGATGATGGTCTTGTGATCGCAAAACAGGACGAAGATAACCGGGTCACTATCAGAGTCTCACGAGACGAGCGCCCTGATGACGATGATGATTCCCCACCTCTGCCTGAACCCGATGAAAAGGCGTGGATGGCCGGGGTTGATAATAATATGCGGCCCGAGCTTACAACACCACCTCGTAATTCGCAGAGATTATCAAATTTGTCCGGGCCTGAGATTATACCATTGCCATTCAGGGTTCCGGAACTACAGGGAGAAGATGCAGATGATGGAGATCGCTCGTCGTTCGCGACGTTTGCAGACGAAGATGAACGGTCTATGACGCTAAGCAAAAGAGCCTCAAGGGCGTCTTTATCTCATAGGCTATCGGTCGGCTCGGGCAATTTGTTGCGAAGCTTGTCTCAACGCTCTCAGAAGTCTAAGAGACAGACTGGGGAATTCGAATCTCCACAGGCGTCGCCAAATTGGAGGGAAAGCCGTGAAGATTTAGTACCTGAGAATCGGAAGCCCGATGATACGGGCTCTATTGCTGCTACTATTGATGGTATGAGCGATAATGAAGATGGTTGTGCAGAGGCAACCGACGGGAGAAAATCAAAGTGGGCGATGGAAATCAAAGCAGAGTTGGCGGATAGGCTCCCAGAAGGCGAATCTGATTCGAAAAACAAGGAGCCTACTACACAGTCAAAGCCTAGGGACACCGAGAAACATCTCGATGGTCGGCCATATTCAACAGTAGAGACGATCGCAACGGACATTTTAAATCCATCATTCCTAGAAGAGGCAGTTGGAAGCAGGTCGAAAAGAAGTAGCACAGCAAATGCCGCCGGGAAGGATATCAATAAACCTGCCAATGCAGTAGCAGAGTCGAAGACGACTTCAGACACGTCAAAAGTTCCCAAGTCGACCGCGTCTTCAACGAGCCTTACGAAAGAACGCCTCCCTTCTAGCCTGTCCCGCGTTGCGTTATCGTATCGTACGAACGAGTGGGCGAAACACCTAAGCCAAGCAGAGAAGCCCGAGCTCGAGAACCTACAGTTAAATGAATATCTCGAACCAGAGGAGACTTCGAAGCAGCTCGAGGAAATCCCAGCTCCTGTTATGGTTGACGAACTTCAGCAAACGCCTGAGACTGGTATTCCTGCGGCTACTATTGTAAGATCTCCCTCCTTGATGTCGAATACCCAGTCAAATGTACCAGTCTACCGCTCCACATCGAGGTCATCCTCACTAGGGGCGGCAAACCTTACCCAAGGGGCATCACCTTTCGTGGCCGTAGTTTCAACGGGCCAGATACAGGAGACCAGTGACAGACCAACCTCCATGAATGGTATACAACCACATCCTATCCAAATTGCGCGAATGAAGAATCGTCGTCAGTCGGGTGATGTTGCCATCCAGCCAATTCTTGAGGAGCATAGCGATGAACATAGTATCCAAGCCAATACTTCTCATGAGGAGATCGATAATTCTACTTCGAGACAAAGTCCTTTACTCGGGGAACCGGACTCGCAGCGCATAAACCGTTCTTCCATCCCAGGTGTGGTTTCATACTCGAGCCCACAGACATTAATGGGAAAGCGAGAGATGTTCCTACGTAGCAAATCCCAGTCAACGTTATTAGTTTCTCCACCGATCCCAGAGACCATACAATACATCCCCAGGGCAGTAAGCCAAATGGATTTTCCATACAACTATCCGCTATCTTCACCCTTAAGCAGTCTGGATGCCGACGACCTTCCGCTTAGCAAGCGAAAAGAGCTTATGCGTCAAAATAGCATGCTTTCTGTTAAATCGATCACCGCCAATCCCAGGCCAACTAGCAGCATGAAAATGGCTTATACACACAGCCCAAACCCAGGAGCAACCTCACCGGTTGCGGCCGAAAGTTTGCAATTCGACTCTCATCAGCCTCAACGTCGATCCACTCTTCCATCCCAGGTGCACCGCGAGGCCCAGCTCGCTAGCTTCCGGCAATCTGTCGCCGCTGAACTTCGAGCAGGCACTCCAATCTCGCCCGCCGGTAACAACGGCCGGGAGACGCCTCTTGTCTCTGGCTCGACCACACTGCTCGGGGCCATAGGGCCGCGAAACGGAAGTAATGAGGCCCAACATAATATCGATCAGCAACGACACGCGCTCCTTTCGCAGAGGGAACAAGAAGCCCTGAGGAGAGAGACGGAACGCCGGGAAAAGGAACGTAACGATCGTACGTTTGAAGAGATGATGCGCCGCGGAGACCTCATGGATGCTCACCGCGAAGCTATGAGGAGGATGCAGAGCAACGTGAAAAATCAATGACCGGAGGATGTTGCAAAAGCCATGAGTGTATGCGTGCAAAGGAGGATTTGGTAACGAATATACGGACTTTCCTTCAGGTCGGGTCGGGATGGGCGAGTGGAACTTGATACCCTTTCTTTCTCTCATTCACACATTTATTCTTCCAAATATCTAGGGTTGGTGTGTTTGGGATACACATACGATACTGCCATACACACCACCTCTACTACAAGACACGCGGGAAGATCGTTTGGTCTACATCGACCTTCCGCTTATTTTCTAATATGTAATTGCTGAAATGAAAAGTTTGGTATCGGAGAGGAAAGGGCACGAAATGGCGATCTGGGATGGTGATATCGAGATGAGAACACAAAATATGTAGGATGCTGGCATAGGCCTGTATCTACACGTACGGAACACGGTGCTGGCAAAGGGGGAAAATACAATATAGACAGACGTGTAATGGTGTCACTGCTACTACACGGGTATTTGATATACATGACCAAAGAGCCATGCATGTTAAACATGTATCAATTAGAGCTTCCTGTCTGGCCTATTCTCGTGTTTAGGATATGTTTACAGTGCATGTGTACGATATAGATGTTTCATACAATCACGGAAGTGAAGCTTTCCCAGTTTACCTGTGTACATGATACCAGGAACTGAATGAGAGGTACAACTTATGAAAATTTTCAACGTCTACATATATGCACACATACATGTATGTAGAATTCTATGCGGTTATTGACTGTGATATAAGCTTAATAAGATCGGACGGAGTGAGAGTATCCTACTGTACATGTAGTCCTTAGTAGTAGGTGCCTGATTCGGAACCAACACAGAGACGCTGACAGCATATTTGCCGTTTGTTTTTCGTTTGTTTCCATAAATCCACCGAATATCCGCCCACGCCTAAAGTTTCAATGGTAATTACATCATGGATAGAGAGTGACGGGGTGTTGGGTAGAAGTAAAGAGCGACACTGTTACAAGATTGTTACTGGAAGCCTTTAGTGTACGGTGGCATCTTAATACGGTACATAGATTCAATCTGACAGGAAAGAAAAATCAATTTCAAAAGATTTTGCCCCTTGGACCTTGATTGTCTCTACTCTCGACTTTAGGTGCTGGTGCTGTGGTTTTTATTCGTATAGTGGGGTAAGTACAACTGAATAAGGCATCAATCATATAAGGCGTGACTTCCAGCCTAGAAAGCTCCATTAGAACAGGTAAAAGTTTACAGTGTACATGGTACTATTATAGGCAGCTACGCACATACATGAAGGTAACCTGCATGGTGTGTATGTGGTCCGTTACCTTAGGTACATAGTAAGTGTTGCCTGTTGGTTGACACTCGTTACTCCGCTGCAAGGTTCCATATTCCATATATAGAGGTATGCATGCCTGGCGCAAACTTACAGCTCCTTTCATACATACATGTACTGTAGACAATGTACTGTAGACAATACACTCGCGACTTCTGTTTCTAAGACATAAAAGCCATACAGCTGCACTGTTCCTTGTCTCCTCCTGTTAGTCAAAGCTAACTACACAATAAAATTACAGGTAAGTGTATCAGACCTCAGCACAGTGTTATTGTGTTGACTCAAGGCGCAAGTGCCACACATGCACACTTCTTTCAGTTGCACTGACCAGTACATTTGGTATTTAAACCCAGCCTGCCCCTCCACAGCCTCTTCTCACCATCCACATATCGGCGCACCCAACCAACGTTCACCATCCATCCTCATCAATCAACTTCTACTTGTAACTTCTCTCTTCACACACAACATACCATTTCACAATACTACATACACGCCCACATTAGTCTAAAACATCTGAAGTTTCTTCCTTCGACACATCTTGCCGACTGAACATCCTGCGACCGCATTACCCATCCTCAACTACAGATCGTCATCATCGATCCGACACCATGGTTGACACCGAGGCACCTCCCGCAGCGGATTACATCCGCCTTCAGTCCAACGACGGCATCAAGATTGATGTTGGTAAGTATTATTCATTCATATCATTTCATATGATACACTACTTACATCTTTCACAGAGAAGGCTGTCGCGGAGCGATCGCTCCTGATCAAGAACATGCTTGAGGATCTGGGTCCCAACGCCGATGGCCAGACTATCCCCATTCCCAACGTAAGTCATACCTCTTAAGGCATCCTCATCACTGGTTGCAAAGTTTACCCGATACTAATTGTAAATTTGCTGTAGGTCACCGAGCCTGTCCTCCGCAAGGTCATTGAGTGGTGCGAACATCATCGCAACGACCCCCCCGCCTCGAACGAGGACGAGTCCGACAACCGGAAGAAGACTACCGACATTGATGAGTGGGATCAGAAGTTCATGCAGGTCGACCAGGAGATGTTGTTCGAGATCATCCTCGTACGTCTAACCCATACATGGCTCTCCCTCGTATTTGTCACATCGTTTACTAATTTGATTCTCTCTCAATAGGCATCCAACTATCTCGACATCAAGGCTCTCTTGGATGTTGGTTGCAAGACTGTTGCCAACATGATCAAGGGCAAGTCTCCCGAGGAGATCCGTAAGACGTTCAACATTACGAACGACTTCACCCCCGAGGAGGAGGAGCAAATTCGTCGCGAGAACGAATGGGCTGAGGACCGATAAGCGCCTCACCTCCGTCCTGGTCACCTTGGCTCTCGTCGTCTCTTTCGGTCCCTTACATCTTGCCAGATTCCATTTGAGATCTGGGGAAAAAGACGAGTGAAGATGGAACAGCCCTTCTTCACAATTATGATGTAGATGGTGATCATTCACCCCATCACAAAATTAGCATGTTATTATAGATGGGTAAATTCATAATCGGAACGGGTATGGTACACTGTCAGGTACCTACCTCTGTCCGGCATAGGGAATGGGACGAGAGCCACATCCGCATAAGGGATGAGTGCAGAATACGAGACAGGCGTTTACTTTTTTCTCAAGAGATTAGGCTCTGCATTCTGATAGTTATGCAATTGATCATATCGTGACCACCTTCTAATGAATTTCATAATGTGAATCCTTCAGCGTACCCATGAGGTTTAGAACAGTGGACTCCCATATAAAACCATATAGAATCCTCCCCCCAAATACCCAGTCGTCATTTGTGTAAGCTTTATATCAATTGTGAACCCCATCAACATCATTAGGCATGTTTTCTTAGAGCACATTAATATAGTCTATTAAAAAATATAGTCCAACAAGTAGTTGCTAATGCGTACGTTCTCCCCTAGGACCTACTTGATCACTTACCAACGTTCCTAACGCTGGTCATCATTATTTATCCCCTCAGCCCCCCTTTCCAGCTCACACATCTTATCAATTTCTCTTCACACTATTGATTTATTACATTGCTGTTGCTGCTGTTCTCCATTGACGTCTCGCTCTGACTTCACAACCCTCATAACGGACCTTATTATTAGAACCCGTCCATGGCGTGAAATCCACCCTTCCTAGATCATGCTTGTTTCCTGCTAGTCCTGTGCCTCATTTCGGATATTGGTTATGGTATGTTGCTTTGAGTATGCCAGAGTTATGCGTTTTGAAAACACCAGCATCCTATTGATATTACATGAGAACTAGAGCGTTGACGACATCTAACAAGCCTACTGCCTCCATCACACCTTGACGAGACGGCCAAACTCGTAATATCACTAGAGTCGATGTCAGCAGCCAATGTTCTCTCAAATGAGCTCTACTGAGCGCCTGTCCGTCGTGATCATAGGTACCCATAAGCATCCCCAGTGGAAGATCAGGAGACGACATGCTAATTAATACTCTGCTAGAAGAAAGGGATTATCGGCGCTGCTTCGTAAAGTTCACCATACTAGGTTCAACCAACGACGACCTCTTTCAGATCTCATGCTCGCTCAAATTTACCAAAAAATATTGGACAAATCAAGGGATTGTCCTTGGTTGGACATCGTGTGGTTCCGCCATCTAGAATCCTTAGAATTTGTCTCTGGTTCTTGTCATAGAGCACGCAAGTGAGCATATCGTCGTTGACATCCCTAGTGACTTCTACAGTTAGCAAAAAATTGATAGACTACGAGGACTCTTTTGGATATGTTAGATTAGATTGGAAAGATGAGGCCGAGAGGGGATACGAGGTTGGGTGCGAGGAAGGCGGGAACAACATCCGAATTTGCTGAAAATTAGATTATGAGCATGGATTGATTCCCTCTTGACTTAGTTTACCGTATTTCGTGGCTGTTGTTGTCGAGCCGTAGTATGAGGCATAGAATACGTGATCAGCAGTAAACTGATGTTCATCACATGTGTGCAAGTTTGCGGTAGCACAAAAGCGTCGTGGTTAATTTTCGCAATCGTGTTGATTCATTCCCTATATCCGGTACCATGCAACTCTTGAATGATGAGCCTTGAAGAAAACCGATTCGCCCGCAGCATCATGCGTTCTCTACACGGATACCATTTTCTGTCTGGAAAAAGTCCACCAAGACAATGTCAAGGATGCTGATAATCCACTGCTAGTACCGTCCCCTAAAGATCGCCTAATCGCCAATTTCGTGATGATGACATGTCGCATTCGGTAGGTGCCCCAGAACAGATGTAGCCGATGCAAATGGAGACTGGAGAAGGCATCTAAATGCCGAGACGGGTCTTGCGCCAGTGCCTCCGCTTGGCGTTGTATCTGTATATTCAGTTAGTCTCTGTGTTCCGGCTCTCATTGTATCAAATCGTTGGCCGTCTTTTGAATATGTGTATTGGGATCAAGATTCTTGCGGAAGGCTCGTCTGGGAATAATCGTACCTGATGGTGTTACCAGTGCGGAGACGAATCCATTGAGGAATAGGTCGGTTCTGCTTCTGCGCCTTGGCGAGCTTCTGCTTCGTTCGGAAAGACTTGTGGCTCTGTGGATTAATTTGCGTTAGCTGTGTGTTATTCTCAGAAGGATACATCGTTATCCAGGTAGGAATCGAAGCATTGTCGCATTCGTCTTCAACATAGAACCCTAGAAATTGGATATCGAGATCTTCCATCTATACCAAGAGCCGTCGCTTTTGAGAAAAGAAAATACATACCGGCATTTTGACTGCTTGTGCTGATCCGAATGTCGAGTTGTTCGTGATCTTTCTTCGTGTTGAAGGAGGGTGGAGTATTAGGTCAAATCAGAAGCGGGCTGAAATTTTGGGTTGATGCGAGGGTTTTGCAGCCCCAATCCAAATTGTGCGTGCGGTTAGCCTTAGGAAGTAATTTGTACTTTGCACGTGATCTGCAAACATTGAAGTCAAAGATGCAAAGTCAAACGCAAAGTCAGACTGTAATTACGATAAGAGATAAGCTTTGACCAGGTCTGTCTGCCGGCTGGAGTACACCTGCCATCAAAAACGGATGCCAAGGCGATTAGCGTAGGCTTGTGGCGGCCTCCCTAAACCTTGGAAACGGGACCCTTGCTTATTAGGAAAGCCAATCTTGAGTGGTTCTGCGCAAGATTTCGAAGCGAACCTGAAGCTCGACAAGACTAAGTACCATACAAAAACAAAGACAACAACCTCCTATCGACAACTACTGCGTTTTCTTTACGCGTTTATGAATTAATTTCCTTTTGACGATCGAAGATTACTTTAGAATTCGGCTTTGTTTTATCTCCATAGTTTAGGACAGCTGTAAGGTAGTAACCGGATACAATCGCGTCGCTATTCTACATATTCCTTTGAGGGAAGAGCGCCGAGCTCCTCGTGGACAATACATACGAGATACTCAAGATGGGTCAGAGCGTATCCTGGCTGTCTAGCCTTCTATGGGCGAAGAAGGAGATAAGAATCTTAATCCTAGGTCTTGTACGAGCTTACTGCAACCCCCTGTTCCAGCTTTCTCAGTGGCGGAGCGGTAGGAGCTGATTCATGATCTTGCGCAGGATAACGCGGGTAAAACCACATTATTATACAGACTGAAGGTCGGTCATTTATTTAGAATTTATTTTTACCACCTACCCATAGAGTCTTGCTCCCCTGAACGGACTTGGGAATTTATTGAATCGAAGACTAACAGTCAAGTCTATAGATAGGCGAAGTAGTGACGACGATTCCAACGATCGGGTTCAACGTCGAATCAGTAACATACAAGAACCTAAATTTCAACGTGTGGGACCTGGGTGGGCAGACCTCTATTCGGCCGTACTGGCGATGTTACTATGCGAACACAGCGGCCGTCATCTTCGTCGTCGACAGCACGGATATCGAGCGACTGCAGACGGCCGCCGAAGAGTTAGCTGCTATGCTCAACGAGGACGAGCTGAGGGACGCGGCGCTTCTGGTCTTCGCCAACAAACAGGATCAACCCGGTGCTAAGGGAGCGGGCGAGATCTCCGAGGCGTTGCGGCTGGGTGAGTTGAGGGATCGAAACTGGAGCATTGTCGCGTGCTCAGCGGTCGATGGAAGCGGTGTCAATGAAGGCATGGATTGGTTGGTAGTAAGTCGTCACCTATTCCCATTATACGCCTCGGTTTCTAGAGGATCAGCTAGTGTTCCACAAAGTTGCACCTCGACGCGAGTCTCACGGGTAAGAGACCTTGACTGACACGACATAGCAAACCGTGTCGCAGGACTAAATGTCTCGACCTCACACAAAGTGTTCCTCCTGTACAACATTTACCGACCGTATCAACATAAACGCTGTTAGCAGGATCCACCTTAGAACCTCAACTATTTTTTATCGATATCGCAATCCGTACGGTCTTGGGTAGACAGCTCTGGCAAGTCGGTTAGATAGGGTCACAAGGTGTTGTGGCTTCTTCGATTGGGAGCAAAAGGCGTTCTGTTGGGCATTTTTCTGATGGGGAGGGGCCAAGGAGGCAGAGCAGGCAAGAACGATGAATGTCAAGATCGATGAAGAATATCAAGATACGTGTGCATCAATTCGGGTGTCTATTAATGATACAGGCCCCCTGAGTTGGCCTGACGTGGGATGTCAGGTTATATATACAGCAGCAATGAAACCCTAAGCTCTTTAATAAGTGCTCTCTCACGGAAGATAGAAGGACAGGTGAGATCTAGAGATCCGATAGCCAGGGTCGAATGATATTAAGTTAGGAGTCGGACCCCCTTATTCAGTCGTTACATTAGATATATTTAATTACTATAGATACGCGTTGCCCGCGTTCAATGATACGAATTGTCGTTTTTATGTAATTTTGAGTTGAATTCACTGAGGAATGGTCTTCATGTCTGGTATTCGGATTCTTGAACTCGCTCGAGTAGGTATCAAAGCATACAACGTTGCTCACTTCATTTACAGCAAGAAGCGCGTTAGGCACGCTGTAGCTAGAACAGTTGCACTAGACAAGAAACTAGCACCGAAGACGTTGTCTTAGGACCGAGACTATTAGATCAAGAACAATCCCAATTGTTGTGCCTGGATACATGTAGATAAGTGTATGCCGTCATATACTTTAGACTCGATCCATTTACTACAGTGCTATATTTGGAAACGTTGTGACGCGTCCGGTGCAGAGAGCTAAGCTGAGATGAGTATCGAGGCATGCAACTTTCACCAAGATTAGTGAGTAGAAGACAGTGCCGATATAGGAGCTTCCGCTTTCATCACCATCATCTAGACCGTAAATACATACCCAAGAACACCCAAGAAAAGATCCTAGCCATCACGTGGGCGCCAGAATCAAAGAGAAGATAGGATTTGGCAATTATTAGCGGCGGATAGCGGATAGTTGCTCGGGATATGAGTCGATATTGCACTTGGCAGTTTAGATAGGTACATGGAATCCACCTTAAGGCAGATGTTACCCCGATTAGCTAGCTACGATGGATTTCCAGCAGCAGTTTATCTTGGTAGAGCGGCACTGCAATATCTCGGCCCCACTTAGGTAATTGCCCGACCACGCTGCCACGAGACCCCGCGTCAATCTGGTTCTTGTGGGGAAAGGTCGAAATGCACCTCGTTGATAATGGGAAGTGGGAAAAAAGACGTGGGCGCGTAGCGACTGACGAGGAAATCAGACTTCACCTATCCGTCTGCGTAGCTTCAGAAATGAAATTCCTAACCTAGGGATTTCTATTTGAAATTTTAAGAGCGGCCGTTCCCAGCTTGTTATGATTTTACAGGATTAACCCGAGGTGATTAGGAATTACAAAGGTACCTCGGTAGACAGACAACGAGTCGGTGAAAAAGTATAGCCATACATGCAGAAAACTACCCTCCTCTTCAGGAAAGCAAATTTGTTCCACTCTATGTACACAGATACCGCATGGATCAGTTTCCATTGCGCGATTATAACAAGACTAAATGATGTCATGGACCTATTAAGCCTCTTGGCTGGAAGTAGGATATGGACCGAAGCGCGAGTTACTCTCTTCTCGGAGGCCTCCGTAAGTTTTCCAAAGGGATGAAGGTAGCTACAGTAAGCGACAACCTAAAGAGCGTACGGTTCAATGAGGCGGTTTGGATTGCCGAAGATTTCCATGTAGCACCTAGGTACTAGTGTCATACCTTGTCTACTACATACATGTAATGGAGGGGTTGGTTGAGATATTGGTGGGATAGGATGGTCTGATCAAAAACGGCTTGACAACTCACTATTACCTGCCGGCAAAATACACTAAAGTGACTCAAAACTGCTTAGGATCCTACATTGTCGTTTTCTAGCGGTAACTGCTCTGATGCTAATAGGTTTCCACGGGCTCGAAAAGTTGCCACCAGGGTTCTTTCTTTGATCTTCAAAAAAAGGGAGGACGAATTGGTTTTGTGTAATTAGGAGGCTCTCATTAATAATACCTAGGAGGGTCCGGTCTCTGCGCAGTTTGTGTGGCGTTTTGGGTTTCTCCGCAAACTTGGGCATAGGCGTACATACCTAGCAGCAGGTAATAGGATTTATACGCGTCGCGTACCTACGCACGACACGACATGACATGCAAGTTCGTACCGGGTCAGACGCAGATGGTTTTCCTTAGAAGAAAAAAACGCAAAAGACCGAGAGTAAGCCGAGCTAATCCCAGACTTTTCCATTGACGATGACGGATTATATTTTATAAATTAAAATGGTATCATTAAGTAAAGTAGCAACATAAGGGCGTGGATAGGTACGGTTGAAGTTCATACCTCGTTAGTATAAGTGGATTTTGATACATACAATGTAGTCATTAAAGCAAGCAAGCGTCGGAGAGATGCCGGCAAATAGCGGGGGTTAAGGTCAAGCTCACAATTAGCAATTGTCTCATTGGTCGGGTCTCTTGTACAGATTTACCCCACTTTCTGCACTTACGTAGTGGCTTACCAGACTTGAAGCATCTCCCGTTCTGCCCGTCCACCCAGACCTGGCCTTTCTTCTCCCTAGCTCCCTGGCTTTCATCAATGCCCATTTGCGGTCATGCTGCAGAGCGAGCACGACAAGCACCCAAGCCGCTATGTAAGTGGTCAGTTGGTCAGATGGATAGTTGGAGTCGTGCGAATCGCAAGGAGGGGTTCGACATATGTTGAAACCTTTCAATGTCCATGTACTTTCGGGCATGTTTGGTATTAACAAAGCCCAGGTGAGACAAGGTATCTATGTAGTGTAGGTCAGGTATTTATATCTGTTGGCCCTCCTCCTTTCCAGCTCGACTCGAGTCTTCCGTTCCCTCCGGTTGCACCAACTCAACTTCCTATCTACCCCCATACCTGCGTAGAAGCTCTGTTTTTTTGAAGCTTCTTCTTGTCCAGGTAGTACACCATCTTATTTCACAGCCTCGGTAGCCCCTGAGCTCGGGATAGCCTGCTATCGTAGATATCCAAACTGAATACTATCTATTTGTTAACGTTGTACAACTGTCTCACGTCTATTACAAATCCCTAAATCGCAATCATGGTTGCCAACGAGAAGCCCGCCTCTACCTTCAGGTACAATGAGAAGCCTGTGTACACTACCTCCAATGGCTACCCCATTGAGAATCCTTCCAAGTGGCAGCGAGTCGGCACTCATGGTCCCCTACTACTTCAGGACTTCCACCTGATTGACCTTCTCGCCCACTTTGACCGAGAGCGAATCCCCGAGCGTGTTGTTCATGCTAAGGGAGCTGGCGCTTATGGCGAGTTCGAACTTACCGACGATATCAGCGACATTACCTCCATTGATATGTTGACTGGTGTCGGCAAGAAGACTCCCCTTGTCATTCGCTTCTCTACTGTAGGTGGTGAGAAGGGTTCGGCCGACAGTGCTAGGGATCCCCGAGGTATGATATCCGTTATTCGAATAGCTATACACGACAAGTATTAATTAGGAATCTTAGGATTTGCTATTAAGTTTTATACACAAGAGGGCAACTGGGATTGGGTCTACAACAACACCCCTATTTTCTTCCTCCGAGATCCCACCAACTTCCCCTTGTTCATCCACACTCAGAAGCGTAATCCTCAGACCAACTTAAAGGATGCTACCATGTTCTGGGACTACTTGGTACGCATATTTCTCAAATATTTATATATATATATACCCAAAACATAAGAGAATGAGTAGTTTCTAACACCAGCCATTGCAGTCAACCCACCAAGAGTCTGTCCACCAGGTCATGCACCTCTTCTCCGACAGAGGAACTCCATATTCCTACCGGCACATGAATGGTTACTCTGGGCACACCCACAAGTGGACGAAGCCTGACGGCTCTTTCGTCTACGTTCAGGTTCACCTGAAGACTGACCAAGGAAGTAAAACTCTCACAAATGAAGAGGCTGGTAGGCTGGCTTCTGAGAACCCCGACCATGCCACCCAAGATCTCTTCGAGGCCATCCAGAGGGGCGAGTACCCTAGCTGGACAGTCTACGTCCAGGTCTTGACGCCAGAGCAGGCCGAAAAGTTCAAATGGAATATCTTTGACTTGACCAAGGTCTGGCCGCAGGCTGAGGTACCTCTACGACGCTTCGGCAAGTTGACTCTCAATAAGAACGTGGAGAACTACTTCGCCGAAATTGAGCAAGTCGCATTTTCGCCATCCCACCTTGTTCCTGGCGTTGAGCCGTCAGCAGACCCTGTTCTTCAGTCTCGTCTATTCTCCTACCCTGATACCCACAGACACAGACTCGGAGTCAACTACCAACAAATCCCTGTAAACGCACCTCTTCGTGCCTTCAATCCCTTCCAGCGTGATGGTGCCATGTCCGTAAATGGGAATTACGGCGCCAACCCCAACTACCCCAGCAGCTACCGGGCCTTGACCTACCAAACCATCAAGCCTGTAAACCCCCATGAGAAGTGGGCTGGTGCGGCTGTGAGCGACCTCTTCGACGAGATTCAACCTCACGACTACGAGCAGGCCAACGGTCTGTGGAAGGTCCTCGGCCGAACCCCAGGCCAGCAGGAGAATTTCGTCCACAACGTGTCGGTCCACTTGTGCGGCGCACACGTCGACACCCGGAACCGGACCTATGACATGTTCACCAAGGTCAACCCGGAACTCGGCGCCGCTATCAAGGCTGCGACCGAGAAGAACGTTAAACTATGAGTGCGGGAAACTCGTAAAAGCCAATCATGTATTTGAAATCATGACGGTTAAAATTTGTTAGTCAATATAATGGGGATTCAGAGTTATCTAATCGGATCTATGCTTCCATACCAGTGTCTGGATTGACTGCAAGCTAACTCTTCTGTGCCTATCGAGGATAGTATTATTATCATGCTAACGATTTAAATCATCAATCACATTTATCTAGAGACTATTAGTCTAATTTCTACTCGGTAGAAATCTCAACGTAGCATTTTTATTGGTAGACTAAGAGATGTGAGTGTTCTATGGAAACCCTTCTTACTCATATGTTGCTTCCACACTGCCCATCTGCTTTCCCCTGATCTCAAAGGAAAACTTCATGTTAGCAGCAGTAGTGGATATCACCAGATCATACGCAACCTGATAATACATTTTACCATCTACGCCTCTGCGTGTCTTGAAAATAGACTTGTCGACTTGGGATAAGTCGGTTGTCAGGGTACAGTTGATTTTCGTGTCATGAGCAGGGTGCGTCGGTGCTGATGTTCTATCCGAACTGAGCAAGTCATCATTGAGTATGAAGTCGTTATCGGTATAGTCGTCGGCATCGATATTTCTGCAGAAAGGAAACTTGATTTTCTTATCACGTTTTAGGTCCTCTCCGGCGTAAATGTACCACGTGTTCTATATGAAAGCCCACTAGGTCAGTCTATTTCTATTCATATTAAGTAGTAACAATGACTTGCCCTCAGCACACGCATAGTACCATCGTTGGGGAAGAAATTCGTGGGCTGGCCTCTATCGGTTGTCGGCTCGTATACGGAGTACGCACAGACACCGTAATGTCTAACAGCCTGGGTCGAGGTGACTGTCGCCTGTTGGGGGATTCGGCTTAGAACGGCACCCCTGGAGAATCTTAGCTTTGATTATGAAGCTTCGTCCAATATACTCACTTCACGATGGCTGCCCACGCATCATCTGGTTGGATGACCTAGAAGATACCTAGAGGTAAGTAAGCCCCCTATATAATCATTCAGAAGCCACCAACCTGGACATTGGGCACTGCTCTCTCGATGCAGGACTTTAGATATTGACTTGATCCGAAGCCACCAACTAGGAAAATTCCCTGTCCTGCGATCAGCATCAGATGAGAATCCTGATTGAATGACCAACCTACTTTCAGGCCCTCGCCTTGCCGTTTCAATAGGGCGCTTTTAATCTGCTCGTCGATCAGTCGAATAATGTCGTTGACTAGAGGGTCAAAGATTTCCTGCACATCCTTTCCAGACATGGTCCAGCAATTACCAATGAGATTCTCCTCAGGGTCATCCTCTAATTTGGCTTGAGGGAATGAAACAAAGTATTCTTCATCGAGGTCGCCTTGGAATCCCGTCTTGATTATCTTTTCCCACTCGTTCAGGGCCTTCGACCATCCTACACCCTTCTTAAGCTTTATCCATTGCTCGTCTCCCACGAGGTTCTGAACAGCCTCTGTAAATCGCTTATTCAGCCCGAGAGATCCGGCCATACCACCTGTAAGCCCGCATCAGTTCAAGCACCCTAGGATAGCAGCCTAAGTTGTAGTTTGGCTTACCAGAACCTGGGACGACTTCCACTAACTCAAGGGCTGGCGACAAACTGGTAACCTCATAGGTGATGAGATCAACTGTACCTCCTCCGGCATCACAAACTACAAAGGCATCACCAACCTGAAAAGGGATAACAGCTTAGCGTATCTAGGCTGTAGTAAAATATGCATATTCCGAAGCAACACTTACGTTGAGTGCCCGTTGATGGACGTGTAGTGTGTAGAGAGCTGCTGCTTCGGGCTCCTTGATCAACACCACGGGGTGAATCCCGGCTTGTTTGGCGGCCTAGTATATTATTAGACTAATATCATCTCCAAATACATACCTTGTATGATTCTGTTACTTACCCGGAGAGTTCTATCCTTTGCCTTGTCAGACCATACCGCTGGGACGCTAAGGACGAACTGTTTCTGGCAAAACTCGAAGTAATCCTTGACAGCAGCTGACTCGATCTTCGAAAGAGCATGCTTGTATATGGCTCCAATGAAGTCCGCGGCTATATCTACGGGATCTTTGGGAAGCTTCTTGAGTTCGCCCTTGGTGTTGGTCGTTGGGAGATAGATCGGCTGCGGCTGGTCAGGGTCCAGGAGTAACTTCACGCCCTGAACTGCCTCGCTCCGCCAGTCGACTTGGCCTCCCCATTTGAACTTAGTGGAGTCATGGGGATCGTAGGATATTAAGGTCGGAACTTTTGGCTGTCTATGACCTTCCAGACCTAGTGTATCGATTAATATCACTTACAAACCAAGCATGCTCTCTTACAATATGAACAAGAAGGACGAGTAAACGAATCAAAAATAGAATGTGGCCTCACCCGGCCAGTCCAAGATTGGACTCACTTCGGGCTTTTTGCCAGGGCTGTTGAAAGCATAAGCAATGCCTGAGAAGGTTGTCCCAAAGTCGAGGGCAATGATGATTCGGTCATCGGACTCGGACGCAATAGCATGATCGTTCAGAGCTTTCATGAGGATGTCGAGCGCAGGATTTGCCATCGTAACCGATGCTTCAGGTGATACTTGACAACAGTGGGGACAGAGCAAGAGATAGAAAGGAGGTGGTGGGTATTGAGTCTGGCCTTCGTCTAACGGATGCCACAAGATATACTGATCCGCAAGCTCTATATATCTCACTGAGGACAGTCAACAGATCGACTTGGCCTAAAAAGTATGAGTACCTCCTTACTCCCCTTTTTAGGCAAATGGATTAATTTAAAATGCTTCTTCTTCGCTAGCTATGTGAAGCTATTCAAGCCCACGTGCGTATCCATCCACTTGCCGCTGTACAAACGGCCATGTCTTCCGCAGCCCGATACAACTGCGGCTTTCCCGTTGTTTGCTGCCAATTCCCTTGTCCGTGATGCAAATGTTCCGATATAGATAGATTCTTTCTACAAAGTTCTTTCATTAGCTAGAACGGTATTATTGGAGGCTGGTTCCAAAATCTCGTATTAGTATATGTAGACCAGGGATCAATGTATGTATTTCTCAAAGGGGTGTTTGCGGAGTCTCAGGCACGTAGGTCTAAGATCTTGTGAGCTGTCACTTGAAAATGCAAGTCACCGCAATGTAGGTATTTTAATGCCTACCTCCCTCAGTAAGTAGCCAATAGGAGCGGTTTCCTACGAGGACTGCAACAAACGAAAGTGCTAGTCCTGAACAATTGTTCCATTTCCGTCAACCTAGCGGCAGGTTACAGAACTTCGAGTCTAAATTTCTCTCAATTGTCCTACCCCGGTTCCTTCTGGCAAACGGCAAGGCCTCGACTTACCTTATATGGGAAATTGCAGCTTTGTACCTAACGGAAGATTCACTTTACATTGTGAGTACATGTACGGAAAAGAATTGACTTGAAACAACATAGATCTAGGCAGTCGGCCTTTCATGCCTTGGCAGGCTCTAGGAGTCTAGATATAACATTCAATGTTGGTATAAGTGCTAATAACTACTTCAACGACTTGAATATCTCCGAGTCTCTTCACTTAGTATTACACCTCATATCATACCTACCCGTATCCTTATCGCAAGAACGACAAACCCTGCCCCCCATGAGTAACTCATCTACACTAATGAGACGCGTAAAGCCTAATGGTTCTTCAGGAGGTGCGAATATGTCAAACTCACCACCAGACGTCTCGGTTAACCATGACTACATTCGGACCATCCTTCAGAAACATCTGTCAGATGTGGAAGAATCTATACGATCAATGGAAGAATCTTTACGATCAATCGTTAAGGCTGAAGCGAAAGATGTGATTAGTACCCTGGTAGCAGCGCAGCAACGATCAAAGGACGTGAGTATCTTGATTGAATATGGCGTACCACTCTATTAATACGTGGAATAGCCGGAGCATGAATCGACGGACTCCAATGAGAACTATGCCGCCAGCCACGAGAGAAATAATCACTTGCAGACCATTCAAGGGCAGACTGAGCAGATTACCTCTCTACATGAGCAACTTGACAAGATGAAGTCCGAATCGGCCCAAGAGAAGCAGAAACTTGGGAAGCTGCGCGCTATGTTGATAAAGGAAGCGCCGGACCATATTCTCGATAATGTTGCTATCCAGAAGTTTGCCTCTCTGCGTTCTCTCATCTTCAAGTTTGTCAAGTCGACGTTCAATACACAGTCTCCCATTGCCAAGTCACAAATTTCGATGGACAGGCAACAGCATGCTATATTTAGTCCGTTCAGGGATGAAGTGTGGCGGAAGAAATACTCCGTAAACCGACTCTGCGGCTTGGTATTCAGCATTCTCTGGGACTTGATTTTTTCGCGACGGCTCTTTGGACCGGGAGGCTCGAAAGAGCTAGACGGCCTCCATTCTAGTCTGGAACTTATCGAATATGCATTCCATAATGATCTCCCCAAAGGTAATAAATCTTACTCCCACGTTGCGAGCACCTTGTTTAGACTTCTCTAGAAAATCTGAAGGAATTCATAGACTGGCGATCTGCATCAATCAAGTGTGGATCATTCTTTGGTGCCAACCCGACCATCGCATTTAGAGCGATGAATACGATATGGTCATTTCTCCAACCGGTAGCGATAAAGCCGGATGCAGAAGATAAAGGGAAGAAGCTCTTGGACAAATTGTGCCGGGATGCCTTGGAACTGAACACGGATTTGAGACGTTCTCGAGATATCTTTGAAGTCACAAGGGGCTTTCGAGGACCTTTGGAAGCCTATACAGACTACGCCGATGAATTCGCGAGCGAAGAGTTAGGGGAGCACACGAAACAGGCTGGGAAGCCTGGGGACATTGCTTATTGCGTCTTCGGTGCGTTGGTGAAGCGCACCGAAGAAAAGCCCACGGAAGACATCGTGCTGGAGAAGGCATCTGTGGTGGTCTACAGAGGGTGAGTCTCCAGCTATCTAGACTCCCCAGAGCTTTCACAGTCTAAGTACCTAGACATAGTACCAATTAGGTCAGTGTATCAATGAGCTAAATTTCCCACGCAGGATAGCCGTACAGCAGCTAAGCTGGGCCCGGAGGTGTGTAATAGTATAAACACCGATCCTATCCTCTCCAAGGGCAATAGGACCGACACACTTGAAGTTTGATTGGTGTCCACTACTACATGGTTTCGTGTCATTCATTGCTCTCTGGCCGGAAGTTGGCAATAGTCTTAAGTAGTCAACCAATAGCTGATTCTGATATTTTGATACAAATGGAGGATAGGTGACACAATTGGGACCCTGTTTATGATTCTCCCTCGTCTCTAGCTTCTGCCACCTCAGTACCTACTTGTGGTGATGAATTCTAGTTCAACACGGACCATCTTTGCTTTCGGCGACATGATAGATTGAGAACAGCGATATTTATAACGTACCTAGATTATGTAGACTCTTCTTCAATCACCACTTCAATGCATAGGATAAAGCTGTTCACGCTCTCCATTCCATGGTATGTCAATAACAGTACAGGAAACCCATGCTAGTAAACGTGATACGTTGACGCTGTTCGAAAACACAATGATTATCCTGGACCCCCCTCCTTAGTAGACCAAGTTAACTCCAAGCCGAGCCGCGTCAACACATCATACACTCATCATCGGGGTACTTGTCCCCAAGGACGGTCATATGCGGCGCCTGCTCTTATTCCCCTTGCCGACCAGTAGAAAGCCCTCCGTTCCGAGGCAGCAGACCACTAGTCTTGCCTTGGCATCTGGTTGGCTAAATTCATATGCATCAGGGCTTCCCGTTGCCACTCGTCCTCTTCTGTGTTTGCCAACTCACGCCCGTCAACGCTCGGTAAGCGGATCTGTGGGGGCTGAGGCTGTTGTCTCGGTGGCATAGGTCCTTCGCCATAGCGATCAACATCGGCTAGTCCGAAACCACTGTTCGTACCTGGACGGGGTATTGAGGCACCCATACTCGGTGCTCTACTGTTGGCAGCAAGCTCGGCTGGTTGGGGTAAGGCCGACATCTTGTTCATCTGATGGTCTAATTCTTCTTGCTCCAGTATTTGCGGCGCGTGTTCCATATTCCTCAGAGAGCTAGCACCGGGTGCATTGCTGCTTCGGACACTTCCGACACTAGCGCGGTGGTTATCTCCTGCGCCATCGCCGCCCTCTATACTTCCGGAGTCCGGATCGCGAATTGCGAATTGAGCAACTGTACGCATCTTGCGAGTTACCCAGCTGGCTAGAATTTTGCCACGTTGCTTTTCTCCAAGACGACTGCGGGGGAAATCACCTTTATTCACAAAGGCGACTATATCAACAACTATCTGGTGCTCGTTTAGGATGGCATTGACAATAACTGGAACAATGGATGCAAGATATGCCTTGCGTGATACTTCGACGAGGACGACTACGAGACCACCTGCTTGGAAGATAGCGCTAGATCTTCTATTAGCTATGACGAATCGCTCTAGGGAATTTGAACTCACCAGCCACCGGGTACGATGTTTCGATGAGATCTTTCCACTGAAGCCTCTATATCCATTGGGAAATGGCTCAAACCGTTAATCTCAAAGGTTTCGCCAATGTTGCCGAGTACGAATAAAACTTGCATGTCAACTTGGGCACCGCCTGGCCCTATTGGTCGACTGACGCTATGCAGGAAGCCGAGGTCACCAGTCCTGACATAACTGATATTGGGGTCGCCATCAATAGTACGCCCATCAAAACGTTCAGCGTCAAAGGGATCTCTGGACCCATAGAACGCTTTCACGCAGGCTTCTGAATCGACCCAGATCTCGCCGTACTCTCCGTCAGCGCAAAGGAGTCGACTCTCAGGATTTACAATGGCAATTTGAGTAGAGACTGGTACCATGCCGGAGTCTTGAACCAATAGAGCCTTTGGATCTGTGTCGGGATCTACGGGGACAACCAGTCCTCTGCGTAGAGCCCGCTGGTCAAGCCAAAGCTCGATCGGCTCGATACACATGTATGATCTCGACGCAATCATAGGGTTCAGTACATGCGAATATACTGTATTAATGGCCGTTCTATCGAGGCCAGTAGCCGCGAAATGAAGTCGGACCTTCTGGAATACGTCGACTCGTGGCCTACCATCAGCGGATATCATCAGGTTCTTTAATTCGTGTAAAGTGAAACCCTTGCCAGGCATTGTGTTCATGGCATGATCAAGCATCTGGGGTGTGGCGTATGTGTCCTTAATCTTGTAGCGACTAAGAGTCAAGAAGAGCGAGATGGGGTTCTGCGCGAATTCCACCGGCGAGAGCAGGTAAGTGGGTGTACCTATATAAATACCCATTAGACATGAGTGAATGAAACCTAAACCAGTGGTGCTTCTGACGCAGCCTAGCACCGGCCTAGAGCTTGTCATTTGACAAGTTTCTTTTTGGACCTTGCACATCCCCAGAATGGTGTCGTGTCCAAGCTGTACTGAAATTCTACGTTGATCTGGCGTCCAGTATGCCCATATTATAACAGGGTATCCGGGCTGTATCCAGGCAGGATCAACGGTAATTCCAAGGTCTCGCAAGCCGTTGTTCTGTTTCGGAGGTTTGGAGGTGTTGAACACGCTGGGAACGGTGATCTTGAGGAACTGAGCAGATTGTTTGACGTGCTGAGATACAGATTTCGACTTGAGGAGGTGATCCACCTCACTGTTGACAAGGACAGCCTTGATTCCATAATCATTGATGAGGTGGAGGAAGGCTGGCACATCTTCGTTAAGACGCCGTTCATCCATTGGCGCAGTCGGGATAATTACAGCACCGAGGTTAATGCATGCGTGGACGGCAAAGACGTAGTCTTCAGAATGCGTATACATCAGCATAACGTGGTCGCGCGGCCGTATCTTAGCCTTGTTACGGAGATACAGAGCCACAGCGGCAACTTTAGTGTCAAACTTCTTCCACGTGATACCTTTTCCTTCCTTACCTCTGCCGTCAATGGTGCAGTAAGAGAGTTCTTCCGGTTGGCGTGCTACTCGCCATTGTATGAGATCCGTGATACTGGAGAAGTTGTTCAAGGGGGTCGATGTACGATCGTCAATCACAACTTCGCGCCTGTCAATGCCAGAATATTGCTTGTCGGCAGGCCCAAGAAAGTCGGCACGGGCGTCTGATGCGGTGGGCGACCAAATACCACCCATGGGGTCCACGCCGATAGGTAGGTTTAATACCGCATGTTCAACACCAAATTTGACGTGAACACAGGGTAGATTGCCAAGGTCAAACTCTCTACGGCACAACATGTTCCCTATTTCTCGCCGGCCATTCTTTGTCACTCGAGGTAGGGAGTTCGGCGCCGTAATCATGACGCAGTAGACCCTTAGATGATGTTCCTGCATCAACACTTCCATGCACCTCTCTGAGAGCGTATCTAACAACGCGGTGTCCAGCTGCCTAGGCGGAGCACCTGACGTCGCTGGAGCTGTTGAAGCCGCCGAGGATTCCAGAACCACTATTGGCAGATGCTCCTCGTTGACGAACACATCAAATGCGGAACAGTCAAATACCTGCTTATTCAGGTTCCGAAGAATGCTGACAACGATATGCTGCACAAAAAAGTATCGATGCTCTGCAATCTCATGGCCATGCTCAACCCACTCAACCTTTTGTCGGATCCGATCTTCGTAAAGCCCAAGAACGTAAATCTTCCCTTCAATAACGGTCCCAAGGAGGCCGGTCCTGAGGAACTCAGGCTCTACCGGGGTTGGTGTTGGGTCTCCAGGTTCGAATTTATAAGGTCTAGCGTGGAAGATTTGTTCTGTGTGTTTGGGCAATGCCCAAAATCCTCCAGATAAAGACGGAGAATCGACCCAGATTTCTCCAATAGAATGAGGCGAGGAGAGCAATCCCGTCTCAGGATCAACAATAGCAAGTGTGGCATCAGGAATAGGATATCCGAAAGCGCCAACTCGAACAGTGCCGGGTTCGGTGCCTGCCTTTTTCCGCGCGTCTTCGCCTATAGCGAGGACGACTACTTCGTTTGTCTTCAGCGCCTCTCGGTCTAACAACACTTCACTTAGATCGTTCTTTGCGTCGTGCTCCTTTGTAGTGGTTGTACCACCGCCAAGAAGACTGCCAAAACCATTGGATGGCGCCGGCTTCTCCTTTTCCTTATCTTTCTCTTCTTCCTTATCAGTTTCGGAACCTGATTCAGCATCAATATCCAATTTTAATGGACATCCCATGCGTTCTTCGCCACCTAGCCAGTCCCGGACGCTAATCACCATGCCTCCATGTTCCGGCAAACAGAGCATCGGCGCAACGACTTCTCTGGCCCTAGGGTTTCGCAGAGGTCGTAACCACCGATCGGCTAGCACTTCATGAAATTCACTATCCACCGTCAAGGTGTCGATTAGACACAGTTTGACATGCTGGAAGTTTGGTTCCATGCCCTTTTTGAAGTTTCGGGTTGTCATAGGATCTTGTTGGTAATTAAAAGCAGCGGTTCTTAGACCAGGATAGTCGGCAATCATGAGAGTGGCCTTATACTTGGTAATGAGATGCGCGTAAAGGCCTGGGGAATTCACCGCCTTGTTCTCTACCCACACAGTTGTATGACCACTATAGACATTGAGTAGGACACCTAGGATCATTCCGATACCTTGGCGAGGGTCGAGGTATGATAGAAGAATCTCACTGCTAGCACCTCCTCCTATTAGACGTCCATTCTTATCGCGAAGGGCGCGATTAAAGGTGTCGCCATGACCAGTAGGGACGGCCTGAATTATGGCACTAAGACAGGCCATCTGATGCATTATTGTGCGGTGGCTGAGAACGACACCACGAAGATCCCCTGTTGGTGCCCTAGAAAACTCGATATATGCCAGATCTGGAACGGATAAAGGGGGTACGTCATCCTTCTTTTTCGGATGGTAGCTTCCGAATTCATTGGTTTTCCACCATTCAACTCCCTTGGGCCAATTTAACTTCTGTGTGGTGATATCTCGCTGAAACGACTTCAAGTTGTTGTCGGTAGTCAATGCTAGATGCGCCTGGGTGGAAGTTAAGATGAGGTTTAGCTTGGGGTAGTCTTGTAGATCGTTGATTGGGACAGCCACGACGCCAGCGATAAAGCAACCTAGGAGTGCTATAGCAAAATCGATGATTTCTGAGTCCCTATAAATGAGGGCGACACGGTCACCACGGTATAGTGAACTCTTGTCTCGAATGACTTGAGCCACTTTTTCCGCTCGAGATGCTAGCTTGTCCCAAGTAATAGACGCTATCTCCTTCCCTTTGCTGTCAAGCACCCAGTAGGCTGGAAGTTTCCCAGTAGTGCGTCCCCTGTGTCTTAGCACGGCGGCGATATTGTCAAACGTGGACATGGCTGTGTTTTCATCGTGCGGGTCATAGATAGCAAATGGCACTTCTCGCGGCTCCAATGGCATCTGATATTCTAATGCTTCTGGGGGAGGCAAGTCGTTCGCAGTGAGCATAGGCGGAGCCATAGCGGCAGTAGGCGAGAAGGCGTCACTAGATGAATATCGGTGAACACCTCCTCCATATTCGCCACTGGGTCCTTGCTCATAGGACTGTTGGCCAGCAAAGTCGGAGAAATAGACTTGGGAATCTAGCATAGTGCCAGTTCGGCTCTCGTAGGGATTCGGTGGCTGTGGCCCATATCCTCCTTGGTGCTCTGGTTTGAATGCATAGTCTCTCGAAGCCATCGTTCCCGACCGCGTGGGAGGGTCAGATCCTATGGGTTGCGCATAGCTAGCAGCAGGATTTAGAAACAGGGAATCGCGCTGGCTCAACGCCGGACGGTGCTCAGCTAAGGGGCCACCCGGCCGTAGCAACCCTGCTGGATGTTCGGCACCATGCGATAGACCGGAGCTCAGTGGCCCGGATGACTGCGGCCGCCAATCGACAGGAGATGTAATAGTTGAAGGAGAATATGTGTCGTCAGGGTCAGGGTTCGCGGTGTTTAGGGCGGCGTATGCGGCGTCTCTATGCCCATCGCTTGTAGTAGGGGTATCATTATCAGGCAAGTGTATTCGTAAGCCTCCGGTCGCATCAGTCAGAGCGTCAGGGCCAAGATATTGCGAGAGTAGTTGTGTTCGTCGTTTTTGAAAGCTGCCGATGGCGTAACGTGTTAGTACGGTTGAGCGCGGTAGCGAGAACCGATGATAGGTTAACGGGGCAGTCTGATGGAATAATATAATCGTACTAGAGACAGAACGTACCCCTTCTCTGTGATATCGCCTTCCTATATAAAGAATCGTTGTTAATTCGCTTTCAATGGACTAGCTATGTTGACAAGTTGGGCCTCGTACCCCGCGTGCCGCCGGGTATCACGGGCATCATGGGCATCATGAATTGAACGATGCAAACAAATGAAACTAGCTTACCTCCAGCTCCCTCTCTAATTCGTTCAGCTTCTCCTGTAAGTCCGCACTCAATTGCGCCATGTTGACTTCTGGTAAACCGATACAGGAGGTAAGAAGCGCGCGAAACCGACAACAGACTGCGGGATCGCGCGATCCAACAACCAAAAAGAACCCTACCTAACCAGACAAGGTCCGTGACGTCAAATGGTTTCGGAGAGGCGACGTCTCCTCTACCTAGATCTGTCGCAACGACAAAATAAGCCAACCAATTACAGGCCGGTCAGATATAAAAATAGGGTATCATAACGATGCAGCACAATTCACACTGCAAGTAAGGTAGATATGTACTTGGAAAAGACTCATGAAAAGGTTAAATGGGAACGTGGAATAATTCGAAGTCGAAGTGAACCCTGATGTTGTCCCTGTGGCTTTAGGTACGAAGGTACACTCGTCGCTGCTCTACACATGTACTCTGCTGTATGTACATGTATGTACATGTATGTAGATATGTACTATACATACATGTATGTATGTATTGCTTCAACCTCCAGTCTATTTTAACGCCAGGGTGCTTGCTGAGCTTTAGTGATTGGTTGGTTTCGAAAATAATATGGATGGTGCAAAGTACATACAGGCACAAGAGCAATACGAACTTTTAACCCCCCCTCCAGTTGCCCCAACTCCGGTATGTGTGCGGTTCAAGTGGCAGGATAGCGGGACAGCCAGGAGCAGGAGCCCTGAGACCTCGGGTCCCACCTTTAGGTACGGAACGCGGTGAAACCTATTAAGCCGTAATATGCTTTTTAATGAATGAAATTTTCCTCGCTTCCTTCCACACAACTACATCTACCATGGATATCCAACCTCGAATTGTATGGCGTCGCAGCACGGAAAGTCTGAATACATACATTAGTTTGTTTTCTTACATGTTGCATGAATGACGTAACAGTTTTTTTTTTTTTTTTTTTTTTTTTTTTTTTTTTTTTTATAGTTGCAACTGCTCAAGAATATTCAACTGTATTGAATCAGCTTGAAGTTTCATCGGAGGTAACAATACATTTCGCTCTCTAAGCCAAGCGAATTTCAGCGAGAATCACCACATCATTGGTGAACAATCATTCTGTGAGCATATGCTAACATATATCCGGGTAGTTGTCCCTACTGTTGTGGGAACTACCAAGGGGGTGTTTTATTTTCTCTAATATAAGAACTCAAAACAGGATAAGCACTTACAAAGACTCTGTATCCTTTATCCACTGGACTATTTATTACCAGCCGATCTTCTGAATATTGGCTCTCGATTCGCAATATGGAAATATCGGTCCCCTCCGGTAAGCCTACATTTCCACTCAACTATCTCAAATCCCCTCACCTGATGAAATCAACGCATTCACAGACCTGTTCTGAAAATACATATCTGTTGAGAAAATGCATTGAGCTCTACTGATTATCTGTACTCATAAATCACAAACTCAAATCACCACTATTTACCAGCTTACAAAGCTAACGCTAGATTAGATGTTCTTTAGACCCAATTACTAGATCGGCTCCAGTTCGCTGACGATCCTATTGCTAAACGCACCAAATCTTAGATACTTCACTCATGTATTTGTCGGCTTCATTGTTTCCTTATAACGTAATAGCATTGTTACATAGACTCTTTAATCAATGGAATTGTGGTTGTGTGAACAATGCCCTTTAATCAGTGAACGACAGGTGAACAAACCTTGTCCCAATATGGTGTATAATAGATTAGCGAATTCCACCGAAATTACGTACATCATTTTCTTGAGACACTGTCCGATATTGTAGCAGGTCTATCTATTTCGTCTAAATAAGTTTGAAGTTAGGTCTTTGTCTAATAACAGACTAAGTACCTAATCAACAATGGATCATTCGAAAGCACAGTACACTGGCCTGGAGCCTTCGGACCCCTTCGCTCATATGCCAAACCTCCTTGAAGCTTTTAGCTTCGATCCACAAGAAAATCCTACAGGTGGAGTTTCCCTCGAGTCCCATGAGCCACCTTCATCACAGAATGTAGTTTCTCCTGGTAATTCAACCGAGTCCTACGGTTCTCCGACTCAGGATTCCGTGCCAGCTCCTGTGGCGGACAACTTAGTATACGAAGCTACACCACAATACATAGATCCGATAAACCTAGGTAATGACAACAGCATTACAGGTATTGGCTTCCGGCAAAATAATCAAGACACAACATATTTCAGTAATAGCGGTAATATCTATCCACCCATGAGCAACTTCCCCAGCCCAACCAGTTACACCCTAAATGATACCCAGTATCATTTACAACAAACTAACTATAATGCCTACCTAGGATACGACGCAGGACAAGCCCCATACCCAGCACAGGGGGTTTCCTATCCCGTTGAAAGGCACGCGTATCCCATTCAAAGGCATACATATCCTATACAGGCATCTCCATATCCCGTACCAGGGTTTCCGTATCCCATTCAAGGACCTGTGTATCCTACACAAGGACCTTTATATCCTTCACAAGGTGTATATCCGACACCAGTAACTCCGTACTCGGTGCCCAATGCTATACCCACTATGCCAGAAGCCGGGTATCCGTTACCTCAGGGTACGTTAACAATGCCTCCTCCACCTCCCATGAATATCCAACAATCTTCAAATCCACCCCAAGGTGGCAGGCGAATTTCGATTGACTCGGAGGAGGATGATGCCGCAGGAGGACGTTGGGGGAGTGGGTTGCCTTCTGTAGAACTCATTTTTGATGGTCCTCCTTTGACGCGACCCGATAAAGGACCCAACGGGGTGTCATTAAGGAACGACAGAATACCACGAATCACACGGAAGAACCAACAAAGGCCAGACCCTCGGGACTGGTATGGACCCCTATTGACCCAGCCTGAGAGCTGGGGTCCAAAGGACAAGACCAACCGGCCCCTGTTTAAATACACGGAATTCGGTGAACTCGAAAGGGGTAGAACCTACTCTCCTAGAGAAATGCGGTGGTATCTTTTCGGTCCTAAAACGTATGAGGAGCAGTTTAAGCTTCCAAAGCTACTAGACGGAGTGCCGCGCGTCCGGGATAAGATTCGTCAGGGTCTTACAATCTGGATAGGCTGGGTGCCACCTCAGTCTAACGATCGGTACCCATACGGAGCACAATCTCAAAGGTGTCGTTTCGCCAACTGTCCCGACCCTAATCAGACAATTAGATCTGGATTTCCGCGTGTTACCTTTGACGAGCGGATGAATCAGGACGGTGAGATCGTCGACGTCTTCCACAACGCTGGGTATGCGCATCTATGGTGTTTTGAAAAGTACTTCGATCTCGTTCACGCGTGGATATACCTCGACATCCGTGCTGACCACAGGAACTTTAAGCGAGAAGAAAACCTTGGCAAGCTATCGAGATTCCATCCAGAGATACATAATGAAGTAGAGGAATGGTGGCGGGATGAATATGCCCGATTCGTTGAGCTAGGTAAAACCAGGGTACGCACTTACGAAAAGTCCTTATCCTACCGGCTTATCTGTCATGTACTTGCTACTAGCAGCGATGGCCGTATCAAGATGCGTGAATCAAGAAACGGGGCCGATATGTCGAAGCATAAAGGAGACCTCATCATGCAACAATTCCTCAAAGAGTGTATTCAACACGAGTTAGTAGATGAATTCGGCGACCCAATTACGGGTGCCACAGAGGAGTTAGAACGGATCAGGGCAGGCAAAAAACAGAAGAAAGCAATGGCGAAAAAACTCGGTGCAAGGAGAAACATGTCTTTACCAGATATCAGTACAGAAGATGGAGATGATGATACACCTTTACCAACACCGACGACAATGCAACAAACGCCAACTCCACGTAGCGCCGCCTTCTCGCCAGAGCGTAATCGCGATCTCGAGGCGGCAAATACAATGATTTCGTTATACGCAGGGAAAACGGCAGAGAAACGGAAGATAGATCAAGTAGAAGCCGAAGACCAGGACATCGACATGCTAGATCGTGACGGCCATGAACCAATTCGAGAGCGTCCAAACAAAAGGCCGCAGGAGTCGTCTATGATAGTCTCAGACTCGGTGCCGCAAGCTGGGGGTGCTCCGACGGCTGACAACGTTGGCCAGCAACTTAGAAACGGTAGGTATATTGAAAGAGACACCTTACCGAGTGAAATGCAACTAGGCCCTGGTTTACATCGGCGTCCCGAAGTGGAAACCGATCACAGGGCACCGTATAACTCAATCGACAACGAGATGTCTAGTGGTAAGTTCCCTTCTGCCATAGACGTTGACCGAACAACACCTGCAGAACCCCATGCCAAGCCGGAGGAAATTGAGTCGAACGAAGAGCAACCGTCTCCCGCTATGTCTATAGATGCTATACAGCTTAAGGAAGGCGATGATCTCTTCGCCGACATTGCCCTAGAGACAATGATGCTAGAGAAAGAAATCAAAAACGAATATGAGGATAATGACCATTAAAATTGCTCCTGGGCCCAAACTCCATACCAATAGGCCCAGGAGATCATGATAAATTGGGAAGTGGTGAGTTGCCACATCAGTTACGAAGACACAACGAGAAATTGGCTTTTGACGACAGAATGTTTTAAGCGAGGCGTTTGGCGTATTTTTTCTTTCCGGACCTGTAGGTAAACTAGCAGAGTGGCGTCAGACTAAACGCCCCATGTGTGTAAAAGACTATGCAATATTGCGTACCTCTGTATATCACTATTCTGTCTAGGTACTTGCTCTCCATTTGATGCCGTTTGATGTTTTTATTGTAGCTTGATTATTCATTTGTAAAGTATTTATATTTTATAATCCTAAAAAAATAAAAAAAAATTGTTCAGTTGTCATACAAAGGTGACCCAAGGTTGTTAAGTGATCGCTATAGCGAAAACTATAGTTATTAGGAAGACATCTAATTTGTGCTCTAATTGATGCCTAGGTGGACGTACGTCCTTAAGCCGAAACAAAGATGAGTGACAGCAATGAATTTTACATGTGTGAGTACAGAGAACAGGATAGGACGATAGCAGAAACGAGGACAAGATTCTGAAAACCATCTATAAGTGGATAAAAACGGGTTAGTTGACATCAGAAGTGATTTGTATTGAAATATGTATGGCCTGTCGGCGTGTCCGAGAGGAAATAGTTGGCACATAATGGGATACCAAGACCCAAATTGCCCAGCTGAGGGCTAAAAAAGAGCTTGAGGATTGAACCTGCCCATATTAGAATGCTGTATGCATTGCGCTGTTCGCGGTGGGGTTTCCGATTAGCTGCACCACGCCGAGTAGGCTCAAGCGCTAGGACTAAATTGGAAATCTACAAACCCATGAGGCAAGGGCTTCGTCGAGCTGCGTTGGTTTGCGTTACACAGGTTAGTCCCAGCTCCCGGCCGTCCTGCCTTCAACCTTAAAGTCAAGTAGTTTCCTTCGACTCCTAACCCGATTAAAGGTAGAGCTTGAACAATTTTTTATTCCCAATTCTCTTCGTTCTTTCTTACGGGAAATTCATTAGGAGGCTGTGAAGGCATTGGCGGAAATTAAAAAGAGAGAAAAAAAAAGGCAATAAGGAAAAAGAAAGAAAGAAAAGCGCCAGGGGTTAGAGACTGGAGGGAGAGAGCTGGAGTTGGTACGTCACGTGTGAGATACAGTAAGGATTCTATGGGAGGATAACCTAGCAAGAATCGATGCTGCGGCGCGCTCCCTTAAAGAATCGAAAATAACGGCCTGAACGGATGTGCGTCGCCACAAGCCACCCTCCCCCTAAATCCATATTCATACACTCGAGAGAGGGAGATAACTAGAAGAAACATCTCACCCAAACGACTGCAAACGCTCACCTGAATCTTAAGCGCTATTGGATGGGACGAAAACGTCATTGTCGCCTTCACGACCGGCCGTCGCAGAATATGGCAAAACAGGACGGTATGAAGAATGCAAGTAAGCCTGCATTGCAGGTTATTGTACTGGTAAGCAAAAGTTGTTTCATTTCAACGTTGGTTTCATGAAACGCAGTCCGCTTCGATAACAACCTTTGATTCGCCACCCGGGACAAGTCAGCTCCGCTGTTTGCGCTGGGTCTCAGCCATTTGGACATGCGCATGTGAGATCTGATATCCGATATTCGGGGAATTTTCAAGGCGAGTTGGGATGGATGAATGGTACTGAGTCCGCTATAATCAAGACCATTGGTTCAACTTCTCGCGACTGATTAGACGAGGGACCTTTTTATGCGACGAATCAACGATCTTGAACTGCCGAATTACTCATTATATGAATTCAATCCTAGATATTGGAATATACGTATTTTCATTTGCCTCGTTTCCGAGGATCAATTGACGAAGACAAGGCGGGTTTTGTTCATCCACTGGACTCGATAACCCCCCAAGCGAAACAAATGTCGAAGAATGAACACCGCAAGATCAGATCAACCCGGCAAAAGGAATTTCGGTCACGTGTGTCATTTGTCGATAACTCTATCGGATCTATCATTTTGAAAACAAGTGACGTCATTGGTGCCGTTTTTGATCCATCCTACAGGCGCCTCGAAGCCTTCATTCAACCATACGGCGGTTAGTGCCCGATTTGGAACACGCGGCTTATCTTCCTGGCCTGTATGGGTACCGTAACAGGACAACAAGGAATCTTAGCCAGGACTGGTCTTTGATTGCTTCTAAGCTCGATCCGAAGTGCGGATGCTGACGTTTATTTTGTATGTCTAGGGCTCGGGCGGTGGACCACAGGAACAGAATGTTACTGCTTTCCTTGTACGGTCGGTCAGATCCGGCTGGGCTCGGGGTTCGGTAGTTGCCCTCGATGCTGGTGTCCATCTCTCTGCCATTACTCGAATTCTTGAAGAGGCACAACCAGAAGGGCTTGGCATTCATGTTGCGTTACCGCATATCTTGGAGTCAGGCCCCTTTGCCGGCATGGAGATTCGCTCAACCTCCGCTTCAATCAATGCGTCTCATGTAACAAGGCACCTTATTGATACCTACCTAATCACTCACCCCCATCTCGACCACATCAGCGGATTTGTCATCAATACTGCAGCTCTCCCAGGTGCAAGACCAAAGAGAATCGCCGGTTTACCTTCCACCATATCTGCATTCAAAACGCACATCTTTAATAATGTCATTTGGCCAAACCTATCTGATGAAAACAACGGCGCTGGACTCGTTACTTACACGCGTCTTGTCGAGGGAGGCAGTCCAGCTCTCGGCGAGGGCGACGGAAAAGGGTATCTGGAAATCAGTGAGGATCTGACAGTTAAAGTCTTTAGTGTTAGTCATGGACACTGTATAGAAAGGCATGCTCACCGAGGTTCTTCGGCTTCGTCACGCTTTGGTAGCATAGATGTCTCGGCTCATACACATACATCACCAAGAGTGGCCCAAGGCAGTACTGCTCCTTCGGGGCCACCGCCTTTCTTAAGATCATCCGCGACAGGGCATCAATCCGCGGTACAGGAACGAGAATCGGTGTGCGTCTATGATTCAAGCGCATACTTCATCCGCGACGCAATCAGTGGCCGCGAAGTTCTAATGTTTGGGGATGTGGAACCCGATAGCGTCTCGTTGTCGCCGAGGAACCTTGGGGTTTGGCAAGAAGCTGCCCCGAGAATAGCAAACGGCAACCTCGCAGCAATTTTCATTGAATGTTCGTATGATGACAGCCAGACCGATGACCGACTCTATGGCCATCTAACTCCACGCTACATCATCCAAGAGATGAAGGTGCTCGCCACTGAAGTTGAGTCAGTTCGTCAGACTCCAGTTAAACTCGAAACGAGTAAGAAACGCAAGAGAGAACTGGAGGAAGTAGGCAGGAGAACGAATCGAGCTGTTGCTAGGTCCGGCGGAGATGACGGGCCTGTCTCACCGAAATCGACGCGTCCGCACAGAAACTCGGGATCGGCGTCAATACCTAGTGAGAACGGCTTTGACTCTCCCCATATCGCAACCCCGACAGCCGAGATGAGTTTGAAGGACTTCGAAGCAAGCACGAGTCCATCTATTCCCCCACGACATCTGCCAAATCCATTGAAGGGTGTTAAGGTTGTCATCATTCATGTTAAGGAGAGACTTACCGATGGCGAATCACCGGGAAGCAAGATTCTGGGCGAATTACTGGAACATGAGAAGGAGGCCCAATTAGGCTGCGAGTTTATTGTATCAAAATCGGGGCAGAGTTTCATGTTCTGATTTTTCTTCGTTGCATATATGACTAGGAGTATTGGCGACTATAGCCCAGGGGCATGTGGCGTGTGGTGTTTGCGTTGGAGTTGCACCTGGATAGCTTATCTAGAATAGGGGCTTTCGTTCATTTTTCTTTTGTCTAGGTGGGTGCTATGTACGATAGGGGGAGTTCAGGAGTTGATTGTCCAACAAAGACGGGACGGGACGGGCTCAATGCTTTTTGACAAGGCGTCAGGGGACTCAATCATCCGGATGAGGAGACACGAAGCATATTGATCTGAGAAGACGTGCGCATCGATCAATTAAAATGGATTCAAGGCAATTATCGAACATCACATGCAAGTCTTTTATTCCGCTGTTCATGTCTAAAGCCTATACTTCTCCTGTTCTGCAGTCTCTTGTTACCTATAGGTACCTAGTTCGCTCTGTGGGAATTCAAATTCGGAGACACTTTCTTCCTGGGTACCATCCAGCAAAAGCTACTATATTACGAGTATAGTGGTCTATTACGTCACTGCCTAGTAACATAACCTTCATATTTGTCATCTAGTAGTTCCCGAGGCAATATTAGTAAGGAATAGTAGCTTTGCAGCTATACTTTACAGATTGCATGCGATTAAATGGGAATAGCCTCCGCCATCCCCGCGCCGTTTATTACTTAATCCCGACAATCGACCGGCTCTACCGTTGGGCTGCATACCGTAAATCGGTCCCTTCCTGACTAAACAAGACAACAATTCAACAATTATATCCCGTGTATAAGCGCTTTGCGCGTTTAAAAGAACCTTCATGCCCCTTTGCAAATCCACACCACGCCTATTAATCATCCACACGTTGGGAAGAGCAACTCGGAATCTTGTCACTACTAGTGCATCTTTGAAACGCTCCAACATGTCCGTGTCAACTAAGCAAGAGGCCGATTACAAGCGGAACCCGCACCCAGACTTCAAGGGCGTCGAGGCTTCGCGGCCGGACTGGAATAAGGAGTCGCACTTTCGCTACACAAAGACAGCCGATCCATCATGGGCCTTTGGCTCCGGCACCAACGCGCTTCGGGACCCCGCAGCCGCCAACGAGAAAAAACACATCTCCATCGACCCGTACGAGCCGGGCCGTCCAGCACCCTTCAACTACAAGCTATTAATCAGCGGCATCGTGCCGCGACCCATCGGCTTCGTATCGTCGCAATCACCCGACGGCAGCGTGCGGAATCTAGCCCCGTTCAGCTACTTCAACATGGTTAACCACGACCCCCCGCTCTTCGTGCTGGGCTTCGCGTCGTCGCTAGAGACGCCTAAGGATACGCTGAAGAATCTGGTCGAGAGCCGCGAGTGCGTTATTAATATCATCAGCGAGGACTTCATCGAGGCGGCCAACGCGACGAGCGTTGATTCCCCGTACGATGTGTCCGAGTGGGATATCAGCGGGCTGACGCCCGTGCACGACTGCGTGGATGTGCGCGCGGCGCGCGTCAAGGAGGCCGTATTTAGCGTGGAGTGCAAGCTCGAGAGCGTGCGCGAGTTCGAGAGCCGTGCTAAACCGGGCAAGAAATCCGGGACTATGGTTGTGGTGGAAGGGACGAGGTTCTGGGTCCGTGAGGATGCTCTTAATGAGGAGCGGAATTTGATCGATCCTGCGGTGCTTAGGCCTATGAGTAGGCTGGGAGGGATTACGTACGGACGAGTGACGGAGGCTATAGAGATTTTGAGGCCGAGGTTTGAGGAGGATGTTGGTGGTAGAGAGGGCTATGAGAAGCTAAAGGAGAAAAGGAAGGTTGATGGTTCTAAATGAGGCTTGAACCTCATTCGATACCCGAGTGCGAGTGTGCCTTGTTTTCTTGGGAATAATCTAGAAGGGAGGAAATGATGGGGCATATTAGAGTCTAATCATGATATTAAGAGCATCCAGAAATATGTTTCATAGAGTACCTAATATAGAGATTTACTATTCATAGATAGAGTAATCTAACGCATTCAACGCAAGCTCACATTGCTGAGTCCTCTAAAGCTATACACCAACAAGCAACTACACAAGTTCTTATCAGTTCCAGTGTCATTTTGACGGTCATAACCCGACGGACAAGCCATCAATAATTTATTTCTGCAGCCAGGCGCATAACTGCGAGAGACCGATAGTTGGTGAGGAATTAGCCGAAGCCAAGGTATACCTACATATCGGAGTCACAACCCCAGCTATAAACTCTCCAGATTATGCGGGGACCCGTCTGGGGTTACAGTAGTAGATTGTGGGGGAATGGACTCGGGGAACCCGACATTCACTTACCATCATGGCCTAGATATATTACATCGCAAGCCCCATCCAACATGCCAAGTAGGATTCACTTCCATATTCGGGTTGTTCAATAGAAACTAATGATAATTCAATTAACTAGTACCGCTGTAACATTGACCGACCTACCGAAACCTCGAGGAACCTATAACAACCCCACAGATCATCCACCTATCGCTGTAATATGTCTTCCCGGCCTCTTGGGTCAATTTCTTGGCTTCGTGTTGTTCTCAGCCCGAGCTGGTAAGATATCCAGGTTTTATATCAGCCTCTATCGAGGATATGGACTGTAAATGTCCTCTCCAGAGCATTGTCATTCGCTGTCGCATCCGGCTTGAACTAATAGCCTGGCTCCATAAACTTGAATATCTTCACCTAAGGTAGTCAACTCCATAGAATTATGAGGATGCGGCTCAACTCTGTTCTCTCGCTTGCGGCAACTCTCGCCCTATTCTCGCCAGCGTCCGCGACAAGCCATAGGAAAATACCATCCCGTCCTAATGTCGTGCCTGGCCCCTACAACGCAGGTAGAGCCATGCCTCATTCGCCGCCGCGTGACAAGAACCGCTACTGCCATGTGAAGCAAGGATGCCACAATGACCGCGACGATTCGCCATTTATTCTCAAGGCTCTGCATGAGTGTAACAACGGTGGCACAGTTGTGTTCGACAAATCATATCTGATAGGTTCGCCTTTAGATCTCAGGTTCCTTAAGCATGTCGACATCGTCATCACCGGCGACATCGCTTTTGACGACTCGGATGTGTACTACTGGCACAATAACAGCTTCAAGTACACCTTCCAGAACCAGAGCGTGTTTTGGAAACTTGGCGGGGAAGATGTGCACATATATGGCGATCTGACTTTGGAGGAGGGCAAGAGTGTCATTGATGGGAGGGGCGAAGCATATTGGCAAGCGGTTCAGACAGATAAAGCTGTAAGTTCATTTCCATGAAGCCAATACAGTAATTTTATGCGGGTTGGGATTCAGCGTTGACATTAAGAAATTTATAGCTGTTAAGACCCATGCTCTTCGCTTTAGATGGGATGAAGGGAGCCACTATGTCGAACTTGCGGATGCGCAACCCACCGAATGTAGGTCGTGTCCTTGTTAGCCCTCGATCACCATACTATTCTATTAACACAGTTCCAGTGGTTTAACATCATCGCGAATAGTTCCGATATTATCATCAGTAACATGGACCTTCGTGCGGAGGTAAGTATCCCATGACTAGAACAGTCGCCACTACTACTGACAGCAAGATAAATAGTCACTTAACGGCACGAAGATCGCCAATTCGGATGGTTGGGACACGTATCGTTCAGACCATGTGGTGATACAGGATTCCTTTATCCATAACAGTGATGGTAAGTGAAACTTGCCTTTAGCCAGTCCCGACGATTTCTGACTTCCGAAGATTGCGTTTCCTTCAAGCCCAATAGCACTGACGTCGTAATTCAAAACCTGGAATGTATTGGCTCGCATGGCATCAGTATCGGTTCCATTGGGCAATATCCCAATGAAACAGACATTGTTGAGAACCTATATATCTACAATATCTCCATGACCAATGCCAGCGACTTCGCCCGAATAAAGGTGTGGCCCGGTGTACAGACCAACTTTCAGACTCACCTAGTTGGTGGGGGAGGATCTGGACACGTCCGGAATGTCACATATGATCTCCTCCACAGCATCAACAATGACAGGGCTATCACTATCACACAATGCTACGGGCAGAGCAACAAGACTCTATGTAACGAATATCCTGTAAGTATAACAGCATCCAGCCGAGCGAGATATGCTTGGGACACTTCCTAAGTGCTAATCTTTCCACGAATTATATAGGCCAACTTAACCATACAAGACGTTACTATGAAGAACATCTACGGAACGACTTCCGCGAAACTAGACCCGCAAGCAGGCACGCTTGTTTGTAGCGCGCCAGACGTAAGTCTCAAAGATCTCGAGGACTTTTATCATAAATATGCTAACAGGTGATCTTCTATAACAAGCGATGCAGTAATATCAGAGTCGAAAATATCACTGTAACGGTTCCTAGCGGACAGCCACCCGTGTACGAATGCAGAAACATGCAAAACGACTTGCTGCAACTCACATGCATTGAAGAGTCCGATGAAGACCGGGATACTTCATCGGGCTAGGGGGGATCTGATCATTGAAGCCTGAACGCTTGTAAATAGGCACTCGCTACAAATAGCTACCTAGGTAATTAAAACAATTAATAAAATCTTGAATGAAAATGTGATTTAACTATAAAAATATCTAAATCCGGTACATTCGTGATCCATGTAAGCTAAATCAGACGATCTCGTATTATCAAGGGTAATGCCGAGAGTGACGCTACCCGCACCAATACGACACTAGAATGCTTAAGTTAAGGAAACATACCACTACCGATCAGGGTCTTCCTAGAGCATGCCAACTACATGTAGGTGGATATGCGTTTTTGGTACCTTCCTACCCAAGAAGTAGGGTCCATAAGGCCCATCATCACATTGGTGGCATTTCCATTTACTTGTTTCGTGATCACTGAAACATCAGGCCTGGTCCGACCTATCACGAGTTCTAATACAGCGTTTAATCCGGAAAAATGTCCACCGCGGCTATATTGATTATCCCAGATACATATTTGATGAGAGTGGGCATTGCAGCTTGGATAGCATGGTTGGCTTTTCCTGTGGTCCAATTAATTTAGAAAATTTCCAGGAGTCTAGAATCAACTGGCGAATATATATATTCGACAGTTTCACCATGTCACTACATCTTCTCATGTCGACAAGTTCGATTCCTATAAGCTCGAGGTGTCTTATCTGCTCACCACCATGCAGTTACCTAGAGCAAGCGTGCTATTACTAGCTGCGGCGGCTTGCGCCGATGCAGTTCGGACAATGATCCCCAAGACTAGCTTCAACTCGCAGTCCGACTTCGACGCTGATTGGAATTATAACTATCCCTGGGGAACTGACCATAACGGCGGTGCCCGGATGGATAAAAATCAAGTCAAATTCTCCGATGGAATGTTGACCCTAACAGCCAAGAAGGTTACCGGCCAGAAAGATGCTACTCACGGAGGCAAGACGATCAAGATCAACTATCTGTCAGGCGCAATCAATGCCAAAGAGCACTTCAATGTCTCGCGTGGTGGGGGATACGACTTCTCGGGCGAGTTCAAGGCAACAACAACCAAGGGTACCTGGCCGGCATTCTGGTTGACCGCAGTCGACGGATGGCCGCCGGAGATCGACATGGCCGAATGGAAGGGATCGGGAAAGATCTCGTTTAACACGTTCAACACGTCATCGGTTCTCTCCTGGAAAGACGTGACATATCCGAACCCCGATCAATTTCACTCGATCAAGTGCGAGATCCGTGATATCAACCAGCGAGACGTTTCGGTCAAGTTCTACATGGATGGATCTCTTGTTACAACGCAAGTCGGGGGCAATTTCTTCGGGAAACCGATGTATCTGTATGACATCCTCAAAGTGGCCGTCTTGCGTATTGTTACTGACATGATCGACTTATAGCATTATCAACCTGCAAATGGAGGGCTCATCCGGATCCCCAGGGCCTAGTAGCGGTAAGCACACGTCTTCGAGCTGCATGATTTTTAACTGACGGTGGATAATTAGACACACTATACCAGGTGCGCAACCTCGAGGTTCTGAGCTATAATCCTTAGTATCAAGATAAAGGAGGTGGGGGAAAAGGAAAAGGCCATTCATGTATGAATAATGACTAGTCGTATGGCTAGGGATATTTCGGGTCTAATAAGTGTATCTTCCTCACCATGAATCGGAACAGAGGTTTGCTTCAGAAGCTCCTCTACTAAGTGTGTGACTCAGTCTATCGAAATTCATGAACAAGGCTCTTGGAATTACCCCCAATCTAAGTCTCAATGGCTGCTTGGCGCCCACACGTATAAGAGACATGGGTTGCGAGTGCATCGTCAAAATCGACTCGCATATTGAATTGAGAGAGAAAAGAAAGCGCAGGTTGAGTGAGCTTGCCCATCATCTGCGGCGAGTTCTATTAGATAGGCTTGCGTGATACGGAATAGAATAGGGAATGGGAATAATCATACTACCGAAAGGTTCCCGGACGACGATAAAACCATTCTAGATAAAAGAAGGTAGCTTGTTAGTATAGCGGCAACTAGAAGCTGGATTTGTAGTATATGGCTCTCAGTGGCTGGGACGGCGATAGCTATGGAGGACTGCCGGGGGCATTGCGAAGAAGGTGTGAATTGACGACAGATGGGACAGAGAAGGTATTTTAATCGGTTCTGTGACTGTATGAAGGGCAGCATTAGATATCAAAAAATAAACTCCAGGCGAGTACAATTTCCAAGATCTACATATGTACCGTAGAATGTACATAGTACATACATGTATGTACCTCTAAACAGCACTCAGCGGAGTGCTGTACACGCATGTCATATCACATGACTTGCATTTCCTAGCGCCTTTTAGTACTGACACTATCTCCGTTAGCCCCTCCTTTCCCGTCCACTACCTATGCCAATCTCCCCCACAACAAACCGGCAGGCCGGTACAGCTTCCCATTAGCACCATAAGGTTGCTGTTTGCTAAAAATAGCAATGATGGAGAGTGATGGTGTATGGAGGCCAAGTGCCTCATTTGACAAGAACCAAATTCAATGGCCACTGTCGTATTCGCTAACCCCGAATCCAGCTGGTGCTCCCCGGCGTGAGTTTTGGGACTACAGTTATTATCGGGGACCCGAGAATCAATCGGTCCAAATACAATACAGCAGCTCTTGGTCCGAGTCAGAAGCCATTGCACAAGGGTTTCTCGACGAGCCCGTGCTAGGTTTTGATATGGAATGGCCTTTGGATGAGAATATGCGCACACAACTCCGTATGTAACACCGAAAGATTTCTTTACCATCGGAACTGTCTCGAAAGTCATAATCCCGTAATCATGCTTGCTCGAGAGTCATTCCGTCTGAGACATGTCTGAACCCATTATGTTCCTTACGAGGATAAGTGATTGCTGACTTCTATTACAGGGGAGAAGGTTGCAATGATACAACTTGCCTGTGAGAGCAAGATCGCCCTATTCCATATTGCACTCCACGAAGGCCAGACAAGTGAAGAGCTCATTGCGCCCTCTCTACGCCGCATTATCGAATCCCCACATATTCTCAAGACGGGCGTAGCTATTATGTGCGCAGATTTCAAAAGACTCAGAGATCGCTTTCAGCTAGAACCTCGAGGAGCCTTTGAACTGAGCCATTTGTTCCGACTAATTACCTTTGGACCGCGCAAGCCCGAGGAAGTTACTGTCAGAATGTGTAAACTTTCGACACAGGTTAAGCGCCACTTTGGTTTACCACTCAACAAGGGAGACATTCGGAGGAGCGACTGGAGCTTGCCTCTGGATAAAGAACAGAAGACGTATGCCGCCACTGATGCTTATGCTGGTTTTATGCTGTTTCACTGCATGAACGCAAAGCGTCTGGGAATTAGTCCTGTTCCACCGCTCCCAAAGTTAGCAGAGTCATATCTGCCTTTCGGATATGAAGAATCACCGGACCTCCTAGTACAGCTTGAACCATCAGCGGATAGACCAGAAGTTGCAGTTATGACTGCCACGCATTTCTTCCCTCGCCCACCATCGAGGATGGAGATAATGTCACAATTGCGCGCAAGAATGCAAGCATCGCACCAAAAGCGAGCGCGGGATGACTGCATAAAAGAAGAAATCAAGGAAAGAGAGCGTTTTCTAGCCAGCGTGTCATCTGAGCCGGAGATCTCAAAAATGCTTCTCGCCCAACTTGTCTCGCATCGCAAAGAGCTTGCCAGAACTCGAGGCATACCACCTTATATCATAGCCTCGAATAAGGTCCTAGAGGAGCTTGCTAGACACCGCCCAGCTAATAAGAGCGAACTCTTAAAAGTACACGGAGTAGGTGAACAGAAAACTATGACATATGGAAGCGATTGGCTCCGGATGATTGCTCAAGACCTCGCTGAGCGTCCCAAGAAAGACCCCGAGAAGATGATATGGCCTTCGTTGCCTACGATCGGCGGTTCGGGTGTCAACGACCGGAGAGATGACTATAAAAAGCCGTTGGATCCCGTTTCGTATAGCAAACTATACAAGCAACTGGCAGAGCACCGGAAAGCCTGTGCTGAGGCTCGGGACTGGCCTCCATATATGATAGCCCCTAATACAGCCTTGGAAGCTCTAGCTCAAAAACGCCCCTCGAACAACTCCGAGCTTCTGCTTATTGAAGGCATAGGAAAAGTCAGGGTAGCCGAATTCGGGACTGCCTGGCTTCGAATCATTGCAGATTTCGAGGCTAAGCAGAGACCGGAACCCTCGGAATCATCGGTCTCGGATGTACCTATTGAGAGCTTACCGCCTCCAGAGGACACTGAACTGTTGCATCCACAATCATGTGATTATCCTTCAAAACGAATGAAAATCAAGAATGTAGGCCGCTCAAAGGAGGTGATTTTATCACCACCTACGTTGAGTACTGGTCTGTCCTTCCAATTCGCCGAAACTCAACTTGATGGGGACGAAATTCCGGCCGAAAAAGATGGTGGAGACGTTTATGACGAGCCTGATGACTCTTCGGTATTCGCTACAGATATCCCGTTGGCGACATCGTCGGAATTGAGACACAAGGAACCCAGAACCTTAGAATCACCGTGCCAGGAAATATCTGCTCCATCGCTCGCCCCAAACTCTTCCCCGACTTCAATCTCAGCGCCTACTACCGGTAGTGAAGCAGTGGAAGAGACTAAGCAGCTCGAGCATTTGAGTTTGGAGCAGCGCTTGTTGCGGAAGAAGTTGGACGCGTGTGTCAAGAGTGTCACCTCTCTAATGAATCCGAAGCCTACTCAACCGATAGTTTCTAACGATGCTCTTGACCGTCTTGTTACGACGCTGCCCCAGACGCTTGACGAATTTCATCAAGTCGCGGGCCTCCAAGGATTTATCCACGCTTGCCAGGGAGCGAAGAAGAACCTGTGGGAAGCGTTTTCAACGTGGACACGGACGGCGGGACTTGTGAAAAGCTCCTGAATGATGTGAAATGGATGAGATACTATTGGATGTTCCTAGCCGAGTCTGTAATCTGGATATGCACCAGCAAGGTGGTGCGAGTACAGGCGATCTCAACGCTCTCTACAGGTTAGACGGTGTGTCGAAAGGTTGTTTGATAGGCTTGATGCCGTACGACGATCATTTTAAACAGGGCGGAAACTTTGCTTGCGGGTTCAACACCGTCCTCTGAGACGCCAACTACCTCGTGGGCTACCCATTCACGATTGAATGAAATAGTCAACCATGTGGACATCCAATGTGTAACCTCATAAGGAGAAAATTCGTAAAATAATAAATCCTACAGTCAACCCCTTGTCGTTATTCGTGATCTCGATTGGTGGTACCTACCGTATTATGACCACGGAGACGATTTTCATTGGTTCCAGCCAATCCACCCCTCCTCCTTTTCATCTTGGATCCATCTGCCCTACGTCCCACATAATGTAAATTGAATCTTAAGACTGTGAAACGTTTTGAATGTTTCGTTGGCGGAATAACTGGAAGACGAGCATTGCCACGAGCCTTCTTCCCTTGCACCCTACTAATAGCAGCTTTAGTAAACGCAACGGCGCACTTCACTAGGAACTGGCTCAAGAATGTATTGTTCTCGGATGATGTTGATTTACTCGATACCTACCTAACCTGTCTTCGAGCGAGGATTTGTTAGGTCGTAGGCTGTACGGTCCAACGATGACCCGCTTGACGGATGAAGCCGAGGCTAGAGAGGACGGATCGTTAATATAGAATGGAATGACAAGCTGTGGGCCCATACATTGCACGTGGGCTACTATTTAAGATTCTCTTAGCTTTTGAATCCTATTTTGATGTCTATTTATATCACGAATTACATCCCAAGTTTGGCAGCGTAAACCCGTACCATGTGTAGTAAGTAATCTTTGAATGATGCGATAATGCAGGGTACCAATTCCTTGATGCGGAACTAAGTAAATAATGGACATAGTGCGGTATCGACGTAGTATAGCAGAATGTTACCTTAGGTAATTATAGCTCTTTACCCAAGTAGCTAGGTCACAAATAGCACTGGATAGTCAGTATGGCTCTATTATGTATGAGTGTGGTGTCGTTAAACTCTTGCTCTCACATTGTTTTCGAATATCGAGCATAAGCTGCAAGTAAACACGAGCCCGGTAATTAGCTGATAGCAGCTGTTATAATTGGTAATCGTATTAAATCTATATACTTGAGGCTCGCCTTCGCCCCCGGAATACAGGAGCTAGATGTAGGGTGGGTGGTATTGCAGAAAATAGGCTATATCAAGGGGTTTGTATGAGGCGTTGTATAGTACGTAGTATTTGACCAGTACAAATATCCATGGTCCAGGTTCCTCGACGTTGCCTCCCAGGCCCGTGAAGAGTCCGAGATGCAACACTCGACGATAGAAGTAGTACCAGATACCGGAATGCAGGTCGCCCCGGATCCCAGCGTCCCCGAAGTCGTTTACCCGCACTACACCGAGTACAAACCTTGGCAGGAATTATCACAAAGCTCGAGCGTACCGCAAGAAAGTAGAATAGCCGGGTTAAGGAGGGCTACGTTCTGGTTGCTGGTGGCCCTATTCGCCGTGGTGGCGCTGGCGCTCGGTCTGGGCACGGGGTTAGGGTTGGGGTTGAGGAATACCAGTGTTAATAATACCGGTTAGAGCATGGAGAACGAACCCAATAGAGAATGCAATTCTGACGCTTCACCTAGGCGCCTCCGTAGATAGCGCCTCCGCTTCTTCGACATCCACATCGGTGGTCGCCGAACCGGCCGCTGCTACTACCACCGCAAGCAGTAGCAGTAGCACTCCTAGTTCGATCGCAGCCCAGCCAACACAAACACCAACAACCATTCAAGACTCCGGGTGCCCCAACATAAGTGGCAATACGGTTACGAAGTCAAGCTCGAAGATGACTCAGACCTTCAGGATATACTGCGACAGCGACTTAACGGGAAGCGACCAAGCGTCGTTGGTAGTGACGACCCTTGACGAGTGCATCACATTGTGCGCCTCGTTAAATTGGACGCAGAACCGTAAGGATGTCGGTTCAGTCTGGAACGAGAAAGGCGTGGTTGGTCAAACTCCAGGTACGTGTTGGTGTAAGGGGGGGTCCAACATCCAAGTCACGGCGAAATCAGGCATTGTAGTCGCAACTCCATTGCCGTCATCGTCATCATAACGAAGATACCCAGGCTTTCGTGTGAATAGGAATCTAGTTAAACAACCAAATAATAATTCAGATACCCATTTTCTTCAGGCCAACGCGCCCGCTTTACTAGAAGCTATGTGATCATCTCATCCTTGCTAGCCATAAAATTGGACGTGTGCTGGCCCACGGTATGGCGGAAGGTTGGGGTCTTCCAGCTGCTGTACTATTTAGTAACATGGCGACGCATCACAAACAAGTGCAGATGCCGTTGTCAAAAGAATGACTCGGGATGAAGAGAGCAACATTCTAACCTAGTCAAATAAGGGAATTTGTCGCTATAGATTGTTTAGTGCTGAGTTTTCAATGTACATGTAGGTCAATACAGTTGTAGAATACATACCCAGGTACCACCATACTAAACGTACTGGCACTAACTGCGGGGCACCGCGCATGCCTCGAAGACTGGCTGATAAGATAAGATAACCTTGGAAAATAATTTCAATATTCGCGACACTTATCGATAACCTCTATATTTCCAGTGACTCGACATCCATAATATGTCTAAGATTAATAAGAGTCATACGGTCAACTCTACACCCGATACAAAGCTCGATGAAAATCCGTAATGCCATTCATACAAAGCTGAGTTGGCCGCCTCGTTTTTCACCCGCTACAAACCCACATCTTGTAGCCTGGCCGAGAAACGGTCGAGTCTCTGCGAAGTCTGTCTTCGCTAAGGCGCTGTTGCCAACAAAACTCTTCAAAAATCCCACCACCAGAGTATTACGAGCGTCCCGTAAAGATCGACTTTACAACGCACGATTTTTACTTTTCCAGACACCTGAACCCAAGAAACCCTCGTCGGCTGAGCTCATAGCCCAAGCATTTCAAACCAAGATGTTGAATTATATCCAGATCGTTACGACCCCCACGGCTGATACACAAGGCACTTGCTTGTTACTTCACTTCGACAACAAGCGCTACGTATTCGGAAATGTCGCCGAGGGGACCCAGCGCGCTATCATCCAGCGAAATCTCGGGATACATAAGGTGGAGGATGTCTTTTTGACGGGCTTGGTCAATTGGCACAATGACGGCGGACTCCTTGGCCTTATTCTCGTCCTTGCCGATACTCTAGCTGGCAAAATAGAGAGCATCCAAGCGAATATCGAGGAACGCAAGAAGAAAGGCAAAGAGCCTCGCCAAAAAGACGACACTGCCACGCCGACGCTTAGAATTCATGGAGGGAAGAATTTGGCACACCTGCTAGCCACCGCCCGCCGATTTATTTTCCGCAAAGGCCTTCCTCTAAGGCCCCATGAGATTCGAGAAGACCCTCGCTCAACGGAACAACAGGCGTCTGAGCCGGATTGGCAAGACCAAAACATCAATGTGTGGTATATGCCTGTCCTATCAACGCCAAAGACGCCGACTAGCCCACGGAAACGGACGCACCAGGAGTTTACAGAGGAGATCAATGCCAGTAAAGAGGCCAATACTTCGTCGGCTACTTCAGACAAGGAAGATGACATCAAGCTGGTTAACACCGTAGTCACTCAGATGTTTGACTCGGATTGGAAGATGGATGCATTGATAGAAACAACGTTACATCAAGCAAAGCTACCAGCGAAGCTATTCGTTCGGGATCAAAAAGGTCACATTCAGGTATATACAGGCCCTATGCCAGGGGGTGATCAGGAAGTGCCGGATATACCTGTATTAGTACGCCAACCTTGGCCAGGAGCAATGGTCGCCACACTGCCGCGCACAGAGCCTTCGAATCAGTCTATGTGTTACATAGTCAAGAGCCATGATCGACGGGGGAAATTCAATCCCCAAGCAGCTGAAAAGCTAGGCGTAGCTAAGCCTCACTACAAACTACTCACAGCTGGACAAAATGCTGTGGGCAAAGACGGAACAATCGTTACTCCCTCGATGGTTCTAGGAGAGACTGTCCCTGGAAATGGGTTTGCTCTCGTCGATTTGCCAGACACCTCTTATGTTGATGCACTTGTGAACCGTACTGAGTGGTCAAATGAGAATATCATGAAAGGTGTCCATGTCATCTTCTGGATCTTGGGTCACGGGGTTAGGGACGATCCTAGATTACAAGAGTTTATGCAGAAGATGTCTGAAATAAGACATATTGTTTCCTCGGTAGACGATTGTCCAAACAGAATCTCATTAGAGTCTGTCGCAGCCCAGGCTTTCAAGTTGCGGTGTATCGACCCTGATCGGTTTCCATTACCGACTTATAACAACGAAGTCTCACTTTCCAATACCCCGATAACGACCACCTCTTCCATCTATGAAAGTGGACGCATCGGGAAAACGGTTCAATTCGCACCTCAGTATCTACATCAAGATGACAAGATTGTCCCGTTCCCGGATTTAGAAAAATTGGCTCGAGAGGACTTGAATAGCGAAGTATTGACAATGGCAAAACAAGCAAGGACCAAAATCTCGAATCCTGAGTTCCTTGCTAAGATTGAGAAGGTGGAATCGGACATACCGCATCGAGATGCAGAAATAATTACTCTAGGAACTGGTTCTGCCTTGCCGTCAAAGTATCGCAATGTCTCTGCTACGCTAGTCCGCGTCCCGGGATGCGGGAATTACCTATTCGATTGTGGCGAGAACACCCTAGGTCAACTGCGTCGGGTTTTTGGAGACGACTTGCCCGAAGTGTTACGAGATCTCAAGGGCATATGGATCAGCCACTTACACGCGGACCACCACCTAGGCACCGCTTCTGTTATCAGAGCGTGGCACGAGGAGACGAGCAAATCAAATCCATCCGCCAAGCTCCTTGTGGCGTCTCATTTCCACATGATAGATTGGCTACGGGAGTATGCAGATATCGAAAATTACGGCTTTGACCGTCTCGTAACTGCTACGTTCAATAACGACCCTAGCCGGCATGGAACTCGGATCTGTAGACCACGGATATTCAGCGAAGATGAGACTAAACTCCTCGGTTTGGAGAAGATAGATGCATGTTTTGTGCAGCATTGCTTCGGAGCTCTCGCGACGGTCTTCACCTTCCCGTCCGGCCTCAAGGTCGCGTACTCGGGCGACTGTAGGCCGAGCGATGATTTCGTCACGATTGGAAAGGGTGCGACGCTGTTGATCCACGAAAGTACGTTCGATGACGAGCTCCAGGGTGATGCTATCGCCAAGAAGCACTCTACTATGTCGGAAGCCATCGACGTCGGCCGGAGGATGGGGGCAAGGAGAATCTTGCTCACCCATTTCTCTCAGCGGTACCAAAAGGTGCCTATCATGGAGGAGAACCTGGAGATACGGGATGATGCCGATGATGCCGAAGGTGACAAGAAAGCCGCATTAGACGAGGTGATCTTGGTGGCGTTTGACTACATGCGCGTCAAACTCGGAGACTTCAGAAAGGCTCAGGCCTTCTTGCCGGCTTTGCAGAAGCTCTTTGAAGATGTGCAAGATGAACAATGATAGATCTTAGATGAAACGGGGGGCATGGAGATGGCGTTCTATTACTGGACGTGAACTGTACAGTAGACATCTTTGAATTATCTCCGCTCTAAGGTGTCGCTGATTCGGCTTCGTTGCAAGAGAAGAACTAGTGTTCTTGTCTGGACATCGAGGAGTCTTCGGCTCTAACACGAGTAAGCCCGACATACAAGCTCACCAAAGCAAATGGGGGGAATCTGAGAAGTAAATACGAGGTTCAAACCCATTGTATATAATACATGGACCTCCATCCTATAGAGAATACAGCCACGAAAAAGAAATTCCCGAATCTATTCCTCTGCCTGGCTAAGGTGTTTCGTATCTAGCAAGTGCCGGTGTGATTATGTCAGCGGATTACTTATACGCTACATCGTAGAATTATTTAGGCTGATGTCATAACAGCATGTAAGTCAACATAAGCGTTTATCATTGAGTTAGGAATATAGTTAACAGTGCAGTCTTTATCACAAAAGTCTTTTATCCGACTTGAAGGTACCAGTTTCACAGTTCCCGCACGTGGTTGACGGAAGTTACGTGATGATCGGGGCCGCGATGTGAATACTAGCCGCCCCGAAGGCCTAATTCCTCTCCGGCTATTGTCCTCTGTGCTATTATCCGTTCGATAAGACCTGTGTATCTGATTCCGTCTAACCTGAGTCTGGTATGGGCTCCCCTTAGTTTGTGTACCTGGTATTCCGCTTCTAAAACTTTCGTAAATACGGAGGTTTTCATTGTCGTACTGCACTACTTATGAAAGGTAGGTAACTTGATACCATCACCCGAACTGAGTAAAGAGCATAATCATTGGCATGATGGAGTGCTACCTATATAGCTATGGACGACTAGCTAGTATGGATACTTAGTATCTTCCTTATCACGTTTTCCTAGGCCTTGATGACGGTCAGAACTCGTCTGAGACTAAATATGGCCTTGGCTGTTAAAATAGACCTATCTCTCCCTTTGAGGGTCATAGAGGATAAGCTGTCAGTCTTTATCGAAACTACGTTCTTTTTATGGCATTATGGTAGGTCATGCTCGTGACTCCTCTAAAGGGGTATAGTAACTAGGTTAGAGTAGTTTGTATCTCTTACCTGGTGGACTCCTTATAGGACTAGTTCAAACCGGCGTTAGATGAGGCCGAACAGATACTCACTTCCCTATCGGTAACTCTAACCGTTATAAAGGATAGTAAACCCTGTCGGCGTCTCTATTATCACGCCATTGCCGGCGGTAAGGTTGTTTGTGCCTTTGATATTGGCCTGTACATAGTACCGTACCCTAAGCCGATAGGACTTCCCACAACTTTATCTCTCAAGTTGTTTGCATGTCGAATCACTTATGCTTATGCCGCCTCCCCCTTGTGACTTGAATCCCACGACAATAGCCTGCGTTTCTATCTTCTCGCTTCTGCCTGCTGGAAACTTTCTTTCGTAAACGCTCCCACTCCCAACCACGCTCTCCCAAAGTCAAGCTTTCGAGCTATCATCCAGACCTCATCGAAGTGAAATAGAAGCAATCCACGATATTAACCCTTTTACGAACCTCCTTCTATACCACTACAGAATGCCTTTCAACGGGCTGGGACGCCTTGGCGGTGCCTGGGGACCATGGGGGATGCGTTTGGTCCATATCGCCAACTACACCCGTCGTCTGACACGACGACACTACTCCGTCGTCTTGGCGCTGGTGCTCATTATGGTATTTATCATGACAGGACCATGCTGCCGTTCTTCCTTGGGCGTCGCCCGACTGAACCCAGGACCGGCATCGTTTTCGATGCCTCTCGGTCCGGTCGCTTCTACCATGTCTCCTATTGAGACAGCAGAGGGAAATCCCGACCTTCAGATGCCTACTGACAAGCCTACAAAGGATTCATCGGGTTCTGACTCGGACGAGGTGGCTAGTGGACCGGAGTACTGCACGACCTGGCCCGTGGACTCGGATGGGGAGTACACCCCCAAGCCCAAGCCGATCCGAGCGATGCAGTTCGACAGCATCGCGCCGGAAGGCGGATGGAAGAAGCCCGAGGGATTCAAGGTAGTCGCCATGGTGTTCTACGGCCGCAAGCGCAATGTAGACATACTCGACTGCTACCTGCAACAGAACCTGGTCTCCAATGACGGCTACTTAGACGAGGTCTGGTTCATGGTCCACACCTTGAACGAAGACGACATCCAGTGGATCCGCGGGTTCGTCAACGAAACGGCTGAGTACAAGTTCTTCGATCTGGGCCCCTGCGCTGGTGAGAATTTCGGATGTATCTGGGAGTTCGCTGTAGAAAAAGACGTGATGTATATCAAGATTGACGACGATATCGTAAGTCCCACTCTTCCCATTACCCCTGTTCCTGGGTTTGCGAGTTTAGATAGGTAATTATCAGCCAAGACATACCCAGGCTAACTTCGTCCCCAGTTATATATCCATCATGATGCGATCCCTCAGCTTGTTCACACTCGTCTTGCGCAGCCGCATCCCTACGCCATTTCAGCGCAGTTGGTGAATAGCCCGGTGACAGGTCTTCAGCAGCACCACTACGGTGCAATCCATCCTTTCCTGCCGGACCCCCATCATCACAACCACCGCAAGGCAGCTGAGACATGGCGACCATCCGAACTGGGCTTGTACCCAGAAGCAATGCTGCCCCTGTCAGGCGACCTCAGGAACGTGAATTCGTCTTACCGCGGGCACCCATGGTTATTGCTCACTAACAGCTCCCACAACACCGCAGAACTCACGAAGACGCCAATGGGAGCCTGGAACCAGAACCAGGGTCCAGAGAAAATTGCGTTCGGACCGGCATGGAAGTCGTGGGGCATCGCAGCCCAGCAGCTGTACTCGCTCCTGTACAACCTCGAACGTAACCAGATGCACCGATACCACTTCGGGCGCCCCCTGAACTTCGAAGACGCCGTCAACGACAAGAAGCCGTCCGCCGCCGCCACCACCGAGACCACCAATAACAGCTGTGGGGCCGCTGTCCGGACGTACCACTACTCGGGTCCCGGAGGAGAGCAGCTCTACGACATGCAGTACGAGCGGTACAACTTGAACTTCTTCGCGATCTGGGGACGTGACGTGGCAGCCGGCCTGCCCATCCGAGAAGACGACGAGGAAGAGCTGACGTCCGAGATCCCTTTGCGCCTACGCCGTCCTTTCGTGATCGACACCCGCGCTGTCGTGGCTCACCAGTCTTTCTTTACGCAGAGAGAGGGCATCAATCAGACCGACCTTGTGGACCGATTCCGTGCGTTCGCCAATGAGAACGTGTGTGCGGCTGATAACCTGAAGAAGCCCTGGGATGGGCGTTGCGACGACTTCTAAGAAGTCAGCACGGGCTGGTTCTCCCGTTTGTTTCTTTCCTGGTGTTTGTGGTGTTGAAGTTGTTTGGAAAGTTAACATACTACCTCATCGTACATATCGACCATGAGGATAAAGGACAGGAGTAATGGTGTTTTCAGGATGACCGGTTGGTGTTTTGGTCCCTGCTTATCAGTGAGATAGTCCAAGATACTGCGTTTTGTGTATGGTTTCCATCACATACAGTACTTTAGGTAGAACTAGTCTCCAGCTCAATACACATATAGTGTAAGCAACCTAAGTCTTCCATTAGAAGAGAACAATGCCTTTCGATATAACGTGATATTATGAAGATAGCAGAAGGGTTGTTTAGGTGAAAGGCTCGGAGTTGAACACCATCTGAATAATGTCGAATTAGAGGCTGGAGAGAAATGACATATATACCAGTTGAAAGCCCGGCTTTGATGTTCATCAACAAAGCATCGACTACGTCAAGGGGCCAGTCACTACATGGGTGAAACTGATTGTATGCGAATCCTCGTTATTCGAAGCCATAAAGGGTTCGAGATGATCGACATACCGCGACCAGTCGTACACATTACAAGGTAAATTCGCCAAGATCACCGTTACGGGGCTACGGAGCTGTGACCATTCGAATAGCTGAACGTTGAATTATGGATACCGTCATGGGTACTCGGGAGACGTCCTTGGACTGCGAGTCCTGGGCTCCATTCTACCCCTAAATCTACACGTCTACCTAACAGGTATCTATGCCACAAAGTACATCAGCATATGAACTATTAATAAGAAATCATCTTCAATTTAAACCTGATATGTACCTACAGTTTGAACATCAAAATATCTACAGAGAATCACACACTCACAATGTGCTATGTGCAAACTAAAATATACCCATTCCACCTCAAGGCTTCTTTCTAAAATAGGACCACGGTGAGATCTCAGCCGCATTTTCATCCTCCATCCGCCACATGGCCATTGTCAGCGAGTCATCCGGTCCGACCGAATCTCTGCCATCGTCCACGGGAATACCCCAACTCTCTCGCCACGCATCCTCGTCCCTCGATGTCGGTGTCGGCGGCTCAAAGTTATCGGTACCGTTGACTGTGTTCCTGGGGGAAGACATAGACGGGACTGGGGTGTTCCCCCTTGGAGTGCTCGCCCTCGGCGTGCGCTCCCGCGCAAAGGGGTTGTCCTCAGGTGCGAAATCCCTCATCCCCTGATGGTTTCGGAGGTACTGTCTTTGGCCTACCGAGATGGGGCTGTTGGCGTCAGATTCGGCGAAAAGGAAGTTCCTTGCGGGATTTCTTGCTGGTATTGTTGGTGCTCTACTCGATCTGTTATTGGCGAACCCGGGGTGGTCAGAATACACAGAAGAGCTCATCGTGACTCGTGTGCCGGCTCGACTGGTGGAGTCGACTGGGACACTGGACCTGGGTCTAGGTGGACGGACTGATGGCGGCCTTCCGCCTTCACTACGCCGTCTTTGTTCGCGTCTGTACTCTGAAGGTATCCTTGGTACAGGTGGCACGCCTCTTTGGCCGCTGTTGGCGATGCTAGGATCTACGGTGTAGACTGTAGCATCAGTCCATGCAGAACTTCGGGCGTTACTATTGTTACTACGGTCTGAAGTGGGTGCGCGGTCCTTCTTGAGTCTGAGAGGCGCTGGAGCAGCTGATTTGTGGCTGAATGTATCTATTGGTCGAAACGCCGGATGGACCATTGACAAAACCGATTTAGCATCGTCTGCCGTTAGATCTGCACGGGTTTCTCCTAAACGTGCGGTGTACCAGTCTGCTACCTTCTTCCGGCTCTCTTCTTCCTCCGCAAAATCTCGCTCAAGCTCTGGATCCCCTTCGGTGTCTTCGTAGTCGACGCTGGGATCAACGTTGTCGTTCACCTGCGGTGGTTGTTCGTTTGCGGTATCATACGCAGGAAACCGAGGCGAGCCAAATCGCGAGTTACTATTTATACTGTCGGGTCTAAAGATGCTCCTCGTTCCCTCATTCGCCTCTTGAGTCATGCTGTACATCGCGACTCTTCTCTGCTCCTCTGCACTCTCTAGATCAGCCATAGCCACCGGAATGCCGTTTTTTGTCCTTCTCTTGCGTGATGCATCAACGGGAACGTGGCTCAACCTTGGCCCGGAACGTGTATTCTTTAACTCGATGTAAACCGGTTGATTCGAAGCTTGAGCATCGCTATCCTTCCTCCTCCTTTGGTCTCGCCATTGCTTGAGTTGAGGCCGTACGACTCTAAGTTGCGAGAGTACATCATCGCTCATGGCTCTGCACTTCGCAGCCCTTTCCGGCTTGAGGTGGTCAATCCACTCCCTCACGTAACGACAAAGCCTAGGATCCTTATACGAGCGACCATCCCGATGGGGCGGGCGCCTCTCAACACGGTCGATGAGAATAGCTCGTAGATCCGCAAGCACGCGGGCATTGGCGCCCATCGCGGCTAGGATGCAAGCCTCACAACCGGACGTAACAAAGACCATGTGATTTTCAAAGGGAGGTGTTCCGTAGCAATCGCGGTATAAAGAGGGCTCCGTCCAAAGGGCAGCGATGGCGTCTACTCGTCCAACAAAGGCGGAGAGAATGGGATAATTCATTCTATCTTTCCATGATCGCAGTGTATCGGTATGAACCGTGACCTCGTAGGCCACGGCTAAGAAAAATCGCCGGATAAGCCAGGGGTTGAGAGCCGCGTGTATTTTACATAGAACGGCCATCGGGTCGATTACACTGGGGTCGACACTGTTGACGATTTTGATGGCGAGACGCTTAAAGAGATTTGACGAGCGGAGCAGTTCGCCCGGGAGGGATTTGATCTTCTCTTCTTGTCTAATGAGCCATCTTCGCGATGGAATTGCGATACCATACTCGGGGCGTCGTGAGAGAACCCTAGTGAGACGTTTTACGTTGGCGCCCGAGATGTCTCGAACGTCGATGCTCATAATTCGTTTAATTTCCTAATTACCTATGTTCTTCAAATATGTAATGTGATAGGTTCCTCTAATTATAAGATTAAATCTCAGTTGAATATACGTATTGGGAGTTGTAAGCAAGTAACTTGGACCCATAGGACTCGTGGAAAAGGCATCATATCTATGCTGCAAAACACTCGGTCATTGTCCCCTGATGCAGCGGGACAAGGAATGTATAGTTAAACGCACGACGATTCGTGGAACTTGGCGCCATGAGTATGAACAACAGTGGCCCTTTGTTTGGTGTCCTTGAAATCGTTTTTGAACGTCTGCTCTGGTATAAAGACATTGTTCTTAATATTGCTCGACGTTGATCGAATCAATGTCGAAAGAAGAACATAACGTTACCCTTAGTCCCCATAGTCAACGGTAGTGTTCTAGAAACTTGGAGCAAGAAAACTTACAAAAGTAGTTACTTTTCTCGTGAAGGCTGAATAGCCACGAAAGACCTGTTTGGTGTCCGATAGGCGCCTAGAGCAAAGCTCACAATTTGATGACCGGCGGGAATACATCTCCGCCAGATTGGAATGCTGCCCAAGCAACGGGGCTCTATATTGAGAAAACGTCGCAAGTCGTCTTCGTCTCATCTACGATGACGTAGAGGCTAGAGACCATTTTATGTAACGTATGCTCAATGCCATGGTAACTATTAGCACAAATCTGGCCAGAACGCCCGATCACCCTATCCTCTCTCCTAAGCCCAAAGGGGCATTGCAAACTAGAAGTGCAACGTCTGAGTAGGCCTAAATCCACTCCAAATATACAGGTTCGTTTGGTATCAATGCCGTGTCATTACTATCTTGTTGGAATCGTCAATCCATTAGCCCGCCAGACCTCGAGCCGGGTACTCGTTTTCCCTCATCCGCTCTAACCGAATCTTTGCAGCCTCAGTACCATCATCGGGGATTGCTGGCTCTCGGAACCACTCATGTTCGAGAGCCTGTCGAGCTGTAATTCGTTTTGCGGGGTCGTAAACGAAAATCTTCTGTAGAAGATCCAAGAAAGATCTAAGGAATGGGCTCGAAGCCGGTATGATGTCCTGGATTCATGTCAGCCACCAGAATCGACTGGTCACACACCGGCGTAACTTACACTTAGTCGTTTCATGTTCTTAACGAAACGTCTCGACGCTCGCGTAGTTTCGGCAGTGGGGTAGTCTAATTTCAATCGCTTAAAATATCTGAGATATATGTTAGTGGAAGAAACATTTTAGTGGAAGAAGTAAACATACTTGGAGGCAGCATTGCCAGTACTTCTCGTGGCCATCTTGTTGACAGTCTGTACAAGATGGGTGTCTATACGACTGTCGCAGACATTCTCCATCATGGCCAAATGCTCGAGATTATCGTGCGTTTGAAACAGGGCGTCGCCAGTAAAGAATTCGACCAATATGCAGCCGATACTCCATATATCACAAGGGAAAGACCAACCCAGTCCGAGTATAATCTCGGGGGCTCGGTAATGTCGTGTGGAAACGACCGACGAATGATACTCATCTTGGAACGTTGCGGATCCAAAATCGATCAGTCGTATCTCAGTATCAAGGAGGACCTTGCGTTGTGTAGCCTGTCGATTCACTCCAGCTGATGATGAGGGTATTCGACGGTTGTAGGTAAACGTCTGGTAAGCGCTGTCGCAAAGGAGGATATTCTCCGGCTTCAAATCAGTGTGGATTAGATTTAGATCGTGGAGGACTGGTACGTGTTAGTAGGCAATTAGATAATATCATGAATGATGTTACTTACAGGCTACACTTGTGAATAGTTGACGGGCAAAGCTCTGGATCTGACTGTTCGGAAAGGGCACAAAGTTGTTGCTCTTAAGAAAATCGAAAACGCTTGAGCCCAGGAGATCCATCACAATACAAATATGCCCACGATAATCGAAGCAGTCCCGAAGATGTATACACCTATTTCGGTTTTCCTCGTCATTGGCCTTCAAGGTCTGAAGGACACGCAGCTCGATTCTCGAAGCGTCCCGGTATTTCTGTACAGCTCGAATGATTTTAATTGCAACTAACTTTTTGCTCTTGCGGTCACGAGCTTGGACAACTTTGCCAAACGTGCCTTGTCCAAGAAGCTTGACCATTTGATCTGTTTTCCCTTGTTAGATATGTAATCGAATGTGGAGAGGAATTGTATAAACATACACTGAGATGTAAGGTCGGCATCGGGGACGACAATATAGTGGCCGTCATCGTCATCTACTCTCGAGCCGCTCTGGTGGGAACGCTGAGACACAAGTCAATAGTCAATTCAACAAGAATTTGAGTCGGGTCACTTACATCGTTCACAACTCGAACTGTTACATCACCTGCTTTCTTGACAGGTTTTTGAGGTGGACGGTAGCTGACAAAAGTATCACTAAGAACCTCGACTTCACGCCTCTTTGCTTCTTGGGCAATCTGCTGTCTGGTTCTCTTCCTCTTCTGACCAACTTGGTGACTTTCATAATCATATTGACCGTTTGAAGATAAAGAGCCCAGAGAAGTGGCTGCTGTCGTGTTATGGGCGGATGTTGTGCGGTCGGTTGAAGTCGAGCCACTATTGGAAGATTGTTGGTAAGAAAGATTTCCTCTAGTCGAGTATACTTCGTCGTTACGAGCGCCATCATCCTTCCTCCGTCTCTTGGCGGCATGGCGAGTGGAGTCATTCGTAACACCATTTACTTGTGTTCGCGTAGACGGAGCGGCTGAATAATTCTTTTCGGGTTCGGGGGTGTCATCGATGATTATGATCTCTTTTGGAAGTCCATTCTTGTAGAAACTATTCCAATCCGGCTCTTTCGATCTCCTACGTTTTCTCGGTTGCCCCTCATATGTCTGGGTGGCCGAGGCGGTCGATGGAGGCATGCTGACTTTGTAAGCCTCTAGGCGAGGAGTAGAATTGGTTCTTGAGGAGTCTTGAGTCGGTCTCGTAGTAGCCACCGACGCGGCTACTCCATTTGTGGTAGGTTGGAGTGTTTGGCTGGTGGCGTAGGATGAGTTGGTAGTATTATATAGCGATGATGAATGACCGTGGTGCCGATTGGACACTGTCGCCGTCGAAGCCGTCGAAGTTGATGTGGGGATGGTAGGGTTTATGGATGACGGACCAGCGACGACTCGATAGGATGAAACAGTGGTCTGTAAATTTGGATAGGGCGGGTAGTGGTGAGTAGGATGATGGTGACGATAATGAGGGGGAAGCGTCGCCGTGGCAGTAGTCGGCGTTGACATCTTACATCAATGTCAAGAAATTGTAAGAGGGAGGGAGAGGAGGTGAAAGTGACCCCGTGGAGTATTGGGATGGGGGACGGTTGGGAAACGTTTCGTGCACCTTCCCAGTGGACGATAGTGTGCTGTAGGGTACCTGGAAGTGTGTGCAGGTACCTTTTCCCGACCGCTGCGGTCGCGGGCTCTCTAACCAATTGCGAATTCCCTTAAGGGTACCCAAAGGGTCTTGGTGCTACTCAGTGCTGTTCAGTAGGTTATAGGTAGGTTAGGGCGTGTCTAGGCCTAAAGGCGAATGCCTAGCGATAAAGTTGTAGTGGTGTTGGTAGTCTAAGACAGCCTAGAGGATGCTCGCGGGTCGCTGTAAACCAAACTCCAGTAAAGCCGTGGATTGCCAGGTGACTCAATAGCGCTAATAGGCGGCTAATTGGGTACCTCCAAGCGCGGTTTAAACCAACCCAAAAGTCGTAACAACGATGGATATGTGCAATTCGGAGACAGAGAGTGTGATTGAGAAATTTGTTGTTTGATCTTTGTGATTCCCTAACCCTTAATTCCTCCTCAGCCGTCTAATTTGATTTGTGGCATAGAGGGGAGAGTTGGAACTTCGAAACTCGAGGGTGGGCTGGTTGTCGTATTGCGTATAAGTGCCAAGTTAGGGGCGCTAGGTATGTAGGGTACAGCGAGGTCCTTGTAGGTACGTCGCTAGAGATAGGTATTTTCTAGGTAAAATTCCTAACCTTAGGTATTCGGATCGAGGTCGAATCAAGTGATATTCTATCGTTCGGATAATATTTTTTGCACAAAGTCGATTTCGTCTATGCTAGACTATTGGGATAGTAGCTCGGTCGAGTGTTGTTGATGCTGTTCGTTCTAAGGGACCTGTAACGAAACTACTTGCTACAAACAGTAGAAGTAGGGCATTGTCTGTGTACCAGCATCAAGAACAACAGCTGAGCGAAGTAAAAACAGCGGGATAATTTCAAAGAAATGTGCTTAATTGTCTCTAGAAGAGAACAAGAAGCAATATTACTGTTGATGCTGTGAGGCAATTCAAAAGCGAAAAAAAGACTGAAGAGTTAATTCTTCGTCAAAAGCGCGGACGAACTCTTACGTTGCCGCAAATGCAGGATGAGGTGGTGGTGGAAGTTTACTCGTCGCTTCTCACAACGCACTGGGCTGTGTGATGACAAGGTGCGTGAACAGGCCATCAAGCTGGACAGTGCATCGCGGATTCACGGGTCTACCGCTTGTTTCGGACTTCGCCCACGCTGTTTGGCTGTGTGGTGAGAATGAAGTAATAGGTGGGCCAGTTTGCCTGATAATTCTGGTAATTCGCCTCAGGAATTACCTATTATCGCAAGCGTCAATGGTACCAAAAATACATAATAAAATAAATCCAGATTAATAAAGCCTCCACTTCCACACGGTACGAAGTATGGGGAATACGGCTGTACAGTATTGAACTTTTTCAATTGCACGGTCCACTTCTCTTTTCATCACCCCGACTCCGAGCTCAAACTTACCTAACAAGGCACTAAAAACAATTCCAGGTATCATGGCAACGGTTATTATCTCCAGGGTAATTTACTATCGATAAGGTCGTCCTGTCGATATGGCAACCATGGCTGCTCATCACCACCTACACTATTTTCACAACCTTCCTGTTCTACTATCCACGACAAAGGTATATATCCGAGGCCAGATAATTATTGTCCTAGGCAGCTTTTCTTATACGATTGTCCAAGGTCTTATAAAAATGACATTCACTACCAGGAATTATCTAGTCATCTGTTGTTCAAAAGCATGTCTCAACTCTTTCGTCAGGCATCTGCACTTTAGGTAGTTGGAATCCGATTTCTCCTCTTACATGCAAAAAGTCCCCTCCCACTTCCAGGAAAGGGATGGTACTCAGAACGGCTGATTGGACGGTCAGCGGACCCTTCAGGAATACTACATTACCTACAAATTCCATCAAGTCCATTCAGGGTCCCCTAAAGTTCTGCCCAGCGACAACGCTATCATCGAGACACACTCCCGAGGCGGTAGACGGCAAATATTGCCACCCTGTTATTGGTACTGGATTCTCGGCTCGCCCTAAATTCTCTTAGTGTCGCCTATGCATCTCTTGCAGCATTAGTCTTCCCCTCATCTCCAGTACAACACGGCCGCCTAGTGTTGCCATACCACTATCACGATTTTTTTTTCTTTACTTGCAGCCTTATCGATTTCAATCAAGTTGGGTCCTTGATCCCCAGCTGACTGACGGAAGGATCAGGCCCAGTCTTTAAATGTAAGCGAGAGGGTTTTGTGCCGCGTGGCAGTCCACGATCTTCGAATATTCGTTCATATCTGGCTATTCTTGCAAATTCGGCCTAATCCATAATAAGTTCTATAGCTCTTACGGTTTGGGTAACATGGACCTTCAACTATTAGCAGTCACTTATGTATAGGCACAAGGCCTGATCTCCGGTTTAAGTTGGTAATGCTAAGCCTATGCCCCTTAAAGGGGGGGTCTTCTAAAGCAATTAATTACCAAATTTGGTATTTCTGCGACTTGTACCACACATAATCATTCGTATGCCAAATTCATCTACATACCTGGCTCTAACCTATCGGTCGCTTTTCCCGGTCATTATGCTGCAGTCAAGGGAGTCGGGACAACGGACCAACATCCAGGTGACAGCTAAATGGCTACTGAACTCATACGGTATTATACAATAAGAGCCCATCTCTCCGCTATGAGTGGCCCACAGGCATCGAAATCCGTTTCGGACAGCGACGATGTGGCAAATTTCGAAAGTAGGTAACAACATCATGACTCGCAAAAAGCCAACGCTGCAACTTGGTTTAAAGTGTTATTCGGCCGCCCTACACCTCTAGTTTTGAACATTGGACGTCTACTCTCATGTTACCAATATTCACGTTTTAATGAAATCGCCAATCTTCCGCCAAGTATGCAGGTGGTTTGCTGGTTTTTGGGTCATTCGGTGTCAGTTTCATCATGAGCACTGAAGCTTAATTTTTTTTTCTTTTTTTTTCTTATGACACTTCTTTCTCGGACCGGATGACATCAACCATATTTAAAAACTCTTCAATCGTCTTACATGGTACGTGTCTCCACGTTATTATTTATATTTCATGAAGCTGTCGCTTAATGGATCTTTGACCCAGTCCGCAAACTTGGTCACAGTCAGCTGGTTGCATACAGTTCCCTCAGCGACTTCGCCTGGATAAATCGGTTCATAATAATAGCGAATCTACCTACGTAAGTGGTGTCTACAAGGTCCATAAGTAGGATGGAATAGGCTTTTGTCTTCGAACAAGGCTATTTGAATACTAGATATTATTCATAATTACATCTTGAGATCTCAGTATTTTCAAACAGTACCACTAGCCAGTTGTCTCTACAGTGATTAGCTGGGTACTGATTAGCAACGCCGCTTGTCAGCCTACGTCGATCAATCCTTCATTGAGGCGTCCGGAGAAAGTTAGAATCATTTCCCTCGAATTCAGTCTCACATTTCCAAAGTTCCGTAGGATATTAATTATTCCCTGGAGACCAGCAGCAACCCCTGTTCCTCAAAGTCATCCGGTCCTTTACCTATCTTCCTCATTTATGGAGCGACTGGGACAACAGATACACTAGAACGTATAATGGTTATGTTCCACCGAGACCATCAACCGAATGCGATCTTACAGGATTCTAGGTACCCTAATGCAATGCAAATGCAAGTTTGCACCTGTAGCAGCACTGACGGAATATTCGCATATACCTGTGCCCCGCTTCCTTATAAATATTTCCCCTCGTTTACGTATCCCCCTCCCTACCGTAAACCCCAAAGCCCGAGCATGCATTCCCCGATCGTCACGTCAGAGTTGTATTGTATCCTGGACACGCGTGAGGTACCATGTTCAGACGACTTGGCGATCAAAGCTGAGCCCAACCCTGAATCTAGGCCTCATCTAACACTTTGAAAGAACTAAATATTTATAATTGGTTTCAGCATTCGTTTCTATTCTACGCCTCCTTCGTTTCTTCATGCAATGAAATCAAAGTAGCTAGAATCCGCCTCGCAGCACCGCTAGTCTATCATATATATCATGAAACTATTTGATGCTCGTCTGTTTATCCCCATGATAAGCCCATCTTCTCGATCTGAAATATCAAGTATATGCGGTGCACTATGACTGTCTTCCTAACATAACCAGCTATTGAATCTCTTAATCTCTATCCACCAACGCCGCCAAATGATGCAAATGTTTTAAATCCCACGGTTAAAAACGACCATTCCTCCGTCTCCGCCTCGGCCGTGAAACTCTTCCTCCAAGCTATCCGCGCTAATCCTCTGCCGCTGAGGGAACGCTGCCAACGCGAAAGGCAGTGCAAGATAGCTCATACCCAGGATCAAGCCAAGGTTAATAGGCATCGTATATCGCGGGTTCCTTTTCAACCACTCGGTCCGTTGCAGGCGCACGAGGATCAGCGGCGGAACCACCATAATAGGGGTACAATTGAAGACTCTGCTGAGCGCCGTCTCTGCCACTGCCAAGGTCGCCGCCTTCTTGCTCTTTCCCAAGCTTGGGACCTCGTTCTCCGCCTTGCCCTCCTTCGCTAGCTTTGCCTTGTCGGCTTCCGAGAGCACAGGGTACACGTCGATTCCGGTACGCATCTCCTCGCCCCGCATGAGGAACACGTTCAATACACCTGCAGACGCTACGGCTGCGAAAGGAACGAGACGGCTAAGGACAAGCTTCGTAGATGGCGAGAATCGCTTCAGGCGAGGGACCAGAGAATTCAACCCGACCGCCACAGAGCAGGATGCGCTTACAGCGAGGACATAGGACTGAGCAATCTTCGAGTAAGAGAGTGGCGTTGATTTATTCGCGTTCGCGTAGTTGATGGCAACATTGAGCGATTGGTTAGTGATTTGCCAAAGGACAGTTCCAGTCGTCTATTATCGCGAATTATGTGAGCTTCCCTTCAAGCCAGCGTTGTCCTAACTACAAAACAGGATAATATACCTTTAGACCTGGTGTAAGCATTCCAGCAGTAACAACCAGGTTGGACAACGCAAAACAGGACATGCGGAAGGGTAGGAGGACGGGCTCTCCAGTATCTAGAGAACTCGATTAACTCGACAGCCCGAAGCTACGCCATAGGCCAGGGTCTTAATATCGCCGTACCAGGATGTAATGTAGAGTCAACAATCTTCTTGGCCTTCCATAGCTCCGGTGTCATGTCCTTGATTTCGCCTTGCTTGTAAGCTATCACTAGCTTTTTGGCTTCTTCGAGGCCACGCTTCCCCGCGAGTAGAGTCCTGTCAGTAACAAGTACATGTTAGAGAGGTTCATATAATGGCCACAAGCAATGCTACCGATACAACGATGAGAATTTAGTAATCCTATTCATACCTAGGGTCTGTAATTGTAGCCGTTTGCTTGACACGGCCCCAGTACGTGCTCAAGTCATATTGCGACTCGGGCAGCTCTCGATAGCCTGGTAATGAAGCAGACATGATGGAAGATACGATCTACTGAACTTGTCGCTCAACTACACAAAACCGAAAGGAGTGGACGGCTGGTTCTACACAGCCCAGCCCATGCGTATGACAGATTTAACGGCAACAACAGAAATAGACTCGAGGCACCGTCTTGTGCTCCGCCGTCGTGAGTCGCTCTCGGCGGTGGATTCGTATTTGTAACCAGACATAATGATGACTGCCGCGAAAAATGAAATTTTAGTGGGCCGATCTCGGTCATGATAGATAACAAAGCGGGGCCTCCACAGTCAAAGGGAAGTAGGTAACACAGAAATGATACGGCTAAAACCATGCGGTATTAATTGAAAGGTGAAGCAGCATCAATGTCCAATTATCAAAACGAAAATGTGTAGGAGCACAAAGAAATTAGAAAAAAAAAATAACATACAAAAAGTCCAAAAAGAGAAAAATTTAAAATTTGAATTGTTTGAGTTAATCGAGCACAGCAGGGATCGAACCTGCAATCTTCAGAGGTCGTTCTAGACTAACCGAAATCTGACGCCTTACCATTAGGCCATGCGCCCTTGAATATCTGGTTGCCACTACATCATTATATAGATTTTACACACTGCTCACGTCTAGACCAATCAACTCCTCAACATCTAACCACCCAATCAGAGACTCGTTCCTATCTTCCATGAGCTCGCGGTGCTGGCATCACTATTCAGTCATAATGCCTACGCTTAAGTTAGTTACTACGTAGCATGTATGCCTCAAGAAGGCTTTGGCCATACAGTAATAAAATTAAGGCTTCGGCGAGTAGTACAAGATTAAGTTACACTTGTCGTCTCGAAATATCCCCTACGACTTAGAGCAATCCATGACAGGTATGATTCAGATTCCCTTAATATTAGTCCGTGGCAATTAACCCCTTAGCCATTCGTTGTACAGCGTGTACCGAATTCTCGTGTCACTAAGATGAGACAGCGGTAGGTGTCATGTCGCAACCTAAAGGGTTGAACTTCAAGGAGTGAGAGCATCCTTAGCTATTTCTATGATTTGAACCATTAGCCTTGACGCATCTTGTTTCTGAACAACATGCACCTGTGGAGGTTTAAACAGATACACGGATAATTTTTTTTCTAACAACTCAGATGGGAATATTTTGGATCTAGGTGTATGATCTAAACAGATATTTAGAACTTCGACTCCTAGAGTTGTCTTAGTAATATAGTATCTCCTCTTAATTCACTTGGAAGACGGACTTTTAGGCCAGGAATACTCCGGTGTCCAGCCCGAATCATATCATATGAGCTCCATACTCCTAATTACTAATTATTTGCTACTAGTCATGATCATCAAGCGCGATATCTGTGGCAGCGAAGGCGCTTATCTCGGGAATAAGCATTACGAATACAGGACTCATTAGCTATTAAGCGACGGCCGCCAATCGCAACCCCTGGACACATACGGCTACAACTTCTTCGACTTCTTCCAGTCGTCGAAGTTCCTGAGCCACTTCTTCACGGTCCTGATCTCCCACAAATGGGCCTCTCGGATGAACTGGGGCTCAGCTTCCACGTCCAGGATGCCGGATGAATCCCAGTGGTGTCCTGCTCCGGTGATAAAGTACTCGGGATGTAGGTCAGACGTCTCCCTCACTGGGGGCGCGAAGGTAGAATGGTAACACAGATCATTCCATACATCCTGAGAATAGTTAGCATACGTTCAAAGGGTAGGTATTTTAAAAAGACGAGCACGTACTTGGCTACCATCGATGAATGCGAGTCTATCGGCACTCAGATTGAATGCGCCAAAGCCATTGTACGCCTCGATATCGGGAGTCGACGGGATCTTGTTGTATGTCCCAGCGGGGAAGGCCCAAGTACACCACTGCTGCTCGTAACTGGTGTCCACAACTCTGCTAAGCAGAGTAGGCCCCTCTTTCGGCGCATCGATATAGGCACCCTTAATGATTCTATGGTAAGCTTATGTAATATGTACTACGTGGTTTCTCAAGGTATCCATACCTGTTCTACACAGCTTGTATAGAGATATGAGCGCGTAGAGGTGTTTTCTATATCAGCCCAGGCCGAAGCATTTTGAGTTCCCTATGGTGAAAGTGTTAGTTGCCGTCGAGCCCAAACGAGTGATGAGGGCCTTACGAAGCAATCGTTACTATTATAGTCTCCCGAGGGACATAGGGGGAGGGTATAAGTCTTTATGTAGTTAGCATAACTACCAAGGCCGCTGGAAGAAAAATGTGTTAGCCAGAACTCCAATTTACAATGTTAAGAAGACCAAGAGAGCCACATAGTTTAGTCTCTTCATTTCCATCATAGATTGCAAATTTTGGGATTCGATAGGTAACTTAGGAGATGACGATAGATCAGGGAGTGGTCTTACACCCAGGGGTCCCCGTTGGTGTAGTTGGCTAAGGCATAGTCTACTTGGGTGATTTCTTCCGGGGCGTCAATGTCAGAGACATTCCCGCAGAAGTAAAAGAAGTCTCTCGGGCCATAGGTAGAATTCCAATTCAGCTCTTGCCACGTATTCGAGTGGTAGAATCCTGGATTTCCAATAGGATCCTATATAAAATGTCAGTAGCCGGTCGAATACGGAAAATCTCATAATTGTCGATGCTGGGACTCACCGCGATGGCAGCTGCAAAGTCTCTGTGGTCTGTGAGAGATTCGAGGCCGAAGAGAGCCTTGAATTCATTGATTGCTTCAACGTGGTTATTTTCAACAAGATAATCAAAATTATCAACAATCTGGTTGATTCGACTGACGCAGTCTTGAGGTGCGTATTTCTGGATCGGATTATACCAATCGGGGTAGCCTACGGAGACCTTGATTGGGGCCGAGGACGCAATGCCGCCATAGAGAACGTCGCCGTGTACTTTGATGGAGAGAGCAGTCTGAGCCCCTGCTAAGCTACCTCCGTACAGAATCCATGGAGTTCCGGGTGCGGTAAGGTCAGCATCAATTCCGGGGAATGTAGCGTGTTGAGCAAAGTAAGCGTTGTCAGCTATCGTTTGATTTGTAGTGAGGAAAAGCAGTTCGTCAGTGGTGCTTGTGCTAAAGGGATAGGATTCTCCGTAGTAGCGGTTCTCGAGGATTACACCTTAAGAATCATCAATCAGCTCAAGCCCCCGTCCTTATCGCAATTCCCTTCCCCGGTCTTGGCATCCTTTATCCTTCTCAATCGATCATGACAGAGTTCATACCTAGACCATTTGTAGCTTGCATCAGAATTTGGATAATGCCAGTTTGTAGATTAGAAAATCTACTAGGCCCGCTTGTCTCTCCTGAGATGTAGAGATACACCGGTCCACCTTATGAAATATTAGCATCGCTATATTAAGCAATACTCTATAGATTTCTGTGGAAATTAACCTGGTTTATAATAGGAGCTATCGACATAGTATCGCTGCTTGAAAGTGCCATGGCTCAAGTTGGACTTGGCAAACTGGGGAGAGTTAGGGAAGTGGTTGATTTTTTGGTCGAAATAATTGGCGGGGTATTGAAGCTGATCTCGAGGTGTGTCTCGTCTTATTTGGAAAGCTTCAGTATCCCGAGATAGTGCAGCCAAGAGGCCGATCGACCACCAACGCAGGTACATGATCTTTGAGTAGATGCAATAAAACAATGCCAATACCAACAAACGGACAACAAAAACCAATGTTGGTATTGGTGTTTATGAAGTGATTAAGGAATCCGGACCCTCGGAAAGCACCTAGGCAGCCTGGTGAAGAACATGGGCTACTCACAATGAGTCTAGGATGTCATCGGGATAAGCATTGCGTGCCCGATTCTCACCAAATCATCACATAACTTGCCAAAGACGGCAAAACTCACCGCAAACGGCAACCTAGTTAGGAAGGTTACCAGGTAGACCTACATGCTGACTAACTACAATCTTGGGTTGTAATTGGAGGTGTATAGTTGTCGGCTCGTGTAGACCCATCGTATTGAAAGTGCGGTCAGATCTTTAGATTGGGGATTCTCTTGCTACATACCCGTGGGCCACGCAAGTTTTGCTTCTTTTTTTCTGTAGATGGCGGGGTACCGCCGTCACAGGCAGCTCAAATGGTCTCGGTGTTGAAGAGCCGCAATCTACTTAATGACTTTCCCAGTCCTTCGGGAGCTTGATGTAGCATATCAGACAAAAACCTAACAAATAGTAAGCATGGTAATACCTATTAGAAATTGCAAAGGATATAATACCCAGGTATTCCCGCTGCGTTAGGTTAACGCGGAAATCTGGGCCGATTCAATCGACCATAGGAGATTTCTCTATAAACAATTCTGGATCAGTTGGATACTTGAATCTCGATTGACCGCGTGCTTCTATGACGGTATGTATCTTATCACGGAACGATAAGGTTGCCTGCCTACATACATCATACTCCTCCGTCAAAGCGGCGGCGTCTAGGTAGTCATAAAAGAAGAAGTCGTACAATAAAAATATTTCAAATTCCATGGTTTGACTAACATTGAGCCTCAACGTTGTGTACTAGTTGGATGTCTCATTATAAACAGGTGCCTTGGCAATATACCTACACCAGCGGGATTTAAGACATCATTTCTAGAACATCAGACAGTACAGTAGGTACGTATGTAGGTTTCAGCTATTGGAAAGGCGCGCGATGTTACGCTACGGTACATACTTTACAATACACTATATAATACATGAAGGATTTCACTCCACCCATACAGCCCATGATGCCATAATGCCAACGGGAAAACCTGAAGGAAGCCCGCCGAGGAATCCAGAGCGCGGCACAGCCCCTTGTCGACGGCATTAACCCGTGATTATGTACGCGAAGTTAGCGGGGCAATTGCCTGTTGCGATTGGTCCTACGAGATTCCTACCACGTTCTGCACGTTCTGCCCTATTGGCGATCACTTTAACTTCGTATTTGTTAAGGAAACCATCTACCTACAAGGTACACAGCCGACCATAGGATCAATCATATGGTAGGGTTACGCAAATTCACGTCGCACCGGCTGCGTTGGAAAAAAATAATAAGGCAGGCTGATTTAGGGGGCAGTAATTCTATGATTCTCTTTCATTTTCTATAAGGCGACACTGGATAGAATGCCTCATTGCTAGCATAGAGGGCGATTGCAATATGCCTATGGTATCCGCCGTCGCTGCCGCTGCTGAAAGGGCAGACACTTTGTAAACCATTATCCAACAACTATTCCTCGTTCTCAAATATGACTGCGCCATCCGTACCTCGCATACGAGCTCGAAAGCCTAAAGTGCGGTCAGGTATGTCTCCATCGGTGTAGATGCTCGCATCTACCGCCATCTGAGGTTATGCTCGCTAACCTGGGCGGAAGGGTGCGTCACGTGTAAATCGCGAAGGATCAAATGTGACGAAGAACGGCCTATCTGTCGTCGTTGCCGGAAGAGCTGGCTGCCTTGCGGATACAACTCATCCAATTTGACCCAAGGCGAACACCAGCCTCAGAGGGATGTCGTAACGACGTTTCAAGCCGAAACCGGCGGGGGAGGAGCCGGTCCGCGACTTCTTCCAAAAGTGCGTGTTAGTGATTTCGCGGAGCCTGAGACCCTCTACTTCGACTTATTTCGAAACACCATCGTAGCAAATCTCTGCCTCAACGGGTACACGAATCTCTGGTCTCGAACCATTCTTCGTGAGAGTTTTAGGGATGAATGCGTGCGTGATTGCGTACTTGGAATCGGTGCGTTGCGCCGCGCCATGATGGACGAGAGGCAACAAGTAAACCCGCCAGGGCGGCCGCCGCCACTTTGGACAGTCCCGACAGTTCCTATCAATTCTTCTTATACCAGGTATCAACGAGATGCTATCCAGTACTACACCAAGTCGATATCCAAATTCCGATCAAGAATGGCGCAAGAGGGATCGTCCACCCCGGCACGAACCATCCTGATCGTTAGTATTCTCTTCGTCATGTTCGAGGCGATGCAAGGAGATACCGATTCCGTCGATCGAATTATGCATTCAGCCCGGATTTTGCTGAAGGATTCCATGACTAGTATGGGATCCGAACGGCAAGTTTCCTCCGCCCTAGATGACGAGGGCGTTCGGGAAGCTGATTATTTCCTCACTCGCTTTTCGGGATATAACTCGTTGCTGTCCCCATTTTATCCCTCGCTATTGAGGGAGCAGGCATCCGAGCGAGAATACGGGCTAGTCACGGAGCCTGTTCCAGACGAGACTGAAAGTTTTCGACAGGTGGAACTCGTGTTCGAACGGTCCACTACGTCTGCTTTGATCTGGTGTTTCCGCACTTGTCAAGCAGGTATATTTGGTCGCCCGTTAGATATGGATAAGAACAGAGTAGAGCAAGCTCTCGTCCTGTCCCGAGCGAACGAGTGGTGTGAATTCATAAAAAAGAAGTTGGAACAAGAGACGGACCCGCTCCAGCGCCGAAGTTGGATGATTATGCTGGTAGAGGCCAAGATGTTCACGGTCTACGCGATGTATTCGTATGATGCAGGAGAACGAGAAATTCTATGGGATGCGCGTGTAGACGACTGCCGCGAAGTCGTTGATCTCGCAGAATCTATATTAAACGATATGGGCCCGATCACTGTATTGCCGCCTCTATTTGAAGATAAGTTGGTTCCGACACTGCGCTGTTTGATGTGTAAATGTCGCGACTATGAGGTGCGGACGAGAGCCCTCGCGCTGTATAGGCGACTTGTTGGACCGTGGCTGGAGAATAGAGCAATCCTAGTAGGCATGCAGATCTTGATAGAACTTGAAGAACGGGACAGAGACGCTTCTGGTTTCATCCCTGTGAAATCGAGGTACAGATGGAACGTGTCGTCATGGAATAAGGACCGGTCGGAATTGCGGGTAGTGCTGACGGGAATTACCACTGGCATCCTCAAGGAATTTACCATTCGCCAGGATGGAAACATTGAGAATTTGATTAAACAGTTGACCGCAGTGTCAATTGAATGATGTCATACTAGGAGGCTCAGTTAGCAAAAGCATAGCTCCTGGCAAGGAGAGAAACTCACTTTGGGCTGACACAAGGATAGCATGCATTCGATAGGACTCCGGTGTCTTCCGGAAAGCTGCATACCCCTCCTAACTTAGGGACTGCTGCGAGTTGATTCACTTATACTTTACCCGTGATTGTACTGCACGGCAGCATCACAAGCTTATTCTTTATTCTTTGAGGTCGCAAGTCTGGTAGAGAGCTGCGCTATTGACCTAGAGCCAAAGAGGTGGAATGGAGCATAGCTGCGAGCCAGAGTCAGAGGGATGGAAGTACAATGGACGAAAGAAAGCACACCTAGATACCGTGTCAGAAACAGCTCATATACACGTTGAATTTAATATTTAAAGATGATCACTTGTGGCTGAAACCAAGAAGATAAGGGCAAATCAAAATTATAGAATACTTACCTCTCAATGAGGTTCCAACATAGGGCTTTTCTCACGACTTGGCGACGACGACGGTGTCATTGTCATATCATCTCCGTCTTCATTTTCGGTTTCCTCGTCATCCTGATCATCATCGTTGTCGTCGTCGTCATCATCGGAGGAGTCATCATCCATCTCCTCATCCTCATTCCCCTCATCGGACATGGGCCGATGATCGGCATCCTCGTCAATCCAAGCCTCGAACACGATCTCAATGCCTTCGGCACCAACCATATCTTCGTCATTCTCTTCATCATATGCATTCTCCTCCTCAGCATCATCATCTTCATCGTCATCACTGCTGCTATCGTCGCTATCCTCCGGAGCCTTCCACAGAACGACGTCCCAAACGCCATCTCTATACTTGCCCTCCACGTCCCTCGTAGCATTCTGAAGCGACTTCTCAGCCATTTCCTGGGCGCGAAACAACTCAATCATATTAGAGCCTCTGCGCAAATTGACCAACCACAGCCACTCGTCGCGCGATCTAGTCTTCTCCGGGATCTGCACGCCCGCAAGATCGCCGCCGAGCTCGTTCGCAAAAGCGACGATAGACGTCTTCCTACCGCGCTTCCGCTGCACCATCTCGCCGTCAATAGTTCTTTTCCGTAGAATGCCCTTAGGACTACATGTAGTAGCCGCCTTGGGACTAGCGACAGGACAGCTGGAGTCGTTCTTGTCCATTGCTGCGGATTTAGGTTGTTTGTCGTGCGGATCGGGGTCCGCCATTAATTCTGGGGAAACGGACATGTATGTAGGTAGTAGTGTGACTTGCCGAGATGGAATTGCTGTTCTAGTAACTTCTTGGGTTGCGATGAAAGTTGTTGTTTCCGGGGGTTTAATGGTGTCTCGTATGATGCAAATGATGCATGCCATCTGATGAAAATTGGGTACCAAATTTATAGTTAGGTAGCAGGTACTTTATTTAATTGGGCGCCATAGGAATGAGGGTTTTTGCACCGTCGATTTGTAAGGTTAAGGTTTCAATTCCTTGGGTGAATTGTTCCTTTGCTGATTACGTTGTGAATAAATAAAAATGGGGACTTGCTATAATGTATGTCTTTGTCTACACAGCATAATTATAATTAATTAATTCACTTCTAACGGTAATTGACCACCACCTTGTTGTCTGCCTACCTAGGTAGTGTACCTTATTGTCTATCACCGGACAAGGAGATTTATGACACGGCCTTACAGTGTACGCAGTCATCATATCCTCGCAATGTTTTCCCACAATGCAATTGTGACGCCTAATGTTCCACGCCAATCGGATAGACTTTCACACCGGGTGATTTCCAGATTTGCTCTTTACATTACATTACATGCGTCGCAAGCATGCCAATGCTATTGCTATGTACAGAACACTACCTAGATGCCATCCCATTTCACAGACAGTCTCTTGTCCATCGTTCTCCGTGAAGCCTCCCCCCTTTTAAGTCTCAAGCCTGTAGAATAGCAAGCATCAACACCCTTTTTCACTATTAGCGAGATGCAAGGAAATACAGACACCTCCTCGCGACGTCTGGATAACTGGTATCATTTATTCGCCGAGGCGAGCAGAAACGAATTCTTCAAAATACATAATTTCAGAGGACAATACTAAACAACTGTAAGTCCTCCACTAGGGTTGTATAGGACTTCCAGTGGAATGCGAAAACAGTTAAGGGAATTGGGCCCTGAATGAAAGGGGTCGTCAGACTGTACAATCCGAGAGGACAAAAGGAAATGCAGAGAATGCGTTTTATCGACACAATGGTGAAAAGAGTCTTGGGTATCTGTCGTAATCAAGGAAAACTTCGGGCATTCGGAAGCCCAATCAATTGCTGACTAGAAATGACCTCGAGAGCCTAGTTGTGGCTTTGGTGGGCATCTTGAAGAGCTAAGAATCCATGTTAGTCAACAGTCAACCGCAGAGCAAAATATAGTAGAGCCGACTTCATATTACTTACTGTGTAGTACATTGAGCTGGCCAGCACGGTCTTCGCAAGCGATCTGCAGACAAGAGCCTTCGACAAGGTCCAACACGACGCTGTTGGGGAGTTCTTGGACCTCAACATCGGGAATGTAGGGCGCGCGGAAGTCGCTCAAGTGGTAGCGCTTCATGCCCACACCGGCGGTCTTATCTTTTCCGCTAGTCGCAACGCCTTGGACGGCGCTCAGGAAAAGGTTTCCTTGAGTGTCTAGACACATGCTGCGGCGCTTCCACAACAGATTGTCTGGGAATTGTACGTTGACATCTCCCAAATATGCCACGACAGCAGGTTGAGAAGAAAGAGACACATCGGTCATGGAGGCAGCGGCGAGCTGATCCGCATCTTCTTCGGCGACAGTCGGAGAAATGTGCGGGCTTGAATTCTTGCGGGCTCCCGCAAGTGAATTGGATAAGCGTCTAATGAATCGGGATGCCCGGTTCTTGGACTTCTTATCACTTCCACTCTTGTCGTCCCTCTCGGAACCACTGTCGCTTACGACAGCAGGTGAAGCGATAGGCGTTATTGTCGAATTATCTCGCTCACGGCTGATCGACGAACGACGGCTCGAGATCGACAAGCGTCGAACTAAACCACCAATATTTTGATGGCTTGAGGGTGGCCTGCTCGGAGACCTTGTTCCGTTTGGCGATATAATTGCTAAGTTATCGGTCGACTTGCTAGTAACTGAAGCCCGACGGTCTTTGATGAAATCCTTTACTATACTCAAGGAGGATCGCCGACTCTTTCTCTCGCTGTCATCAGATGTTGACTTTTTGTCACGTCTTTCCTGGATTGTCTCCTTTGCTATTGTAGCTAGTGGGGTTTTCTCTGATTCTGACACAAGTTCGGGCTGTTCTGCTCTTTGCAGATCGACAACCAATGGTGACTGCTTCAACTCAAGTTGAGGGTAGTCGCCGGCGTTTGCATTTGCCTCAGGCTTCCTTGGTAGGCTTTGACTAGGATCACGAATGATTCTCGCAGTAACCTGGATTGATTCGGGACGCCCACGAGGTGAAGTTTGAGTGTGTAAAGTCTGCGGGTGCATTTCAAACATACTAAGTCTGCTGGCCACCGAGAGAGACCTCTCACGACGCTCTGCATTAGGAGTCTCAGGAGTCACTTCCCTAGATTGCTCGGGAGTAGGCGTATGTCGCGTTAAGGAGCTCGCGCGATCCACGACAGAAGAAGACCTCGAAGGCTCTCCAACATTTTGCTTCCGAACGCCAAAGAAAGTTGAGGAGGGAGTCGCTGTTCTCGGACGAGAAGAATCTTTGGGAGTGGTGTTGTCTGAAAGCTTCTCTAAAGCCTTGATCCTTTGTGAAATGCTTGACCCGATGTTATTCTTCTTCGGCTGCAAACCGGCAGTTGACGACTGCCGAGTAACAGTGTGAAGGTAAGCCGCACCACCGGCTGAGACGCTTCGGGCGCTACTTTGCGAGACATCGCTAGGCGCTAGAAGAGGCCCACGCATCGGGTTGGACACCGTTCGAGAAAGCTGTGGGGCTTGCTTGAGGGGACTAGTATTTGGAAAGACAGGAGTAATAGGCGACTTAGAAACGGATATAGGCTTAGCCTCTTGAAGAGTTGCCGATTGAAGCTCGTCCATTAAAGCATCGTCAAGAAGAGGATCAGAAGCTTCAGAGCGAGGGGTGGTCTTCGTTAAATCGGTTCGAATGAGCCCGACGGAAGCCTTGCGTGAGGTAGATTTCTGAACGGGAAGCCCTGTCTCTTGGTTGGCTTTCGGTGATGATTCGCCTTCTCGAGGGAGCTGTTCAGACTTGTTTGGTAGAGCAGGTACAGGCTCAGTAGGAATAGCGATATCTGGTATGGAGAACTTCGACTTTAAATTGGGTGCTGTCGGTGAGGTTGGGGTCTTCGGATCGCTGGACGAAAACTTTGAGACGGGCAATCCCCAAGGCGATTTGGGCGCGTCCTCTTCGCTCGCAGGTTGGTCGGTATCCTTTGTGCGAGTCGATAAAGAAATTTCGGTTGGGTCATCGACCTCAATGGATTCTCGAATCGCGTGTTCTGTTGTTTGTGAAGGGCGATTGGAATCTGGAATGCTAGTGGATTCTCTAGTAGCTTTAGTATTTATGGCATCTAAAACATCGGTGTCCTGCGTCTTAGCTCGCGACCCCTGGCCCCGTTCTGGCTCGTCCTCATTGTTCTCCACAGTACCATCCATGTCCGAAAGACCTTTGGATTCCTGTTGGAATATTATTTCTTTTGCCTCATCAATTGTGTCTTTCGTCGCTTGGATGGTCTCGTCCGTTGATTCAGAAAGAGATGATGCTTTTGTAGACACCCCTATTTCCGATGATGTTGCGGCTGTTGGAGAATTTGGGTGGGAATCCGAAGTATCTTCGGTGTTGATCGTCATTGGAGTGGGTGGGTCGATAGCAATTCCAGAATCAGCATGGGACACGGTGCGGTGAGCAACATCACCCTTAACGCGTAGCGAATCTTTAGATTCACCGTCTCCGCCCTCCTTCTCTTCTGTACTTTCAGTCTTCATACTCTGTTCAGGTAATGTAGAACTCATCATCTTTTTCTTCTCCCTCAATTTCATTGCTTTCATAAGCCGTGCCTTCTCAGGCGTCATCTTCACTTCTTTTGTTGTCGACAGGGGAGCTAACGGATGATTAGTAGATTTCACGGAAGCTCCCGAGCTCGTTGCAGGTCGCGGAGGAAGACGATGACTTCCGTCCTGTGTAACTCCAGGGACGGGGATAGACGTTGAAGGAGTGGCATCTAGAGTGCTCGGCTTGGTTTCTTCGATCTTCTCGACCTGTTCAGAATCCTGGGAGTGTCCTCTTTTTGAGCTCTTGGAGAGAAATTTGAATCCTGCTGGCAAGGCTGCAGTAGGACGAAAATTTCCCGCTGTCGAGGGTCTTTTATTAACATCTAAAGATGGCCGCGGCCCAAGTTTTACTTTTGGCTTGCCGTACGCATATGTTGAATAGCTATATAATTCAGGGCGCGTGGACTGAGAGGACAAGCGAGGGGCAGCCTCAGATTTTGCAGGCGATGTCGGTCTATCAACCCCTGTAAATTCTGGTACGTCCGTTGTTGAGGCAAAATTCGTTCCTTCCGGTGAGGTGATTTGTTTACGATCGAGAACCGCAGGTTGTTCCGGAGACGATGGTGAGTGGGCATGTACCGAGTACACGGATGATGCGCGTTTTTCCTCTTCTTTTACCGTAGATTGTCTTTTCCTTTCTCTTTCTTCTTCCTCCTCTTCCTCAGCAATCTCATTCAATCTCCGCCGACGTAATGAACTTGAGGATGATGATGCAGAACCCGACGCTGCGTGTAGCGAACAAGCTGCTGAAAGCTTGCTATCCTTGAGGTCTTTTGCGATCGAGATTTCGAAGATAGTATCATATGGCGCAAACCGATCGCAAACCGCATTAAAATGCACTGCTGCACGAGCTACGCAGGGTAAAATACGCGTTAGATTAGCAATTCCTCTTAGGTACCCACAACCTCAACAAAATGTCATATAACATAGTAGGCTATGTTGAAGGCAGGAGTGTCGCTCACCTTGGACAAGCCTTGAACAATCCTCAGGTTGATATTTCAATATTACATTCCTTCGTCTATATCTTAGGAAGCCGTACAAAGGTGATGTCTCCTCATATTTTGCAATTGCGCCCCGAATATCAACGATGCCGCCATTCCCGCGGCTATAGAGCTCAACTTCGTCACGATTCGCGTACTTGAGAAGAAACCTATTTGAGAGAGATATTAAGTTAGCGCTGCAAACTCAACGCTTAACATTAAAGATGAGCAGGGATATTGGTAATAACAACATGGTAATTGTTGCTGATGTGAGCAACATCAAGATCAATACAAAATGGGCAAGGAATTGGCCCGCAAGAAAATGATGGGACTCTTCATACCATCCTCCAGGCTCGATAGCAGCAGCTTCGTGAGCTTCTATAACCTTCGTGCCATCCAATCCATTTAACGACATTCTTCTAAAACAATGTCGTCCTCGGCGACGGCCAGCCTAGCAAGATCTAGAAGGTCGCGCTGGGAAATTTTTGCGAATTTGTATTTTTGTGGGCGTTGAGACCTGGCCGGTTTACAACGTCCTTATTGGCAGTTAGAATACAGAAAGGATCGGAATGGTTGTCCGGAGTCAGACCCAGAGCCAATTCGAGGGACCGGCAATCTGGTTCGACATTGAGTCGACACCATTCGAAGCCGATGAAGGGTCTACGGGGCGTCACCAGATCGCGATGTCGTGAGTGGTACACATGACACGAAACGATCTCTGTTCGTTGGTGAAGGAGAGTTGAGGCGGCCGAAACGAAAAAAGGCGGGATAGCAGTATGGGGTTCGACCAGGGGTGGGAAATTTCGATAGGGGTTGAAGGATAATAATATCGTAGCTAAATAACTAACCCAACTACCTACACATATGTAATTTGTATGTAGATAGATCAGGGATCAGGGGGTGGTGTCCGGTGCAGAAGCCCGAGCGCTAGGAGGAATGTCTAGGTACACTACGGTATCGGCGATGACAATGAGAAAGACGGGACTCGAGTGAGCGGCTGGCCTACGGGATAGTGAATAAGTGATCTAAAGAAGCCGAGATGATGTGCCCTCGCTAAAGCTGATAGATTGGTAGGTGGGTATGTAGCTATGGAGCCAAGGAATAGATAAAGTGAGAGAATATAATTAAAAGAGTGACTATTAACGATTAAGACAGAAGATGGAGAACTATACCTTTCCACCCTCTGTAATGTGTATACGAATTAATGAAGGGGGTCGAGAAGAATCAAAAGAGATGGATGGAAAATGGGATATGGACCGACCCAGCAAAAGGCGAAATGGGTAGTAAGTTTAGAAGATGGGGCCAATGGCAGTTGGTGGGGGAAAGAGAAAAGGGATATTGCATCGGAAATATTGTATCTACATGTACCTATATGGAGATGCCTAGCAGGAGATTAGCCTGTCCAAATTGAGTTGTGCGCGGTAGAGACTACATGTATTAGAAGCTTCTCATATAGGGATATTAGGGTACATGAAGAGTACTAGGTTAGGTATGTATGTATGTTACACTTTCCCAGCACACCTTCTTCCTTCCTTCTGCTTGGCCCATTCCAATTGAAGGTCGAAATGTCTTGAAGCTTTTCCATGCTTGGTCTTAGGGCAAATCTAGACCTGATTCTACCTTGCCTAAATGTCTTGAATTGGCTTGAATTGTCTTGAATTACCTGCGAACCAGTGATGATCCTTGAGGGGTGGAAAGTATGAATTACAAGTACCAATTCAAAACATCGATTTCAAGCAGCGTTATGCATGTCTGTAACAACCGAAAAAGCCACTAATCTTTACCACCTTGCATTAGCGTCTACCCTTTCCAGCCTGGAGTTCTGACCTACATGTAACGACGGAGTCCACTGTTTGGTAGCAGCCCCCGCACGCCCAACGCGCAATCTTCAAGCTCTAGTACCTAAAAAGCAGCCAATCCGCTGCGATGGATGTGCAAATGAGCATTCGCAGTAATCCATAGCAGATGTGCTTCAGGGGCAGGGCGATATAGGCTATCCATTGCTATTGGTCCCCTATTTCATGTTCTTTCTCAACTTTCACAAAGCGTTCCAACTTTTGCTCACGTTTTCTTCCTCCCTTGCGAGCGAATAACATGTGTTTAAACCTAGACATGAAAGAATCAACTCCACACATATCCCAAACTCCACGTGCTTGTAAAGAAGAAAGAAAGATATCTTATTATGTGACCCATCGACACCTTTTAGGGTGACACCGTCGCGAATCGGAACAACCCATGGTATTACATAACATTCATCTTTGCAGATGAAATGTCTTGCATACACTATTAGTTGTTACTCGGGTGGCCGAAACTTTCGTGTGTCTTCCTGCAAGTCATCAATAGCCGACGATCAGAAAAGCCTGCGCGAAAAAGCTATAAATTCGACTTGTGCAAAATATTTAAATGTCAAGAAGCCACATTCTTAGATGAGAGATGAGCTGAAATTTGTTGACCAACCCTCTACGCTGGGTTCGAATTTGATGCCTTAAACCGGTCCGCAATACCATTAGCGGATCCTTCTGCATGCCGCACATGCAAGCCCGGCACATAGGTTGCAACCCTCCCATGTGCCAGGGGCTACGACGCGCGCTGGGTGGGCAGAATCTCCGGAATAGATGATCGGAAATGAACCTTCTGGAAAGAAAGAAAAAGACACGACGAACTATACACACCATGCTGTCTTGCTTTATGAGACATGGCTCTTACAACAGATCCATCAATCTGTACCATCGATGGTAGTTCTACTTCGTCGGTATGTATCCGCGACGTCATAAGAATTCTACCTTACCGTATCTTCATCGCAATCATATGGCAGGGATCTCGTGTAGTATAAGTTAACGCTCGACAACCTAAACCTCAAAGTTTCCGACGCTTTGACCTATCACCTGCATCGTCATCCACGATCATAAGCAGACAGGACAACGCGCATTCGTCGGATTACTCTAGGATTCAGCTGTGCTGTGTGTAAGCATTTGCATCTATGTCCAAGCGTTGTGACAAATATATCAACATCGGCCATTTATAACAGCGGAGCGATGAGACGACAAGGATAGACCGTCAACCATGGTGGTGGGTTTCCCTACGACAAACGAAATATCGCCAGGGTTATTGACGCTATCGTCTGGAGGTTCAGCTCAGATAAATACACGATATCACATTAAGATTGTTGTTCGTAAGCAGCCACAGCTTACTCATCCATCTCGCTCAGTAGTCTACCTACCTATACACCTTGATATACCTAATATTTACTACGACTAAAGCATTGAGGATGTATGAAGCAAACTTTATGTAGTTCCTAATCGTGGCTAGCTCAATAGAATTCCCGAGAGTTTCGATCTCTGTGCCGTCTTTCCGAATCCACCCGTTACGTGAGGTAATAATTTCGACCTGGGTCTGTTTAAAATCTGGACAAGCCACGTTAGTGCTCTCGTATTCAGAATGTTGATTTCTGTACCCAATAGCAAGCCCCCCGCCTAGAAGATGGGCTTTTCTTTCGCTAGTAATTATGACGTCTCGCAAAGCTATACTCACTTTTAAGGTCTACTCGTATTTACTTGACTCCAGCCTGACCGAACATCTCGAGGATACACGAATTCAATAATTACACATTCACCTAAGACAGGGAGTTTCGTCAATCGAGGACACTAAGAAGAGCATGCCAAATGTCGGCATATGGCCTCAATGCATCCAAGGGGGGAAAAACTACCAGGATTTTTTATATCAATAATACGCAGGTGACTAGTCACTACCCCTTTTGATACTCACTCCCTCAAACTACGTCTTCCCAACGGGCAACACTGGACATACCAGTCCTCACATTGCCAGAAATCCATTGATTGCTTGCCGTACTTGCTAGCCTAATAGCATACACTTTGTCCGTCAATAAGTCCCTGTAGAGGACATCAAACATCGCCTTGGTAGGGTTTCACGGTTCAGTCCGTTACTTCTACCTCCTCTTCTCAAGACAGCAGGATGTTCATCTACCCCTCAAGGTGCCTTCTCTTAACAGAAAAACAAAATGACCGGCCGAATCAACCAATCTTGCACACTATCATCCTAGTTGCAGTTGACGAGCTTTGCTGCCAAACGTTAACCAGGTTTCAACCCCGTGGGCGTCACACCAAAACGAAATGTAAGGCATGAATGCTTATCTCCATTCAAATACCAAAATGCTAATACATTCTAAATCGAATGCGGGCAGGACCTGTTGAGGAGTGGGACGTATATGAGCCCGTGATATCGAATAAGAGAGAGCATAGTGTGTTCAGGATGACGACGGAGGCTCAGCCGTATTTGGAGACGTCGCTTCCGGAGTGACTAGACCACCAGGGTTCGGTATCGCATCTGCGACGACCTCGGGCGCGTCGCTATCTTCCAGGGATGGAGGTTCTTCCTCGACTGGCCCTTCGATGATAGTAGGCTTGAAAGAGTCTCCGTCATCGATGGGTAAAGGATCATGACCTCTACCACTGTTGCTAGCTGATACGCCAACAGCTGGAGTGTCGCCTTCGGCAATCTTCTGCTTGGTTGAGCTCACAATTCTGTCGGCTTCGCTAACTTTGCCACCTGTACTAGTGCTATCCCCCTCAACACCAATTGGGTTCTCCCTGTTGTTCTGGTGTTCCAGGAGGGCTGCCTTGTCGAATCGAACAATCATACAAGACAAGTTGTCCGTACTAAAACGAGCCAAGGCGTGGTCGACAAGCTTTTTGGAGGCAACCACCGGGTCTTGTTCGTCACGGACAAGATCAACTGCGTCTTGATCATTGCAGACATCCCAGAGCTAAATATTCGTCAGTGAGGTTCTCCAGCGAGTTCGAAATATCTAAAAACTTACCCCATCACAAGCGATGATAATGAATTCATCTACTTCAGGTTGGATAACAGTTTCAGTAGTATACGGGTGTCCTGTTACGAGATCTTTCATATATGTATCTCCAAGAGCCCGAGTGACAGCCAGCACTCCATTGACACGGTTATTGAGGATCAAACCTCCGGCATTCGCAATACGCTTCCCTTCATTCTCATCGCTACCCTTGTGATCATACGAGAGACGTAGGGCTTTACCGGCTCTACAAAGAATGATGCGAGCATCACCTACATTGGCGGTGTAAAGAACTCTTTGTCGCACCGCAGTACCTTTCAATCGTGCGTGGGCTGACTCAGGAATGGCATTGTTAGGGGTATTGTTGGTACCATCGTTTTCCGACTTGGTCTCCTTAGGTTTCGACGCCTCCGCCGCCTTTGAAGCAGCAGCGGCTGCCGGAGCGATAGCCTGAGAGCCGGTGGCCGAGTTCGAACTAGGAACTCGATCTTCCCAACGCAAGACGGCAATCGCTGCAGTACAGCCGCTATTCTTAAGAGGTAGCTTCTCGAGCTGTGCGTCGACACTAGTAAAGGTTTGATCCAGAAGTTCAGGAATTGGTACATTAGGATTTCGCCTTATTGTGTCTTCAAGGATGAGATGCAACTTCTTCCCACACCAGTCTGCAGCGAAGGTGCCAGCATGCCCATCGAAAATTGCGAAGTAGCCGTTGTCGGTTTCAATCATGTCCTGAGAATTCGAGTCAGGTGAAGAGTCGCAGTCCTCTGATGTAGACTTTAACGATTTCAGACTCTTGTTACCTGCATCTGGGACAAGGTGAGGCGCTGGTGTGTGTAAGAAATTGTAGAGGAACGCATGCGTGTCTTCCATTGTACGACGGCATTTCTTATTTCTATCTTCCCAAACGCCGACGCGAAAGGTAGATCGCGGTCCGGGGACGGATTCGCCGGCCGAGTTGTTGTGTTGGCCTTGTGGTACCGCAAGTGATTGATCCTGTTTTCCCAGCTTCTGTAGGGGAGTTTGAGCGTTGATCTCGCTGCTCGATCTACCAACTTGGCCGAAATTCAAGGTACTCTTAGCGCTAGCTATAAGACTGCTCGCTTTGCTTCCGACACCAGAACTTCTACGCTTCTTCTCCGAATTGCCGGTGTCTGGGTTTTGTCGTCCGGGAGGGCTGCCATTTCCACTACGCTTCTCGCCGCTGGCAGCCTGATCAGGAGATTTTGTGGGAGTACCGCTCGAAGAAGAGTCGTGTTTTCGATCTGGTGATGGGGACTTTTTATCTGATTTTCCCGAGTCGGCGACCACGGGATCGGATTTCGCCGCAGTAGAGCTAGACCCGCCCCCAAACATTCTATTAAGCAGACCTCCCTGGGAAGAGAGACTGCGCCGCTTGTTTCCTGCCAGGTTTTCGAAACTTGAAGTCGTCGGTGGTGGAAAGTGTGGTACTGAGTAAATATGGAAAAGATGCGCCGAAGTCGTAAAGCAATGCGGAGAAATGCGCAGATCCTACAGTCTCTGTCACCGTGGTGGGAAGTGTGTCAGGTGAAATAGCATACAAAGCTCGTAGAGTACCGTCAAAGAACCGGGCAGACCAAAAGTTCAGGCGAGTACAGCTCTGTCGTCATACAAGGGGTGTTTGACTGGAAGTCTTGTGACGGGTGGGACGCTAGGAGAGCCTAGAAAGGTTAGGCACACTGGTTAGAATATGCAATACAGGTTGTATATAAGAAACTGTCTGGCTCGGGTTTAATGAGGCTATGGCCGTAAGGGACTGAGTGAAACAGAAAAAGAAATGCCTAGAGCCACCAGGATTGGCAATTGCACAAAATATAAATAATAAATGGGATGGATGTATCCCAAAAGGAGACAATAGGGTAACTGGAAGTGATTGGGCTGTGTAATGAAGCGCAAAATGACGGTACATCAGGTAGGCGGTTAGATTGTTAGATTAGGTAGGTAGAGGCAAGCAGGGGGGCGCTGAGAAGGGTGGGAAGAGGCATTGTTCCATTGTTTGGGAGATACGGAGATTTGCTGCTTACTGAATCTATGTATGAGTCCAATCTAGGCCAAATGGGGGTATCTGATGTGTTGATTTCCCGAGTGGGATACTATAAGAGTTGCCGCGAAGGTGGATAGTGGATGGTGATTTGTATGTTGTTGCAGTGTGGACTGGATGATAAATCGTAAATCGTGGGGTGTGATGTAACTGAATTGGAGGAACCTTGAAGAGTGGAGGACGAGGGGAGAATCTACCTGCCCGACCCCTACCTGAATCTGTTCGAGTAACGCTAAGGCGCTAAGGGCAGTTGGTCTGTGCACCCGAATGCGGTTTGTTGAAGCGCCGCGACGGTTCGGAGCTACAATAGGATCCGGATCTCCAACAATTATTGCAGTGCACCTTCCAACGCTCTAAGGTGAAAAAAAAAGTACACCACACTAGATTAAAAGCCTCGGTAACATCCACATGCAGTTAAGCAAAAACAACTCTCAATTTTTTCATCCAGAAAAAATAAAATAAAAAATAAATGAAACTTATTATTCTCAAAATGACTTTTTTTATTTATATAATCAAGAGAATTAAATTCTACAATATATTTCATTGTCTATCTTCTATTAATAATATCAATTATAGTCCATTCCTTTCAAGCAACGGACAACGGGGGAACCTATCAAAGCTTGTAGGTATTAGGTATCTAACGTGGCCCATTCCGTTTGCCGCAAACACAATAGTGTACTTTAGGGCTGAGACGTGGAGCTGCATAGTCCGTTAAAGCCATGTCTATGTGTCCCTTGTTGCACGATGACGACTGACTCGCTACGTCCTTTGTAATCCCCGCCTTCTAGCATCCAACGTTGGAGTCCCCCGTTGAGGCTAGGCACAACATTATCGCAAATCTCCAGTTCACGACCGGGACCGAAAGGTGGTGAGGCTCGTGAGGCAACATTTGTCTGAGCTGTAACTACATCTTTTACAACTAGGTACCTAAGCCCGAGAAACACTTACCGTGGATTTAGCCGGGAGGATCGTGGTTTTATAATAGTGCCACTCAATGCGATATTTGTAATACATCATGTCAGGTCTCGTGAAGCGACATCAAAACGTCATATAGATATAAACTTACATTCACCTCGGCTTCTAGTTGAAATTTACCGAGATTTCCCTTTTTCCACATCTTAAACAATCAGAGTATGAAACTTCAATGTAACCACGATAAATATCTATTGTATCTATCATATTACACTGCTTGAAACTACAAATATAACTTATATCAATTATATGTCTATTATATACCTACCTATAAAATGCCAGAGACATTTGGACCAGCGTTTGAGGATCGAGACCGACCGCTTCTGAGTTATGGGTTACCATTCACCGAGGCTCTTACCAAGCACGTAGATGATATCTTCCACGCCTCTAGGATCTATATCATCTGCTCTAGGTCTCTTGCTAAAAACACGCATTATCTCGCTGACCTCACACACGCCCTCGGTAATAAGGTTGCCGGTATTAGGATTGGCATGAAACCTCACTCTCTCTGGTCTGAGATACTTGAAATTGTAGAGGACACGAAGAAGTGTGAAGCAGACCTAATCGTCACCCTAGGCGCAGGAAGTCTAACAGATGCGGCTAAGATAGTATCATATGTATGCACCTGTTCAGCAGCGAGCAACCGGAGTTGGATCTAATATGCTAAACCCATACTACATAGGCATTAGCGAACGATGTCACAACGCCCGAGGAGCTAGACAGCCTTTGCCCAACAAGCTCGCATAAGCGCCACGACATCAAACCGTCGAAGGTACCAGTTGCTTGTATCCCGACGACACTATCCGGTGGCGAATATTCGGCGTTTGCAGGTGCAACAAACGACAAGACAGGGCAGAAACACTCATTCTCAGAAGCTTTGCAGGGCCCTGCCTTGGTTATCCTCGACCCGAAGCTCACCACGACAACCCCTGACAGAGTCTGGCTGAGCACTGGCATCAAGGCTGTTGATCATTGTGTGGAGACTCTCTGCTCCCTGGAGAGTGACGATGCGGCAGACGAAGACGCTAGAAATGGGCTGGCTAAACTCATACCGGGTCTCATAAGGAGCAAGCAAAACCCCAAAGACCTCGAAGCACGACTACAATGCCAATTGGGTGCTAGAGATGCCATGAGCGCATGTACTCGAGGTGTCCCGCTAGGAGCAAGTCGTATGCACATTTTAAAACCTCCTATTGCCTCGTTGACTTCCTAAATATGTATCTAAAGATACAGTAAATGCTGACTCAATATGCTGCAGACGGTATTGCCCATCAACTGGGACCAGCAGGCGTAAGCCATGGAGACACTAGCTGCATTCTAAACCCTGCTGTTTGTAAATATAATTACCGGAAAGGCGCGAATGTTGAACGACAAAATGCCATTATTCGGACTCTCTGGGAAGATCCCAAGGCCCGAGAAATCTTTACTGAGAAAGGATTGAACAGGGAGACGGCTGATCTTGGTGATCTGATGGATGCTATCATCCGCGCCCTTGATCTGCCAAGGTCGCTTGGGGAGTTTGGTATCAGTGAGGAAAAACTTGTGGACATCGCCGAGCACAGTTTAAAGGATCGGTGGGTTAATACTAACCCAGCCCACCTGGATAAGGAGGGAGTGCTCAAGATTTTGAGGATGTCCCTCGATTGAGCCTGTGTTTGTAAATTGTACGTTCCCATAAAAAAAAAAAAATAGGATAATGTCAATAAAGCAAAACCCTAACTATCCGCACTCCATGCTCGGAACAACACATATCAGTCTTGCACAAGTTCAGTCTGAGTGAATTCTCTATCGTTGCAAACATCACCATGCTGCTAGCCCATGTCTACTTCCTTAGACTATCAAGGCGAGCTTGGAGGTCGTCATCGCCGGGGTCTCCTCCACCACCGCCGCTAGGGCCACCGATGGCTTGGGCGATTCGACCGTCGGGAACTTTCTCGCCCTGAAGGCCTGTCGGGGTCTCTCCAAACTATTTGATGTCAGATAAGGAGGTACGTAATCCACGTCTAGGGGAGTACTCACTGCTTGGCTGAGGTCGACACCAATCTCCTCCAAGACTTGTTCTACGACTTCATCGCCCTCTTCTTCTATGCCTACGTCCATGGCATCATCTATCGCATCATCCATCATCTCCTGTCTTTCGTCCATGATTGCAGTCTCTCGTTCGAACTCCATAGCGATACGTTGTAATGCCGGTAAGTTCATCGACCGGTTCATGCTACCAAGGGCTACCGTAGCTCCTTTCATAGCTTGCATCATTTGCTCGTTGGTTCGATGGGTCTGTAATGTGTTCTTGTCAGCATAGCACCATCAACTGCCCGTAACATGTGGCTGACCTGTAGTCGTAAGGATATCTTCTGCAGCTGACTCCTCATCCCATAGAACTTTTCAATATATCTGTAATAAAGCCACCAAAAGTTAGTTGGGTCTTTAATCTAGACATCCACGATTGTAGGCGAGTTATTACCTTCTTGTACGAACGAGATCCTTCGCCTGAATCTTAGCTGCTCCCATCTGTCCCTTCTGCGCGCTTTGCTTGATCTGGCCGACGAGGGTTTTCTCTTGTTTCTCTAGTTTAACTCGTACTTGGTCTAGTTCTCGGATTGCCTTGTCGATCATGCGCTGGTTCTTGCGCAAACGCTCAGCGGGCGTTATGCGCTTGCCGAAGGCCCATTCCAGAATCTAGCCCATAGATAATTAGTCACCTGGGGTCATGTAACCATTTTGAAGCCATAGATATTTAATAACATACATTCATTGTTGCGGATGTTGACCTATACGGTTCCTAGGCTACGAAGTATGATAGGCTGTCTAATCGATTGGGTCGGCAATTTCAGGTGATTCCGATGTGGCTAGGTAGATTCGAGGAAGATATATCAAATATTTACGTCGCTCTGTCGATAGTAGTGTTGTAGACACAGGCCGAAGTTGATTCGTGATTATTCCCAACAGTAGGGGAGTATGTTGCGTAGCAGATGGCGATTGATGGGAACCTAGAGTACATGTATGTATGTATATGCAGATCAACTTCAATGTTGGAGTGACGATAGCACGTAAAGGTACGTACTTGGCAGCAGCTTTGTCGTGTTACCGGCGTAATGAATACCACTTTGTTGCAAGTGGGGGTTATTTGATATATGCATAACACTGAGTGACTTATGTAAGTAATTGGGGGTGTGACATCGTTAATGCACACACGTATCGTAACACCACATCGAATTTTTGTAGGAGCGCAGCCAATCAGAGTTTCTTCTCTGTAGCGAGCATACCGCAATTTCGCCTCTGATTCAATTAGAAAAAAAGTATCACCACCCGACTCACCACCTTACCTAACGCCTCTACAATTCAATAACATTACGACTTAACACGCGCGCGCTAATCGATCGAGCTTTTCCCGCGACTTCGGTGTTGGTGACCTCCATGAGTTCAACCTTCTAACGACAGCGATGAGTCGGGACTATTTTGCCTCGAAAGGCAAGTCCGCTAGCGGACGAAATTATGAACAAGATGATGCATCGTCTACCCCGGCTCCCGGAAGACCTGGATACATGACGGTCGGCAATGGCTCAACATCGCAACATGCTGCACGGCTGCAGTCACTCATAGATGACGATTCAGGCTACGGCGGCAGCGTCGCAGGAGACGATGTTGGCTCTTCGAGGCGCCCCCTCGGGTCTCCGCGAACCGACCCCTCCGTATCGAGAGATATGCCGCTGCAACGCCGATCTACCGGCAACCCGGAAACCGACCACCGAAACCAAGCAGCAGCTGTATCCCAGCTGTGGTACAATAAGCATCAAGCAGCTTTGACTCGCTCGATCAGCCGCGTTGTCGAGCTCCTTAAATCCCTCCAGGAGATCAACGTTACTTGGCCGGCACACTATCCTTCTGTTCAGCGAGCAGAACGACGCTCTTCGCGCCCCGGACTACAACACGCCTCTTCCGTAGCCGGAGAATTAGCTGGAGATTCATCCTCCCCATATCACCATCGGCCATTGCGACGATCGATGACAACTGTCGACAACCATGAAGCCGCGGAATCCAGTAGAGATGCCGAGAATAAAAGTGTAGCCGAATCACCCCGATTATTTACGCCGCAAATTGCCCAAGAGTTCTCGGTCTTGAAGCTGGATCTCAAGCTGGGCGCTTTACATCAGACTGAACTCGTCCATTCTCTCGAGAAAGGATCAATCGCTGCATTGCTCGACGGGAAGATTAGCTCCAGCATTAAACATCTACTCTTGCTCCGTGAAAGGATTGAGGATACTTCTAGCAAGGTTCTAGTGACCGGAGACCTTAATGCCGGAAAGTCTACATTCTGCAATGCGCTGCTACGACGCAAGGTCCTCCCAGAGGACCAGCAACCTTGCACAAGTATCTTCTGTGAGGTCTTGGATGCAAGGGAGAATGCCGGCGTTGAGGAAGTTCATGCAGTTCACAAGAATGCGATATACAATCGGCATGATGAGTCGACCTACGACGTCTTCTCCCTGCAAGAACTAGAGAAGATTGTCCTCGACAATGCCACCTACATGCAATGCAAAGTTTATATCAAGGATGTGCGAACAATTGACGAGTCCTTGCTCAACAATGGCGTAGTCGACATTGCATTGATCGATGCCCCAGGTCTCAATTCCGATACAACAAAGACGACGGCTGTGTTCGCGCGCCAAGAAGAGATCGATGTGGTTGTATTTGTGGTCTCCGCTGCGAATCACTTCACCCAGTCCGCTAAAGAGTTCATTTGGGCTGCCGCCGCTGAGAAAGCCTATATCTTTATGGTTGTCAATGGCTATGATCTGATAAGAGATAAGGAACGTTGCCAGAAGTTGATATTGGATCAGGTCTACGGTCTAAGTCCTCGCACATTCAAGGAATCCACCGAACTTGTGCACTTCGTATCTAGCAATGCTATTCCGATGGCTCCGTCGCCTCCTGGTGGCCCGGACGGAGGAGGTAGCGGAAGTTCGAGTGGAGGAGGTGGCGACCCCGGTGACGATCCTAAAGGGAAGGGCAAAGAAAAGGAGAAAATAAGGGACTTCGAGAAGCTAGAGCAATCCTTGAGACGGTTTGTCCTAGAAAAGCGAGCCCGATCCAAGCTCGCACCCGCCAAAACCTACCTCCTCAACATCCTCAATGACGTCAACATACTTGCCAGCGTCAATGCTGATGTTGCCCAGTCTGAACTGGAGCGTGTAACACACGATTTGGAAGAGATTGAGCCTCAGCTCGAATCTTCTACGAAGGCAATAGCCTCGGTCGGCGAGAAAATAGAGTATACTATCGAGGAGACTTGTAAGGACATTTACGATCACACCCGGGCCACTGTCAACTCGGCTATTGTTTATGCCGGTGATGACAATCTCGGCGTACCTTACCCGGGTCTCTTCCATGCTTTCGACTATGCCGAGGAACTTAAAGAAGCAATGCTGTCGAAGATCGCGGAGTCAGTCACATCTTGCGAGGACTACGCACGAACGAGGGCTGTCTCTGGCGTAAACGTCATCAAGCAGCTCGGTCTAATGCATCTCGGCAATGAGTATCATGACCTCAACTTCCGCTCCGATGTCATGTTCCGAAGGAAGCGTGATGTGCTAGCAAAGCAAGTTGATGTGTCTACTGAGATATGGGATTTCGTCGACTGGTCTACGCTTATGCAACGTCAAGAGAAGGTTGCCGGCACTGGTATGGCTCTCACCGTCGCTACTGCCCTCGGTGGACGTCTAGTTGGTGGCATGGGATGGATGGATCACACGATGAATGTGATTAAAGTTGTCGGTAACGACAATCTCCGGAAGCTGATTATTCCCGGCATAGTCCTAGCAGGTATGTTCTATTGTGCTACATTGATCTCGAGTGGAAGCTAATGATTGGCCACAGTCGCCTCAGCCGCAGTTTATGTCGTACAACAAATTCCGCATTCACTACCCCACCGCCTATCCAATAAGATCTCGGCACAACTAGAAGCAATGGATTACGTCCATATGAACAGCAACCGCATCTCAAGTTCCGTGCGTAAGGTCCTCCGCATCCCTGCGGACAATCTCCGTGTCAGCTTGGCGCGTTCCGTAGAACAACTTGGTAAACGCCGGGAGGAAACCCTCAAAGTCCGCGGCGAGAGCGAGGTGGCACTAAAGTACTTCGGCAACCTGGTGCGGGAAAGCGCCCACCAACGCACCTTTGTCGAGGACATAGATCTCGACGCACACCCTCATGCTCAGGGAGCCGCCGGTATGAACATCGCATGAAACAAGATTTCCTTATCTAGGTATATGAGGCATGAGGAAGGCGTTTAGGAAAGCACAGTCGAATTACCAGCATGCCCGTTTTCATTTGTTTCAGAGATCGCTGCTTCGTACTTTGACGGCTTTGATGGGTGACCGGGGAAAAGAGAAAAGGAAGAGTGGTGACGTAGAATGGCACATGGAAATTCAGGCGTCGAAACTTAGGTTAATTGAAGGTTGAATGAGAATCAGAGCTCTACTCCCCCCCCACCCCCCTTTACGTTGGCTGTTTATTCCCTCCTCGATTGGCGTGTACCTATCTGTTCGTTCTACTAAGTTAACCTCCAAACGGCAAGCGTTATAAAATACCTATTAAAATTGTTCAAGGAGTATGTGTAGATGTCCTTGAGAGTGATGTGCAAATTGAGGCATTTCTCTCCCGTTCAATTATCACCTAACATGGCATAGCAAGACATTCTGTACTGGCGGTGTAGTGGTCTATGAGACGGTCCAGAACTTTTACGTCAGAAGAGATGCTACAGATCGAAAGAGGCTGGTAATGATTGAACTAATCTAAACTAGAAAAGTATCAGGAATGCGAGATTGGCGCCCTAGCTGTTGATTTCGTTGATTATTAAATCGAGATTCTATGGCGCTCACCGAGATATTACCTAAGGTATAAGAATCTGTTGCATACTAAGATGAAGAAATGAGCTACCGCATACCTACTAAGGTAAGACAAACTAAAATATTACGATCCAATAGTTGCATTTCAGATCATGTCTTATTTTGTCAATAACACGTGCAACAGAGTAGAGAGAAGAACATGAGTGATACTCGTTGAATCCCATCGTAGTATAGCCTCCATACTAGAATATAGGGCTCGGAGTCATTCTTACCCGTAATACTTGTGCACATCTTCCCTCAGGGGTCTTCGATAGGACTTTATTAGCTTTCGACGCTATCTACTAGGCTTACGGGAGATTTCGTGAGATTTCGTAACTTATACTGACTAGTATTAGTCTTTCACGATACTGGTATGGTTTAGGCAGATAGTGTCCGTATCGAAATTCTCGACTAGGAGATCATTGCGGGAAGCCTTGGAATACTATGGTAAAGTGCATTGTATAGTATGTAGAGAAGAGCACGGACACCCGTACACATCTGTGCGTGGCGGGAAAGGGAAGAGGGGACGCGAACATTAGTTCGTCAGTTCATGGTGAAGGTCCCTCGGTCCCCTAGAAGATCGTCGAAAAGTTCGGCCGGGAGGTTTTACACTAAATTCGCAACACTAGGTGAGACTCGGAGTGCTCGGCGGCGCCTAGGTTGCGCTAGTGTAGGTCAAGACAAAATAGGAATTAGCTCCTAGTGAGAATCGAGATGCTCGTCGCCTATTGCATGCTGACCTATAGGTGTACGTTATACCGGCTTACGTACGGTAGGTAGCCAGGTCTATAGATCGTGATTTCGAGATTAATAAACAGGTTATATGTAATAGCCTATAGTCCTATAGATCTGCTTACGACATCATGTAAAGTCTATAGGGGTCTACTCAGCCAAGGCCAAGACAAGCATTGGCTGCACATCTTCATAGCGGAAGGATTGTCTAGGAGATCATTCTCCGGATACAGCGAGAGTCCAGAAGCGTAAAAGACTTTTGTCAGCCCCTTTCACAAGCCGACAGTCGGCAAACCCCTTTTGGGTCACCGAATATCTTACATTTCCAAATTTGCACATGCATGCAACTTCGTTACCATTCCTCTGGCAACACTTATGCGAGAGTCTGGGTAAGGGCGCTTATAGGTAAATGCACGAGCGGGAGGAACAGGACCCCAGCCACGTTGCCACATAAATCTGCAACGATACACACTAATAAGCACAGATATCGTTTTGGGAGCGGTTCGATATCTAGACCGGGTAAATGAAACTATCATGACTATCAGGACCACGTGGTACGGTTAGATATCATAGAATGGAGTGGTTCGCAAGGGCACAGACAATAGTGTCTATGTTGATGGGCAAGCTAACGGGTAACAGGAGAAGGGTGTAATGTGAGCTAAGCGAACTAGCATAGGTAGTGAGATGATACAATCCTTGCTCAGAATGGGTATAATATTGATAACAACCAGGGCTGTTTCTCCTCTTTTCCAATCACTTACAGTTAGCAACACTCCGTGCTCACGATGTTGAATATGCTATTTCATACCCATACCTGGCTGATGAAATCGGGTGCCATTCCGTCTGGAGACTCAACCCCGTCATCCATACGCACATCAAACGTAATCACGTAATTTACCTAGGTATGCTAGGTATATGACATGTATGTTGGTTCTTTTGGTACAACACTGTGTAAATGTGGCACGAGTAGTAAGGGGTATCGCACTGACATGTAACCTTGGCTAATTATTCCAAATTTTGCGCATTGTCCTTCCTGTGTCCCTTGTGCCTGTCGGCGGGTCTTTATTCGTTTACGTACCCGGCTCGGCCCGAACCTAACTATCTTGGAAATCGGCCCAGGTTGTCGGCGACTCAAAAGTCCTCGGTTGGGAAAATTTTGTAAGAGGTTTGAGGCTGCTTCATGCTGTGAGAACCAACAGTAGCGGTGACGACCTTACTGTTGCATCGACTACCCGTTTTCGAGAACACTTGCGCGTTGTGATACGTCATATTCTCGTGCTTTTCCGCCGTCCCGGCTGACCTGCTTAAGCCCTTCCGGGTGTGCAACGAACAGGCATCGAAACGCCGACCCGAATCTCAGGAAAGGAACCCTGCAATTATAGCTGAGGCAGCTGATATAGCTGATATGCAGCAAGGAATAAAACGTGTCAACATGTAACCACGGGCAGAATGGCGTCAACCTCCAGTTATAACGTCCCGATAACCTCGTTGCGACTTCATCCGGGGTATTGCGGGTAGTTAGCTACGTCTCATCCGCAAAGTCCGGAGGTGATACATTATTCCTTGCGACTCAAAGCCTTGTCGACCGCAGTAAACTTAGTCACGAGGTAGCATAGTTGGAATCTGCAAGGGTGATAATTTTAGCCTCCCAGTAAGATTCTCCCGGTATATTATACATAGTAGAGTCTATAGTATGCAGTCTATCTTGAAGCGGAACAGAACAGAAATATGCGAGGTAAAATGATCTTGGCATGAGGGTATCTACGGATTCAAAGTACAATGCTGAGCGAACCATCTTCGTTTAAGCACTCCGCCATCCCGTATCGACGAGATTCTAAACTCCACTGCTGTACCCCTGTGATAAAATAACGACACCACTTAATAAAAGATTGCGTGTCTTGGCTTAATTTTGCGTCGTTGGACGTCATCTCACTAAGAGACGTCGCCGCATCCTCGAAGCCCTTCAGTGATTTCTGTAGAAGCACTTCAATATCGCGAGTGACTGTGTCAAGGCTCTGCTTCTCGGGGTCGCAGTTCTTATACATGACCGGGACTAGGTTCAAAAGCGAGCCTTGTGCCTAAACCAGTTGTTAGCATATAGAGAAATATAGCTTACTGTACTGTGGCTTACTATTTCTTTCTGTACGGAGTATACGTCATTGAGAATAAAACATATGACAACCGTCTCTCTCCAAAGCGCCTTCATCGCTGCAGATTCCATTATAGACTCAGGTAATCTGATTTTAAGCATAGCACTAAAGAATCGGTGAGCGGTGGATTACCTAAGACGACCGCACATGAATTTTATCACTTACTCGGTGATAGCGATCTGAGGGGCGCAGCCAACGGATCCGGAACGGATTTCTATGTATTTTTCCACCGATGGGATAGAGCCTCGCATGCGGTGGACGTGTTCCACGCCCACTTGGATCATGAAGTGCTCTAACTCGCGGTAAAATCGTTCTCTCTGTATTCTGTCCGTTGTAGCGCGCATGCCACGACCGACATCGGCAAATAATGCCATGTTGGGATGTAAGCTTTCATCATCTTCGTATACGGGTTCCTGACCGTCCTCAACGGGGTCAAGTCCTAGAAGGTTGTGGATAGTGCTGAGAGACTTTTGGTAGTAAGCTCGAGACAATTCCTCGTCGTTTGACACGTCAGTGTCGCCCGCGTCAATTTCATCGTCCCACACAAAAATCCATACAGAGTAGGCGGCGGCAATCTCAAGCTCAGACCATTCTGCGTTCGGATACCAACTAAAAGTTCCCCGTAAGTTAAGTGACTCGTAACAAGTTAGAAATGGGGTTAGAGTGCTTACAGGGAGATGAGGCGGCCAAAGTTAGCTTGCTTCAGAGCCTTGAGCTTCTTCTCATTGGTGATGATGCGCTCGAGCAATGAGTCCACGAGGGCGTCGAGCCTCTGTGCGTGGGGATTTGCGGCAAGGGGCCAATCTGAGAAGACTTTCCATAGGTCTGGGAGGTGGAAGGTCTTGCCGTCTAGCTGCGAAGCTAAGACCAACGCCTCACCGCATAGACCCTGTTGAGCACTGGCTTTTTCCGGTGCACGTTGGTCTTCTTGAGCCGCAGGCAAGGAGTGGGGGAATAAGATAGATAATAGTCTTAAACGCGTACGCTGCGCAAGACGTAATAGAGTCGTCCTCATCATTTTACTAGACTTCATCTTCGTTAGTCTCTAGTGTATGTGTTTTTTGAGGGTCGTCCCAATGGGGTCTTGTGAAAGTTGGTATTAGAAGATAATTGTCTATAAGTCCTAGACAGACATACCGAGTTACCTTGGGATACCCTCTCTATAAATGAGAGACAGCCTCGAGACCCCCTCAGATGGACCTCATAACCTAAGAGTCGACTAAGACGACATAAGCAACGGAGACTAGACTAACGACTGCTAATCTTGCGACTCCGAACAACGAAGGCAACCTATGACCACAACCTAATGCGGCGTGACGTCCAGAAGCGGTAAGATTATGTGCCACTCATCAAGCTCGATAGTCGAAGAGGCTTAGTTAACTAAGATAGGTATGCGTGAGAATGGACGAATGAGGAACTATACGCAGTAAGATCCTTTTTGACCGGGCTGTAGGTATGGATCGGTGGCGACGTCCCATGGAACAGCGTTGAAGCTATTGTTGGCACTTTGCTTGCTTGGTTGCAGAAAAAGTTGGATGGAGCTTTGCACGTAGTATTCTAGGCGTCCTTGATAACCAGCTGACGACTAGAAATGTTCAATGATACGCAACTCTGTAGCATTCTTAATGTAAATCGGGTTACACCAGTCTCGTACCACATGCCGGAGTAGTAAATGGAATAATGGACTACACCTAGGTCATGTTTAGGTACTAGCTAGAACCAGCCACAAGCAGATATCGGCTCCGGCGGCTCTAACTAACTATATACGACATAGGGAACCAATGTTCAACCATTGGCCACTTGTCTAACATCTACCAAGTATAGAAAACGATAAAACCCTCCACTCCCGCCGTTCCTTCGACATCACGCACCAGGGTCCCGGGTCCGCTGCGCCTCTCTAAAAGGCGGAAATGAGGGCATGCTAAGAAATGTCAAGCCAAACAACACGTTAGAGCAGCAAATTAGCGTATAACTAACATACGGCCAACGTACATAGTCTGCTATTTGGTAGCATCACATTAACCTAGGAGTTCTGGTGTCACTAATCAGGTTTACTAGAGAGTAGTCTGAGGTGGTTGTCTCTGATTGGTGGGCTGCAAGGCTTACCCGCAGAGTCGTAAGAGGTTCTTTCGGGAACCATTCGGTGGAATCTATCTTCAATGCATTCAATGCATCGAACACAGCTTCTTCCTGCGTGCCCTGATATTCCCCGATCTCTCCAGCCTTCCTCCGAGCAAGTTGCAAGTCGGAGAGACCAGGGAATGTTCGTAAGCAACCCCAACCTTGAGAAAAGTTTGATGATAATCGGGGCTATAACAAGGGTACCTCGTTCCCGAGGTCCACTTGAGAATTTTAGGAGTGTGCGTGGGGATCTCGAGATGTAAGACAGCGGAGTATAGAACAGTGTACAAAATGTTTGTGTATACTGTGGGAATAGTCCCCCTAGCAGCCCTAATTATCTAATTTCAATTTCAATTTTTCCCCTTTTCTTATTCTTGTGGGGTTGGCCTTGAACTATTCAAGTTCGCCTTGTTTCTAAAGACCCTAAACTCCACGAAAATAACAAAAATCATAGATCTCTGCTTCATATATGTTTTCTATCACACGAACGATAGATGGCGGAACATCGGGTGGTCAGGTGACCAAATTCACGGAAGCTGACAGGGTGAGGTTCCGATGCCTCGGAGCGAATTAGGGAGAGAGACGTACTTAGAAAAGAACAAAAAATGACCTGTTAGATGCAAAACGTGTATACCCCTGTTTCATGATGCAATCGCGCCACAATCTTCATACCTTTGCAGGTGTTCTGGGCGAGGTCAATGTCGATGTCAATGTAATTCTAGACGGATACGGATACCCACATTCAAAAAGTCGATACCGTACGTGTTCGGCGACTAACACGAAAGAAAAAGAGGGCAGCTGTTCCCGATCTCGAACGGTGTGCATGTGATGTAGTGTATGGGATGGCCTTTCGTTATGGAGCCCCCGGGTTAATGATCATCATACTTCCGTCTCTTTGGGTACGGCAACTAAAAAAACATTGTAACACAGCACGGGTAGAAAAATGACATGCAGTTTGCTACCTATCACGGCGTTCCAACAGATTCACAGACAGGCACGCGGAATAGACTGCCAAGAAGCGTGTCGAGAAGCAGGGCTTTGACAGGAACAGGGGTATAGGAACTTGTGTGTGTCGGTATGACTTCTGCAGCTCCGCAGGGCCACGAATCCCAGCAGTTCCCAAGCAATCCCAGCACTCCCAGCGAAACTCCCTTGCCTTGCATGGCCACTCTCAACCAGGCAGCCTGTTATTACTAGTCGACGGCTCCAACGGGACACTTCCGTTAGTAGGCGAACGGTGCACCTACTACGACTCGGCACGGGTCGTAGGCCTAGCCAGCGTCCATGGGTAAAGTCTTGCGTTTCAAAACATCAAATTTTAGAAACTTTGAAGTTTCCTTTCTCCCGTCTCTTACATCGTCCACGACATCATCTCTTAACAATGTTGAGAGACGGGGAGAACGTCAACGAACAATGAATAGGATCAAAGAGACACTAGCTAGAATAGCTCGTGCCGCTCGTGGATCGCGGGATCCGTCAACGTCGTCCAGCCTGCGACTAGATCGTGTGGGTCGGTCGAGCAGTTCGACTTTGGACTCTAGGGAGAAAGTCTTGGTACGCGCTGATGGACGGGGACCTCTCATCCTCTTCGACGGGACTCACAATGGCGATGAGGGTATCGACATCGTCTTCGTCCACGGGCTGTTCGGCTCGCGCTCCGGGACGTGGACGAAAGGTGGTGTTTGTTACCCACGCGACTTTCTCGGGCAGGATATCCCGGGCATACGAGTCATCGCGTGGGGATGGACCGGCGCGTTGAGCAGCACCGGCACCTTTGTCGATCAAGCTGAAGCTCTCCTAGCGGACATCGCGCGGATCCGCAGCGGGACGAGCCGCCCCATTATTTTCATAGGCCATGGTCTTGGTGGTCTTGTCATCAAGGAGGCTCTCGTCACGGCGGCCATGTCACGAATCTACGGTGCTCACGTCGAGTTGGGCAACGTCTATCCGCGGACTATCGGTTGCGTCTTCTTGGGTACGCCTCACGTAAGGAGTGGAAAACGTTCTTTAGGGGAATGCATGGCCGCGACTGCGCTCCTATCGCCTACTCCGCCAAATCAGCAACTCTTACGAGCGTTGAAGGACAGCGACAAGGCCTTTGAGAACCTGCACGCCACGTTTCTCATGATTTCAAGAGATATTAGGGTCGTCTGTATCAGGGAGAAGTTACCGTCAACCATAGCCGCTTCAACCGAACTCGCGAGGGACACCGATGGACTGGAACTCGGAAAAGGGACGATGCAGATGATGGTCCCTCGGGAATCAGCAGCGTACGAGGGGTTCAATGTAACGAGGCACGACATGGCTGCGAGTCACTTAGACCTCGCGAGGTTCAAGAGCCGAGACGAACCGGGATATTCGCAGATGCTTGCGTGGATCAGTAAAGTCTCTTCCGGTCCAACTCCAGCAGAGGCCGAAGCAAGGGAGCCCCGAAACCAAGGTATGCAACTTTGACGTTTTCTTTGCATGCGGTTCAACGTTACTGATGTGCGAGTTTTTAGAAATCCTTAATTCTCTTTATTACGACACGATGACGGAGCGGGAGTCTCGGATAGACCCTGCTTACGGGCAAACTTGCGAATGGATTCTGTCACCCAATCTTTCTCCCTTCCCCAAATATCTCAAATCGCAGGATCCCATCCTGGTAAGTACCTTCGTATTATCAACTGCTCTCCGGCTTACGCAAGATCGAGCAATCCCTGCCTTTGCTTAGCCGTTGTGTTAGGACTCTGACGGATCCTACCAAGTTCGAATGTAAAATATCTGTCGGAGCGAATACTAACAATTTTTCTCTTAGTGGATTAGTGGCAATGCTGGATCTGGCAAGTCAACGCTTATGAAGTACATTGCACGATCCGAGAAAGTGAAACAGCAACTCCTCGATGGTTGGGCGAGCGAAGGAGACTTGCACATGGCTTGCTTCTTCATGTTCGAAGGAGGTAACAAAATCCAGAAGTCCTACGAAGGCTTTCTGCGTAGCATACTATATCAGATCCTATCGGCAAGACGTGACCTCATTAAAGTAGCCTTTCCTAGCTTCTTCGATGGACCATGGCCACCTCCTGTCCTATTCACCAGTATCAACAATCTCAACATGGCCTTCTACTCTCTCTTCGCCCACATGTCTGAGACTCTTCGCCTATTCATCTTCATCGACGCAATTGACGAATACCGTATTATGGAGAGAAAGGACCAATACGAACCAAATGAGCTCGACATCACTTACGGCAAAGACACGGGCGATGAGGCCTGGGGTCAGAGTAAATGGGCTATTGACTCACACATAGAAATAGCAAAACTCGTTAACAGTATGGGCAACAAAGACACCATTAAATTCGTCATCACCTCCCGCGAGCTCCCCGAGTTCGAGGAAGCCTTTGCTGCGTATCCGAGGATCAAGCTCCAAGAGCACACCGAACGGTCGATTACGCAGTACGTTGCCGGCCGACTCGAGGACGAAGCCCCTGGGTTGCCCGACACCAAGAACCTCTGCAAGGAGTTGGCTCAGAAGAGCAAGGGCGACATACTGTGGGCTAGGTTGGCAATCGACATGGTGGTTGGTTGCAGCCTACGCCAGTTAAGGGGTATGTTGAACTCTTTGCCGACGCACCTTGGAGGACCTGACGGTCTGTACATGCGCATGCTGGAAAATCTCAGCCTCGACCACCAGGAGAGCGCTTCTAGGATCTTCCATCTCGTACTCAGAGCACAGCAGCCGCCTAGCTTGATCACACTCGCATTCGCCGAGGAAGGGGCCGTACACAACACGGCAAACGAGTTAAGAATCGTCTTTGATAACACGCACCCTTACGACAACCACTCCATCCAGAACTTGTCGGACCAGATGCAACGCCGCCTGCAAACCTGCTGCGCCGGTCTACTAGTTGCCGAGACAGGAATATCCACTAATTCAAACGCGATCGAGACTGGGCAACGGGTTGTCTTCGTGCATCAGACCGCTAAGGAATGGGTTCGTCGTAAGGACATATGGCAGAGACTCCCAGGCTGTAAGCCTATCGACACCATCGAACTTGACTTCTCACTCCTTAGCGGATGCGCTAGACATGTGAAAGCATTCGGTGTCCTCCGTCCTCCGATCTTGGCATGGCCCAGCTGGCGATTCCGACCCGATGCCTGGCTGCTCATCGCGAACGCGTTACGATACGCCGAGAGAGTCGACGGCGAGATCCCGGACCTGCATGCTTACTGTGAACTGCTAGACGAGCTGGACAGCACATGTCAACAGGCCTGGGTCGCAGCACTCCAGAACCACAAGCCGCTCCACGAAGACCCCGACTGGTACGACAGCAGACTCCCCAGCCTGAGCCGGAAGCATTGGGCAAGCTACGAACCGATGGACGCCGGCAAGCCGCCGAAACGAAAGGACTTCCTATCGCTCGCCGTCCAAGCCAACCTCGTCCGGTACGTCGCCACGAAGCTAAGCGGTATGGGGTCGGAGGCCAGGAGGAAGAAGGCCCAGGAGCTTCTGCCCTACGTCGTCAGCCCCAAGGCCGAGGGCTTCAGCGCCTGCGCGGGTCTCAGCGGTGATTACTGGGACTTCCACCACGACATGCCGGACACGCGCCTGCTCGAGATCCTGTTCGATGCCGGTGCGTCGCCGCGCGAGGACGAAAAGGTGTGGATTAGGGCGCTGAGGACGGGACGGCACTATTTCTCGAGGGGCAGTGTGACCATGACGCATCTGCTAGAGACGTATTCGAGCTCGAGGCTGATGCGGAACCGAGAGAGGTGGGTTGCGGCTATCAAGTCACTGCTGCAACACGGTGCCGACCCGAACAGCGAGATCCAAGTCACGACCGGATCGGGAGAAAACCAGTCCACAACGACGGTAGCGGCCGTAGACCTCATACGAGAGACGCTAGAGGGAGAGCCCGAGTACGCCATCGAGCTCGTCGAGATGGAGATGCTAATGGGCCGAAGGGGGAGCGTAGGTATTGCAAGATGAGGGTAATGTTGACGTGTCACGAGACTATATGACGAACAGGATAGGACAGAGTAGGAAAGAGTGGCGGAGACGGGTCTCTAAGGAAAGGAGAGAAAGAGAGAGGGAAGCTTGGAGACCAGGATTTTGGATTTCCACAGCAAGGCGAAGGGAGGATAATTGGATATCTTTACATTGCACACACACACACACACCACGAGCACAGCATCTGTCGTCTTTATTATCAGCGGAGCGTTTGACTACAACTTACTACAGAGATACCTTACCTGTCGTTTATCGCATAGCCGCATCATCATCATCATCATCATCGAAACGCAACGAGAAATACCCAAGCCGCAGAAAGGGAGTTAAGTTCAACAAAGATAGAATCGGATCCGGGAAATTATAGACTATTTTGCGCATTCTTTTTGTTTAGTACGAAAAAAACTATAACAACTTGTTTTTTATACCCTGTAGTTAGTCACGAAATAAATAGCTTTTACCTAGGTGCCCAACACTTGGAACTCGAGAATGATGAACACTTATATTTAATACTTTAAGTCTTGGCCAGAGCGAATAGTTCCACGTCTACTAGGTACGCTTCAAGAATGGTCCACCGTGAGAGAATTATTCACGCCTCCATTCGCTGCGTTCTCGATCATCTTAGGTAGGCGAAGACGCCACCTGCTAAAAGAGGTAAGCATATTGACGCCATCACTAGGACTGCCCTGGCTCGATATCAGCCATCGTGGTACAAAGGAGTACCCATACACGGTACGGGTAGGTTACTCGGAACTAGAGAACCGATTCACAGCCTTTTCATCTTAGTTAAGTTCGTCTCCACGTCTAGAAATAGAGCAATAGGGTTTGTATTTACTATCCTATTACAAGGCTGAAGTTCATAAGGTCAAATAAACGTGAACACAACACCATAACTCATGGACAATCATCAGGGCTCTCTTTGATCCGCATGTTGTACTACCAAACGAGGTGGACAACTCAGGACGCATCTCCGCAAGAGCCGAGTAACGGTTATTACCAGGAGCTGGCAAAAACTCAGTAACTTGGCCCAGGCCATGCGTTTTAAGATTTCGTCATTTGATTGCCAGTGTTCTAGGAGTGCGTAAGAGGTAGTCAAAAGGACTTACTTTGCTTGAACTCTTGCTCTCGATCAAAGGCTAGGCATACATGTAATATAGGTATGTAGCTCGGAATACCGAAGTGTGTGGCATCGCGTACATCCTTATTGTCACCGTTACACACGCTGGGAAGCGGGAGAATGCTTTTATTTCATTTCAGCCTCGAATCTACTTGTTTTTTCTGGATGTCGTGGCTACGAGGCGTTTCTTGATGTGCTTCGGCATTTTCTCTTTCCGTTTCTCGGCCTTTGCTTCTTTCACGGCTTGCTTGCGTTGCTATGTTTCGTTAGTACATGTAACCTGGGCTTATGGAGAGCGGGATGGAGTGGCATAGAATGTTGTGAAACGTGACTATGCGAGTTGTTTCGAATAGAGATGACCTACCTTCTTCTCATCTTTGTCTTCAAATCGCTTGCCCCGCGGAGTTCCTTTAGCAAATCTACTCTCGTCGCCACTCTCAGCATCGCTATCAAGTGCTGCTCCTTCATCCGATTCATCTTCCGAGGTTCCGTTATCTGCTTCTGGCTTCGATACTACTTGATCTGCTAGGAGATTCCGATAAACAAGTTTATCGCCCTCACCCTCTCCAATCGCTCGCGCATCCTTCTCGATGTCGTAGACTTGCTCTAACGTTTGGGGAATGTATTGGTTCCGGAAAACCTCGTTGTCTACCTCTAGCTCGGCTGCCGTGGTCTCGTCGCCAGTAGATGGTAACCTTGACGCATACAGCTTCTCAATTGCTTCTGTTAGACCTGGCTCTTCTACCGCGCCTTCTGGGCTTGTGATGAAATCGAATATTGTCCGGTCAGGTAGCGTATCGACGCCTTGCTTGCGGAAGAAATCGCCCGTGTTCTTGATATCCATGCGCAGAAACTCAAGGGATCGAGGATGGTCGTGTTCGACACTTTGGGACACATCGATTATGTAAAGTTTTCTATCATTGTATAGAATGTTGTATTCGCTTAAATCGGCGTGTACCAGTTTGCATACCTGGTACATTCGCCGCATAATTCCTAGAAGTTGGATGTAGAGCTGCCTCCACAGCTGGTCGGCGTCTTCGCCCTCGATATTGGCGTCTCGTAATCGTGGATAAGCATACCCCTTCCTGTCACCAAGGAAGCCCATTACCAGCACGTGAAGCTTGAGCTGTATGGGTTCGGGGCAAGGAATGCCGGCAGCGTATATTCTTCTTAGATTGCGAAACTCCTTTTCTGCCCATAACTTGACCATTTTTCGGTTATTGCCTTTTTCTGCGCCGGATTTAAATCGATGCTCGCCAGCGATGTACCTCTCTCGGTCCTTGAAGCTCAAAATAGCCGTCTTGTAGACCTTCACAGCCCGTTGAACGGGTGGTCCATTGATATCGGGGTACGCAACAGCGCCGTACACATTGGCCTCCTTTCCTGTACTGATTGCGCCATGTATCTCGCTGACTACGCCACGATTGATCATCTGGTAGAGAATCATACGGGTTCTCTGATCGAGGACCTGTTCGCTTGTAGCCCTATCGGCCTTGTCTTTCTCGCGATCCTGCCCCTCCTTGACATTGTCTAGTCGAATCTTGGCGGCATGCTTTGAGAGGATGGCAATCTGATCATCTATGCTAGATGAGGTATTGGCAGTAGGTTTCTGTTGGTTGGAGTGCAAAGGACGTTGCCTATTGTAATTTCTTGTTATGTCTGTATCGTCATCTGCGTTGCGGTCGTCATCGGGATAAGTGTCGTCGGTAAAGACGGAGTCCAAATCGCTGTCCTCATGCTCATTGTATACGTCTGAAGGCTCTGAGGCCTGTGGTGGTTCGGGAGGTATCGATGTAGATGTGTCGGTCGCCATGATGAAGAATTTGGGGTAATGTAGTTCTAAAGATAGGTATTTTGTTTCGATTGAAAAGTTGTGTGCTACGTATAGAGCTAGCTGCTTGAAGTAAATGTGAATTGCTCGCTACCAATGTTAAGTACATGTAGGTACGTTTTACCTACGGTGATGGATATGTTGAAGTTACTTAAATGAAGTCATTTAAAAATAATTCGATTGCGGGACACCAGCTTTGTTTGCCCCGCTATGACTCCAACGGTGTTTCTACGAAGCTTATCTTATCGCAAAGTTTAGGGCAAAGCGCAGATATACCTACATGTAGTACTACAAGGTATACAACTATCCCTTTACCGTACGTCACATATGGCTGACAGGATGTACCTTACCTGCTATCCGCGTATATGCTCATATAAGTTACCTGTAATGTCACATTATCGGTAGATGCTGCTTTATGTACCCCGTTCTCCAAGAATCTGATCTCGACGCGAAGCAGAGTTGGGTAAAAGATAGACATCTCATTGCTACCCTGCCAAATACTCCACGAATCGATAATGAAGCTGCTCAATAGATTAACGCCTCGGTCTATATAGGCCTTATCAGCCCCGCCTTCTAAGGTTACATGAACAGTCTAGCCATCGCTTTACCGCACAGGACTTGAAGGTAAAGTGATTCGTCCTGCCTTCAAATATGGCGAGAGCCAAGGAGCTACATATATGTCTTCCTGCATGCTATGTTACAGTTAGAGATCATAGATACATGTATATAATTACAAGTCCTGTTTCTGTGCGGAGAACTATAGGTAAACCTACTGCCTTATTCCTTACCATGTCTACTAAGGACCTTAATCTACATCCTTCGAGATATAACCGCTGATTATATTTTTACCAACGTGACAATGTTGTGTCCATATTATGTGTGGTTAGCCACACTATCAAATGGTTCGTCTATCTAATGCTGTGTGGTCGTATAAGCCGCCTCCTGAACTAACATCTTCCAAGCCGTCCTCGTGGCCTCAAGGCTCGTAGGGATACCTACTATTCCCTTTGATTCGTCTAGTAGCGAATCATATCCAATCAAGTCCATCAAGGCGTTGGTGGTGGACTCACAGTATGCCGAAAGCCGTGATGAGGCTGGCGAGACCTTGATCCCACCAAGTTTGCAAGATTTCGCCAAGACCTTTGCAGAGGACTTGCATAACACTCTTGATGTCGATATTGGTGTCTCCATTGGAAAAGAGCCTACATTAGACGTCATATTTCTTACTCTGGGGGATCCCGGAAAATACACGGACGCAAGTGGTGCCCAGACTTCTGAAGGGTACACACTCTCTATTAATTCATCTGGCATCTTTATATCGGGAGCCAGCCCATTGGGCGTGTGGTGGGGTACACGAACTGTCTTGCAGCAGGCAGTGCTCTCAAACGGCTCGTTACCATATGGAGAGGTAGTTGATGCTCCAGGATGGAAGATCCGAGGAATGATGCTCGATGCCGCTCGACATTATTATCCACCGGAGGTACGTACATCTAAATATACGCTTGCTGTTAAGATACCTGCCGCTTAATTTCTCCCTCATATTGTTTATGACGGGCTAAAACTTGATATAACTTGGTGTAATTGAGACTAAAAATACATGAACAGTTTATTACCGAATTATGCTCTTATATAAGTTTTTTCAAGCAAAATACCTTTCACATACATCTAAGTGACAATTTATACAATAATGTCAACGTATATTCGAGGGAGCAATCCTTGGAATTATATGCCCGGTTTCGCCTATGGTCCGATTCCGAAGATCTCGCTGGCTTGAACAAATATAAGAATGAGTCCTATACTAAGGAGCAGTTTGAGGAGATTCAATCGGCTTGTGCTTCCCGAGGAGTCACCGTCATCCCAGAGATCGAAGCCCCGGGACATTCACTCGTGATAGTACAATGGAAGCCAGAGCTAGGACTCAGCAACGACTTGTCGCTACTAAATATCTCGCATCCGGAGACGATACCTACGATGAAGATTATCTGGAGCACTTTTCTTGACTGGTTTCATTCGAAAACGGTCCACATTGGTGCGGACGAGTATACCGGTGATGTAAACGATTACAACCGATTCGTTAACGAAATGGCTGACTACATATACGAAACATCTGGGAAATTTATCCGTATTTGGGGGACATTTCCTCCTAAGCCCGAATATGATAACGTCAACCAATCAGTCTCCATCCAGCACTGGGCATTCTTTGAGGATAACCCATACCATGATTACATTCTGAATAACTATTCTGTCCTAAATTCTGACGACACCTACTATACCGTCAACAAATATTCTAGAGGCTATCCACAGGTTGTAAATGTAGCCCTGACTTTCAATGGGAATCCAGCAACGGGTGGAATATGGCAGCCTTACATCTTCGATACGAAAAATTCTTCCAATAATCCAGAGAAATCCAACCCTCTAGTTCTCGGGGCCGTAACGCCTCTATGGAACGACTACGGCGCGAACGCATCCGTATTCTCCGAAGCTTATTATGCCTGGAAAGACGGGATCCCGGCATTGGCGGACAAGCAGTGGGGAGGGGATCTCTCAGCGTCGGAGTTCACCTCGGCGTTTTCGACTTTGCTCCCGTCCATACCAGGCCAAAACCTAGATCGAGCGATACCATCTATTAGCTCGACGATCTTCAACTACACTTCCAAAGACAGGGTTGATAGTCAATATTTCACAGCCATAGGTGCGTGGAAGGAAACCGCCGTAGTCGACCAATCCGGAAACGGCTACGACGCCACGACGAACTGCCCGCTCACGGCGGAGTCCGCCCTGAGTATTAGTTCTTCGTGCGCCTTCAAAACGCCTCTTTCTTCCAAGGGCCGCGATTACACGCTTTCGCTCAAACTCCGCGTTGACGAGCTGGGCAAGGATGCGACCCTTGTATCTGGCGGAGACTCTTCGCTGATGTTAACTCCGAACCTCACCTTGTTTGCGTCGGGCAATTACTACAGGCTGAACTCGACGGTCCCTTTGGGACAATGGGTTAACTTGAGCATTATCGGGCGAGGCAACCAGACTTTCGCCAGTGTGCAGGAAACAAGTATAGAGGAGCCATTACCGACGGCCGGCAGCACGACCGCTACGGAGGAAGAATTCCTAGCTATCCTGGGGATCAATGGGGTATCCTTTGTGTGGGCGCCTATCGCTATTGAGGCGCCGCTTAGCCAAATTGGTGGCGCGAACTCCGGTTGGACAGGGCAACTTGCGGCGATGGTCTTGAGCTCCGTGGCTTGATGGACGAGTACTGTGTCGGATAGCTACTTGCGTGTAATCTGAGCACTTGATTAATCGTGTTAGACCAGATACCAATATAATCATTGAACCAGACACTTTCCTTGAAGAATGGCCGTCTGAAGGCCCTTAAAAATCAGGAACATCACATTGAGATGGTGTGGCTTACTATTGATTCCCTAGCCAGCCAATATAAGGGATGTTAAAGGACCGCTCCTTGACATAGCTTTTGACCCACAAGCGATTTTTGAAAGGGTATGATTGTAGATGACTTATCATTAGCATCCTTCACGGCGTAAGCTACATCATACAGCAAATAAGTGAATAGAACCATTTCCTCTGAAGCCCTTTATGATACACACCAAGGCTCAATTGTCAACACCACTGCCTCGCCGAAAACCATATACACGCCGCACAACCCTTCCCCAGCCCCTGCCACAATTATCTCGGAGCTTGCCCCTCAACAAATTCCAAGGCCTGCTCTCTGCTAACGCAGTTGATGGTGCTGTACTTGTTTCTAAATAAGACACCGTAGCACCTATCCGCGACGTGGACAATCTCCGGTCGGAAAGTGGTGCAGATGAACTGCGTGCCGGCCTCGGACGAGATGGACTGGAGAAGTCCAGCGACGGCCGTTCTATACTGTGCGTCCAGGTTGGCGTCGACCTCGTCGAAGATGACCATGGGACTAGACTCCGTCTGCTGTAGGGCAAAAATAAGACAGAGGGCGCATAAACCTGTTAACATTATTAGCTTGAGAACGAAAAAAAATAAAAAATACTGAGGATAGGATTTCTGGACTGACTCTTTTGACCACCCGAGAGTTGTTGGATTCGTTGCTGCTCGTCTGCTGTCTTAGAGTTGAAAGAGACGCTGATACCGACACCCGTATAGTTTTCTACGCTGGTGCGTTGCTCCTCGTCGGAATCATCCGGATCAACTCGTCGGTCGGCTCTGCGTTGAATTACTAGCCGACCGTGGCCAGCAGGTACTAGACGTTGGAAGATGGTAGCGAATTCCTTGGACACTTGTTTGAATGTTCGCTCAATCGCTTCGTCCTTGCGCTGATCAAGGTGAGCAACGAGCTCCTCGATTGATGCCTGTGATTGGTCGAGTTCCTTGCGACGCTTGAGGAGCTGGTCTTGCTGGTTGGTGAAGCTGTTGTATTGTTCAAAAGCCTTCTTGTTGACGTGCTTGTACTTTTTCAGAGCGTCGTTGACTTTCTTTAGGCGTGAAACGACCTGTCATGCAAAGTTAGTTGGCGATGAACGTGTCTAACCAGCTTGGAGCCGAACTTACGGTTTTATGTTCGAGTCTTTCGTACTTCTCAAAGGCTTCTTCGGGTAAGACACCAAGGTCACGGATATTCTTAGCCAGTTCCGTTGCCCTTGCTGTCAATAGAGCCTTCTTCTGCCTGTTCTTGTCCATCCTCTTCTCCTGCTTCTTGATCTCCGCCGCAATCTCCTGCAATTCTGCCTCCTTTTCAGCCTTTTGCTTTTCTAGGCTTGCGATCTTAGATTCAGAGGCCTCAATCTGTTGGTCGTTAGCCTGAATCTTCTTCTGAACCGAAGCTGCCGTCGCTTGGGCTTTTTTGAGCTCTCGCTTGGCTTCTTTCAAGTTATTGCCACCGCTAGAGGCAGTCTCGAACGCTTGACTGGTGAGCTGGTCAAGTTTGAGCTGGAGATTCGTCCGTAGATCTAATTCTATTTTTCGCTTGCGACTTTCGAGCTCTCTTCGCTGGCTGCTAATTTCATTCCATTCTTTCTGCAGTTCTTGCACGGTAACACCTAAGCGCTCGAGCTGTTTCTCCTCGTTCGCTGTCAAGACCTTCTTAAAGTCTGAAGCCAACTCAGCTTCATGAGCACTTAGGTTCTCCTGGAATTGCTTCATGTTCCTTTCAACAATTTCTCGCCGCTTGATTGCAGCTTCAAGTCGATCTCGTTCACGATCCAACTGGTTGTTCTTAGCATTCAATTCTGCTCGAAGCGGGCCATAGCCATCTTCCATCTGTCGTAATCTTTGCGCTAATCTGCGCTCTTCACCTAGTGCATTGGTAATTTCCTGGTCCTTCTGTTCTATTTGCCTTCGTATGTCAGCTGCTCGGGACTGCAGCTGTTCGTATTCTTCTCTCCATTTGTTGACAGCTCGAACTGCTTCTAAGCGCGATTTTCGGGTATCGATGTAGCCACCCGTCATGGCACCGCGCTTGTTAGTAGTATCACCATCTGGAGTGACTCCGTGTACGCCATGACTTCGCGCATATTGACCAGCAATGGTTAGGTTCGGACAGATGATTGTGTTGCCAAAGACTTGTTGGAAGGCTTTCTCGTACTCAGGGTCATACTGAATTTTGCTAACCAATGGGACCGCGTCGTTGGCTCTCGGAAGGTTTGCGTTCCGCGGTTTTAGCCTAGAGAGCGGCATGAATGTGATTCTGCCTCCGTATGATCTCTGGAGCGCATTGGCTAGATATGTCGCAGTATCTTCATTGTCGACCACGTAATGGAACAGACTAGCACCTGCGACCTGCTCTACGGGCAACCGGTAGGCCTCACTAACGTCTAAGAGCTCAGCTAATGTACCGTACGCGCCCGGGATATTCCCTTCGCGTTTCAACTTTTGTATAGTCGCCAAACCTCGAGCAGTGACTCGGTCCATAGTATGGGACAATTCTCGTTCAGAATTGTCTAGTTCGCCTCGAGTATTCGCAATAATTGTCTCTAGCTTGTCGTCTTCCCGGCGAAGGAGCTTCCGCTCCTCGTTAAGCTTGTCAAGAACATCTTTCGCGCCAGTGACTTGTTCGGCCAGAGCAAGCCTATCATCGCCAAATCCTTCGTTTCTCTGACGCAGAGCCGCGATCTCGTTTTCGAGTTGCTGGATAGCGGTCTGAATAGCCTTGACTTCTTCATCAGCATCGAGACGATTTGCTCTTTGCTGACTCAGAGTCACGTTGAGATCGTCTATCTCTTTCCTTAACCATGCGTCCCGATCTGCTTTGCTCTTGAATTGACTTCCTCTAGTCTGCTTGGTGAAGAGACGTTGCCGGCTTGCTTCTGCTGTGTCCAGCTCTTGTTTAATCTCTGCCTCTTTCCGTTTCGCCTTCTCGAATTCGGGAATTAACTTCTTAAGCTCGGCCTCCCTCTGTGCTATTGCGGTCTTCACCTCATCTAACTCTGCATCATGCTGCTGCTTGGCTTGCTCCTGAGCTGACAAACCATCCGATAAGTTTTTGACCGCCAATTCGGCGTGTGCTATCGCTTTGGCACTCTCTCTGCGGTCTTCGTCGAGCTGTCGGCGATCTATGCGGAGAAGTTCCATTTGTTGCTGAAGTTTATGTATCTCGGCGTCTAGCGAAGCGATGACTTTCACCCCTGCATTGTAAGCATCGCGATTCTCGTCTGTATCTTCGATGCCACCTTGACGCGATTCTTCTAACTCTTCAAGGGCCTCCTGCGTGGCAACTTGATCCTTGTGATAATATGCGTATTCTAAGCACCTACGCTCGCGATCCTTTTCCTGGTAGTCGCGTAGTTCCTCTTTTTCTTCCTCCAGCTCGCTCAGGCGCTCCTTGATGTAGTCGAGTAGCTCGTCAATCTTCTCTCTCTTATTGTTTGTCTCTGTCATGATCTTGAGTGACTCTGCACGACGAGACTCGTATACCTGCGTTCCGGCGACTTCTTTGAGCAGGTTCAACCTATCCGACTCTTTCATATTGGTGAGAGCCGTGACGCGACCTTGAGGAACAATATAGTATGGATTTGATCTCGAGAATCCAGCAGCCTCTAGAAGATTTGCGACATCTGCCTTGGTGGAAACCTTTCTATCAACTGAGTACTCATCCTTTTTTAGACCAATTGTGCGCCGCAGTATTACTTCTTTATTTCCGGTCGGAAATCTATCGTCGCTATTGTCGAATATGACCTCGACGTAGGCGGACATGACTGCCGAGCCCGAGCCTTCGTGCAATAGTGCCTGGCGTTCTTCGCGACTCATTTGGGTGTATGCATCACTTAGAACAAATCGTATCGCGGCGAAGAAGTTACTCTTTCCTGAACCATTGCGACCAACGATAACATTCGTACCGGGCGAAAAGGGCTCCATGACCGTTTGGTCCTTGTAGCTGTCTGGATATTAGTATCGCGAAGTCTAGAGAACTTGTAGATTTTAACGGATTGTCAGCGCGCACCTCTTAAAGCCTTGGATAATAATCTGTTTAATGTACATGGTCGCGGTAGGCGCTGCCGATCGGGCAGCTCGAATTCAGCGTCAGTATACTTGTCGCGCAAAAAGCATGAACTCGAAAAGGAGGCTTGGGAATGTCGCGATGCCGCGGAGTAGGAGAGGTTCGTCAAACTTGAAAGCGTCACGTAAAATGTATTGCCGACGCGTTTCGAGGCGCGATGATTTTAGGGGTGGGGGAGTTGAATCCTAGGTGGGATCTTACTTAGCGTGCTCACTGCTGCCCGTTAGTAACAATTCAAGTCAGGTTGGCCCCAGCAGCCAATAGCTGTTTAGTTATACACCATAGGTACCTCTAATCCCAGTGGACCCGGGTCAATCGCATATTTGTGGCTTTGTGGCTTCATACATAGTAGTCACATGTTTACTGGATACATGGGTACATATGTACACAGACATTTACATAAAGGGCATTTACGACGGAAGATCCGGAGCTCCTCAGCCTCATTTCAAGGTTCCATGTCTCAAATGCTTCTCATTCTCTACTTTGCTGGTTACCTTACCTACTTTATCTGAACACGCTGTCCAAATCACTACATAGAACCCCCTAGTTATCATCTACTGTATTTTTCAAACCAAAAACCTCATCTCTTGTCTATACTGTTATTACCTCAATACTACTGGATTTTCTAACGTTCTATATTTATACACTCCAAAGATAAAGACTATCGTATTTCCTTATACATAATAACAGTGATCTTTCGCAAACCCCGGAAAGGCGTTTAACAACGGCAAAACAAGTTGAGACTAATAATATGTAACCCTCCCTCGTCTTATTAGAACCTACATGTAGAGAGCTTCTACGTCTACCACCTATGCTTGCCCTTGTCTGTCGGAATGTAATTGTCACTGTAAGAGTTCTCGAAATTCATTGGTGATCCCGATGCTCCTAGAGGCATTTCCAAAATAGCTACATGTTCTCTATGTAGCATCACCCATCACATCAACGTTAACGAGAGTATTGACTGCTTTACTTACTGCCTAGATATTAGTACATAGATGCCTGATAACATCGTAGATAATATGTGCTAGTAGAATGTAAATAGGTAGACGCTTCATTTTGGTGCTGCCTATAATGTCTTGGATCTAAGAAGCCTTGTGTACGGGAGCGTGCATTGATAAGTAAAAGCTGGAAAAACTCCGATTATGTGAATACAGACATATCTTCTAAGTCCACCACTTATACTTTACTCTGTACATACATAATTGGAGTACATATGGCGTCTTTCGGCACTCGCAGATTGAAGGTTTCATTACGCCGTAACAATCTTCAGGTTGGTTAGATGGATATCGTGATGTGCGGATTACTAGTACCAAAAAATCCAAGTCGATTTCCATATTGGTGTCTAGATCGGCCCCCGTTACCACCCCCGGGCAATTTAGTCGATCGCGCCAAGCTTGCGGCACAAGAAAACCGCAGAGCAATACCGGGCTTGCCAAGGTACATACATATATGTACTGCAAGGCAGCCAGGGTCTGAGATGAAGGAGAAACGTGTGCTTGTTAAAGATGACGACTAAAGAAAAGCAAAGCTCTGCTAATAGGCACCACGTAATTAACGTCTATATGTATCCAAGCCCAGAATATCCCCAACTTCCGCAAATACTTCTGAGAGAAGATAGATGCAAAATAGGTAAAATCAGCGTGACAACTACAGAAGTTTGCAACGGGCGGAAAACTCGTCATTCCAAACAAGCCACCATATTTTCTAGAGGGTGGGTCTTTACGGTTTTAGCCTCTAGCGTGGAAGCTGTTGACGCTAAGAAATTAAGCGAGAAAGCACGCACTCGGACAGGCAAAGGGAAGGACAAAGTAGAAGGTACTAGACTAGATGATTGTTGAACAACTAAATTGACCTCCCTACTTACCAGTTGTTGCATGATAACCTTTGCTTTTCTGCCTAGCCTTTGTGATTAGAAAGATAGAAGTAGTTCTCTGCAACGGCGAATTCTGAGCTAAATCTCCCAGAACGAGATGTTCGGGAAATGAAACGCGTATAGTCATCATAATGTTGTAATCCAAAACAAAGGTTGGTAGAACTACAAGTCTCTCCAAGTCTGAAGGTTCAACGCGTGGACCTGAGCTTATTTAAAGCCTGTCAGGCCTGACTCAAGGCTTCCCAGCCGTTGTCAGTTGGCCAGACTACCAAATTAGGAAAGGTGGCTCTTTCACGGTGGGAGCTCAGGCCAACAGGAGCGCCCAAGGCGGGTCCAAACGTGTATAAAAGTATCCATAGGTACAGGAATATTAAGGAAGCCGGTGCCCTCATCTGCGACGACTTGCTGCTGCTGCACATCCCGCCATATTTTTTCTGACAGGCACGACAGAACCCCGGCCCCCAACCTGCCAACCTAAAAGCAATCAAGCGTGCACGCACCACCATAAGAACGCCTTCCTTCAAAAGGTGATATTCTGCATCCACCGGACCTATGAATCTTGAGAGTTCATTAGAGCCTCTTTTACTCTTTTAGGTACATAATTATTCATCACCAACTGACCATTGTTGGAGGTTGCAACTGGGCAATAACGTCTATTTCATCATACCTAAACAACCTTAATTCCTCAACGCGAGACATTTCTTGTCCGAATCTTTTGAACTTAACAACTCTTTATTACCCGATCCCTTTCTCAGGCTTTATAGAGCCGTTCGTCTATTTTCACTACAACCAACTTGGTTATAGCATCGCAGATCACTTGCACCGTGATAATACCTGTAAGGTATGTTTCTTTCCTCTATTAGTCCATGTATTCATTCACAGCTTTGCTTTCACGCTATCGTTATACGCAACCTGCAACCTTGTACACCTTTCTTCGTGCATCCTTTCTCCAACTGGCCTTCGTTCTACATACTATATTCCTCTCCAATACACCCTGGTCATCTCCACATCATGCACCACTCATAGTTGCTATTAATGTGTAAGAGAGTTCTTGACTTGATTCAGATCTTGTCCCCATTGAAATCGTCTTTGATCACTAAATACAGGTGTTTACTTCGACTCGACGTTGAGGGAAAGCATAGGTGTTCGTGAGAGGTTTAGTCGCACATAGGGAGAACTGATGTCATATTGGCTGCAGGCTACACAAGCAGCAATGTCCAATCACAATAGTCTTTCTATTCGTACTCGATTTTCAAATGGATGAGCAAGTTCAAGCTCAAGTTCCACTTTGATAATAGCTCGTCTGACTCTTAGCCACGATCCATCTACTCTTCTACATATTAGCATCATGCATTTTCATATATGCTAAAGTTTATGCAGTGCTAATTCAAGACCTATAGACCGCTATTATGAGATGAATCTCTCCCAGGCATCGGCCCTGTAGCCTTGGTGTGACTCGCGAAAATGGCGTCCAGGTAAGTTTTGCTCACCCTCTCACAATGTAGGTCAAGGAATCTAGACTAACACTCGGATCGTTTCACAGGCTCGACCGTCTCGTCACGTAAGTAATAATAAATTGTTACCTATCTTGTCAAATCCTATCAACGGAGGACAACTACTATCAAAATATGGAGAACGCTCTATTGGCGCTTATCTCCTGGGGCTTTGATGGCGTAAATTCTCTACAGTTAATCGTCCGTTACGGCGCCTAGAAAAAAATATACCCCTTTCATTCTCCACCGTGTATTCTTCTTGCTGACATTTATGTAGGCTTCTCGAGACGGGGAGCACAAAGTTGATAAAGGATACCGCTGTAAACCAATTAGCGGATTGGCAGAAGCAGCACCCTGAGGAACTCTTCAACCTACTATCTAGAGTCGTACCTTATCTTCGCCATAAAGATTGGGATACTCGAGCAACTGCAGCTAAGGCCATTGGGAGAATAATTGAAAACGCTCCCTTTTATGACCCCAATGAGGACGAAGATCCTACGGCGACAAAAAAAGAAGAGCCTATTGGAGAGAATGGTATCATAAAAAAGGAGGAGGACGACCTATCACCGTTATCCTCAGATGAGTATTTTAGACCCGAGTCATTAGACGTCTCGACTATACTTAAATATGGCCGAGAGCTGCTGAGAACGGGCAACGTAGACTATGGTCTTGCAAGTCTCGATCCCCAGGCACGACTAGCCCATCAAAAGAAGACTCTCATAGGTCGACTTGGATTACTAGGCAGGCGATTCGAAGACGAAGAATTGCCGATCCCTGCTGAAAAATCAGCTAGCCCCTTTACACCACAAGACCCCAATCCTACCAATGGTCTAAGTCGCCCAGAAAATACTTCTGGCGTCCCACCGAGCCAACCTGCTGAAGAGTCCGGTCTGAGTGCTCGACAGCTAAACGTCCTGAAAAGAAAGCGAAAGAGAGACGCTCAGAAGGCCGCTCAAGGGAAGAGTGGTTTCGGTGATTTGTCCGTACGCCGTTCTTATACCGCGGGATCAGATGGCCTCGATGACACCCCTCTACCAGATGCCGACTCAAAGAAGAATGGAAAAACCGACTACTTCAGTCTTGACCGACCGGCCGATGTTGACGAAGATACTAAGATTGTTTCAGAGTTCAAAGGTCCCGTCGTTCAGATGAAATCGGAAATCGAGGCAGAAGACGAACTTCAAGGTTCGGAGTGGCCCTATGAACGCCTTTGCGAGTTTCTCAAAATTGATATTTTCGACCCGCAATGGGAAACGCGCCATGGTGCTGCATTAGGCCTACGAGAAATACTTCGAGTGCATGGCGCCGGAGCTGGTCGGTTAAGAGGAAAATCGAGAATCGAGAACGACGCCCTCAACCGAAGATGGCTTGATGACATGGCCTGTCGGCTTTGTTGCGTGCTCATGCTAGACAGATTCACCGATTATGCCTCCGATACGTCCGTTGCACCGATTCGAGAGACCGTCGGTCAGACCTTGGGATCATTCTTGAAGCACCTGCCCCCGCAATCAGTTTACAGCATCTATCGTATCTTACATAGAATGGTAATGCAGCAAGATCTTGACCTAGACAGACCAGTTTGGCCAGTCTGTCACGGTGGCATGGTGGGCTTACGATACGTCGTTGCCGTGAGGAAGGATCTGTTGCTGCAAAGTAGCGACATGATTGACGGCGTAGTCCAAGCCGTTATGAAAGGTCTCGGTGACAGCGATGACGACGTTCGATCTGTTAGTGCAGCAACATTGATTCCTATGGCCCGGGAATTCGTCACACTTCGACCAGCAGCACTTGACGAGCTCATTGATATTGTATGGGAAAGCCTGTCCAGCCTGGGCGATGACTTGAGTGCCAGCACCGGCAAAATCATGGATCTCTTGGCTACTCTCTGTGGCTTCCCAGAAGTCCTAGAGGCCATGAAGAACTCTGCTGAACAAGATGAAGAGAGGTCTTTCACCCTGCTAGTCCCACGACTCTATCCGTTCCTACGACATACTATTACTTCAGTTCGTCTTGCTGTTTTGAAAGCTTTGATGACTTTTGTCAATCTTGGCGTGGAGTCCCAGGGTTGGCTTAACGGCAGGATCCTTCGATTGACGTTCCAGAACATACTCGTGGAACGCAACCCAGAGACCCTTGCAATGTCTATGGAGCTTTGGGGTGCTCTCGTGAGATGTTTGGCTGGAAATCCCGATAAACTCGCATCCGAATTTGCCCCTCACATTGACGCGCTTATGCAGCTTACGCTGCATCCCATAGGAGTGTCTAGAAACCCCATACCTATGAATGGCGCGCTTTTCCAAAAACCCTCTGGAGGCACATATTCAGTACCCGGCTTCGCTCCTCAAATTGCCCGTAAAAGCTCTGAACCTGATGGAGAGCGAGCGACGAAGAGACGAAAGAAATCTACTAAAGTCGATGATCCGTTGCCTACGGTTCCCTCACATGATCTCGATGGCCATATGATGCAAGGAGATGTGGACTTGGTTGGCATGGACACGCTCGTCCGTTCTCGGGTTTCAGCCGCCACGGCAATGGGATTGATCATGTCCCTCGTGCCTAAAGAATGCCTAGATGCTTATGATGCCACGCTCCTTCCGGGACTTACATCGTCATATTCTTCTACCCAACTCGCCGCGTGCATAGTAATTGACGAGTATGCCCGAAACTGTGTTGCCTCTGAAATCGCATCATCAAGATACGCGGTTGAGCTACAAAAGATCATCGATTTTGAGCGTCCTTCCCAATACCGCGATCTAGTCAGCTACGTTCAACGTGTACGATCACAGTGCCAACAGCTTATGAATCTGTTTAGGGATCATGGGAAATTACCTCAACACAAACTTCCAGTCCTTGCTGTCGTTGTGCAAGGCGAAGCAGAAGCAGGCCCAGGGGCTTTCTCTCTCGCTACAGCCGACAAGTGTATCAATGAGGACTTTGAAAGGCTGAAGAGGGCTATGGCTCCAGCGCAACGCCTAATTACGAGCCAGCAGCTCAGCGAGCTTCGTGCGAGCGCAGTTTCGGCCATCGAAGATGCTAAAGCCATCAAAGACACCCGTGATGTTCGTATCAAGGCTGCTGCAGGCTGCGCTCTCATCGCGATGAAGGTGTTACCTAAGAAGCCAAGTCCTCTGATTAAGGCCATCATGGATAGTATTAAGCTTGAGGAAAACCAACAACTCCAGACCCGTTCTGCCGATACAATTGGTCGACTAGTTCAACTATTCACCGAGAAAGGTCGCAAAGGTCCCGCAGACAAGGTTGTCTCTAACTTGCTTAAATTCTCTTGTGTGGAGGTTGCCGAGACGCCCGAGTTCCCAGTTCACGCTGCGAAGACCAACGTTATCTTATCGATGCAAAAGGAGGAAGACCGAGTTGATCATGCTGACGCTGCTAAGTTCGCTCGAGAGGCCAGAGGCGCTCGTATAACCCGACGAGGAGCGAAAGAGGCTCTCGAAATTCTCTCCCGCACATTCGGCGCGGACTTATTTAACCAAGTCCCGAGCTTAAGAAGTTTCATGGAAGAGCCTTTAGTGAAGGCTTTCTCGGGCGACTTACCTGCTGAGGCAAAGGATCCAGAGAACACTTTCGGTCAAGAAATCGTGGATGCTATGTCAGTTATCCGGACAATAACACCAACTTTGAACCAGGAGCTTTACCCGTTCGTCATGCAGCAAGTTCCGCTGATCATTAAGTCGCTCCATTCGGAGCTGTCTGTATTCCGATACATGGCTGCGAAATGTCTAGCCACTATTTGCAGTGTCATTACTGTGGATGGTATGACAGCTTTGGTAGAGAAGGTTCTACCATCTGTTAACAACCCCGTTGACCTGCACTTCCGTCAGGGCGCAATAGAGGCCGTTTATCACCTGATTGCCGTTATGGGCGATGCCATTTTGCCTTACGTCATTTTCCTCATTGTACCCGTTCTAGGCCGCATGAGCGACTCAGACAATGATATCCGCCTGATTGCAACTACATCTTTTGCTACCTTGGTCAAACTTGTGCCTCTCGAAGCTGGCATCCCTGACCCGCCCGGCCTCTCTGAAGAGTTGCTGAAAGGCAGGGACCGCGAACGAACGTTTATCGCACAGCTTCTTGACCCCAAGAAAGTTGAGCCATTCAAGATTCCTGTTGCGATCAACGCAGAATTACGTTCATATCAGCAAGAGGGCGTTAACTGGCTTCATTTCTTGAACAAGTATCATCTTCATGGAATCCTGTGCGACGATATGGGACTCGGAAAGACTCTCCAGACACTTTGCATTGTCGCAAGTGACCACTATAACAGGGAACAGGAGTTCAAGAGGACAGGGGCTCCGGATGTTCGGAAACTTCCGTCTCTAATTGTCTGTCCACCAACACTATCAGGACACTGGCAACAGGAGCTGAAGACGTTTGCGCCGTTCTTGAGTGTCACCGCCTTTGTTGGCCCTCCGGCGGAGCGAAGAGCCAAGGCCGCTCAGTTCGCATCGACTGACATCGTAATAACCTCATATGAAGTCTGCCGTAACGATACTGAATACCTCGAAAAACAGAATTGGAATTACATCGTACTTGATGAAGGCCATTTGATCAAGAACCCCAAAGCGAAGATTACTCTTGCAGTGAAGAAGCTTGCCAGTAATCACCGATTGATCTTAACTGGCACGCCGATCCAGAACAACGTGCTGGAGCTCTGGTCACTCTTCGACTTCTTGATGCCCGGATTCCTCGGAGCCGAAAAGGTGTTCTTGGACCGATTCGCTAAACCCATCTCAGCAAGTCGTCACAGTAAAGCTTCGTCAAAAGAGCAAGAGGCTGGTGCGTTGGCAATCGAGGCTCTACACAAGCAGGTCCTGCCGTTCTTACTTCGTCGTTTGAAGGAAGAGGTTCTCGACGATCTTCCTCCTAAAATTCTCCAGAATTATTACTGCGATCTCAGTGATCTGCAGAGGAAGTTGTTCGAGGATTTTACTAAGAGACAGGGCAAGAAGCTTACGGAAGAAGCTGGCCGAGATGATAAAGACGCCAAGCAACACATATTCCAGGCTTTACAATACATGCGCAAGCTATGTAACTCTCCAGCGCTTGTTATGACACCGAGCAACAAGCTGTATGAGGACACTCAGCGCTTCCTTGCGAAACAAGGCACCAGTATAGAAGATCCGGTGCACGCTCCCAAATTAACGGCTCTCAAGGATCTATTAGTCGATTGTGGTATTGGAATCGAGGGCACGGACGCTAATGATCCCCTGTACCAGCCAATCAAGCCACATCGCGCCTTGATTTTCTGCCAAATGAAGGAGATGCTCGACATGGTCCAGAATACAGTGCTGAAGCGCATGCTTCCTTCTGTTTCGTACCTGAGACTCGACGGCTCGGTTGAGGCAAACAAGAGACAGGATATCGTGAATAAATTTAACAAGGACCCGTCTTACGATTGTCTACTCCTAACTACGAGTGTTGGCGGCCTGGGTCTCAACCTTACAGGAGCAGATACTGTCATTTTCGTTGAGCATGACTGGAATCCTCAACGAGATCTACAAGCCATGGACCGTGCTCATCGAATTGGTCAGAAAAAGGTCGTCAATGTGTATCGACTAATTACCAGAGGTACTCTGGAAGAAAAGATCCTAAGGTACGTGTAAATGCTTGCACTGGCTCAACTATTACTAACGTCTTCATGCAGCCTTCAAGCATTCAAGATAGACGTTGCGTCTACCGTAGTAAACCAGCAGAACGCTGGCTTGGTAAGTAGCCTAGTTCTTCTTACACCAAAAATACTTGCTAATCTGCTATCAAAGGGAACCATGGACACGGACCAAATATTAGACCTCTTCAATCTAGGAGACTCAGGACCGAGCTTGATATCCGACAAGCCTAATAATGGCATCGAAGGACGAGAGGAGGATATGGTGGACGTTGAGACGGGAGATGTAAGAGCTCCAGGGAAAAAGGCATGGGTGGATGATTTAGGAGAGCTCTGGGATAACCGCCAGTACGAGGAGAGTTTCGATCTGGACGGCTTCCTCAAAACGATGCAGTAATGACCGAGAATCGGAGATCAACGAGTCATGACGAGAGCGAGCATCAACAGCCTCAGTATTTAAGGTATGCTCATAAGCGAGATACTTGACCTTGTATTGTGTATAATTGTATTATAAACACAGGGAGCGGGCGACATGATGCATCCATAGTCCCACCAGTAGGACTTGGCTAAGCATACTGGCGTTGCTGAATGAAATATCATTGATTTTCCCATTACAAGAATGCTGCTAGTAATTATCTATTTACAAACTATGTTTCTTGACATGTAGAGAATGATCAATGGCTTTTCCTGGTCGGGTTCCTAGGAGATACGTGAATGGAGGCATACCGAGATAGTAATGTAGCTTTAATTAGTCAAACGTACGAACCTATACCTTTTGTTCCGTTGTGCACAAGCAGTAACTGATGATAAGGTTCACTACTCAAAGAATCAAGTATTTGGGTGTACCTAGTGTCCATTCTGATCTATCATTCACATGGGTACGAAATAGTACAATATTAACTTTACCTAAGATATATACATATTCTTAGGCCCTTAGAATGATATGCACATCGTAGATGGTGCTAAGACAGGCTTTACGTAGGCCCTGAATGCCTCAATAAGTCCTTTTACCGCCGCGGAGTCCCGCTTATCTCGGTGGCACACATCGGCCTGGTCGTCCGGTTCGGGCCGGCCGGCTCCAAAGGTTGCAACTTCCTAATTGGGTAAAAAAAAATCTCGGCAGACTCGGCATCAAAACACGCTACTTCGGAATAGCTTCGTACGCGTTGTGCTGTGCTACGCGCCGACTACCAGGTAGCCACTGGCTTTTAGTCACGTACTGTCTGATGAATACCCTGGAAGAGTTTTGTTCAATTCCCATTGACTCGTATCGGGTGATATGCCTCTACCTCATCGCATGTAACTGCACTTGACTCTGACGTATGAATAGCTTCTAGGTAGCTCAAAATCATCGCGGAACTCATCCGCGCGCTGAATACCGAACACTGACTGAACTTCTCCCCTGCATCATCGCGACTCAATCGTAGACCGTAGACCGTAGACCATAATCTCCCACCATAGCCCTACCCCGAACCTCACGACGTAGTACGGTAGCACGTAGTCCTAGATATTCAGCGGCCCCGACACATCGTCAACCGCATAGACAGCGACTCTCAACCAGTCGAACCCCAGCCTTGTATTCATATCCAGGGTATACATCTCCGCCTCGTAGAGCGCATCCGGCGCATTAGCATCCTTCTCCGCCTCCCTATGAATCTGAACCGCGTTATTGACCCACCAGAAATCGTCAAGAGGACCGCGAATAGCCTCGCTGACGGCCGAATGTCGTAGGAACAGCGCGCCGGCGTGCTCGTTAGCGAGCCCTCTATCCGTAAACGTGACAAGTGGTAGTCTTTCTAGTTCGATCTCGCCGCTGAAGGCGCCGACGACTTCTTCAGACATCATGATATGAGCGACGTCCTCCCCATCCTCCTCTCCCTCATTCCCACGATGCTCATCGATTAGCTTCTGTGGCGTCTCTATGGTCTTACGGGTCATGAATTCGCACTCTACGATGTAATGCGGCAGTGCCGGCCGCTTAGCCAACCATTTCTTCAGCGACCGCTCCTTTTTAGTCAGGTCGTTCTGCAGATCTACGAGGCGTCTCTCTACCCAAAGGACGCGCTCTTCGCCAGTGGCAAGCGTGAGCTCTACCTTCAGTAGCTTTAGTGGAGTGTGTTCATAGACATGTCTACGTGTTACAGCGGCCACGCCGCCTTCGAACTGGTCATAGTGGGTAATTTCAAGGAGTTTAGCGTTAGCCTTTTCACGATCCACGAATGATCCCGGCAGCGGACTAGCGTTTCCTGTAATATTATCGCATTGCGTATTGATCTTGTTACGGGCTAAAGCAAATATGAAGTACGCCCATTTATGCCCGTAGGCTGAATCAATACCTGTTTCCTTGAGACTTTCTGGATCTAGCAAATGGTTTCTTGCTGGCGCGCCGGCGTGAAGACCTCTGGTGTTGTTAGTATATTGAAAACTCTGTTGAATAGGATGTTGTGATGTCTTACACTTGTTATCCTTGCCCTCGGGTTTGAGGTCGTCCTTGTCGCCTTCATCGCCCTTGTCGCCCTTGTCGCCCTCCTCGTCCTTGTCGCCCTTCTTCTTCTCCTTGTCCTTGTCAATGTCAAGGCCAAAGTTGAAGTCGAGGTTCGGCTTGATGTTTCGCTCCCAGTAATCGGTCATCTGGGCAGATTCAGGATCCTTGGAGAGGTAGAGTTCAATCGCCTTGAAATAGGCAGCCTTCACCTGCTCGCTAATGGTGCGAGCAATATCGGGCTTGGCGTTGAGGAACTCGTTGATAGCATCATGGCGTGCGTTGTGAAGAATGGACTTCGAATTGCTTCGAAGGCGGTCTGCCATGCTGGCCTTCATTCGCTTAGGATCAGTAGACTTGGGCTTGGCCTGCTTCTGGGCCTTCTGGCCCTTCTTTGGCTGTTCAGCACCGTCGTCCTTCTCGTATTCTCCAACGACTATATATTCACAAGCATGAGCTGGTATTCATAATAATATGGGCAAAGAAGTATGGAAGTCAGAAAATACATACCTTCGTCAACAAGTTCGTTGAGGATTTGTTCCTAAAATGATGTGTCAGAAATATAAACCCCTAAATACTTCCTGTTGGGTTTCCGGTGTCATTTCAAGGATTTACTTACGGCGACCTTCTCCGGATCTTCGTCAGCTTCATGACCGGACTGTGCCTCAGCATCGGCTAGATATATCTCGAGTCAATAGGAGCCCAAAAATGAAGGAATGAGTTACGCAATGAGGTTGGGATACGGGAGATGCTTACTCTTCTTCTTCTTGGTAGCGCGCTTCGCTCCGGTCTCTGAAGCTGCCACGCGTTTGCGTGGCAGAGAAACTAGCTTCTTCGCGGGGGCCATAATTGCGGTCACCTTTTCATGAAGGTCGAAGTTAATACAAGGTCTCTTCTGTAGTGTTGTGGTGATAGCTAACCTTGTTGATGTGTTGTAGTGAGGTGGCTTGCTACGAAGAAGATGCAGACTTGGGGGATCTGCAATGTTGTTGTGGATGTGGAAGTTAGAAATTTGATCTTGTGGTAGGCAGCCAAACTTAGGGCTTTGTGTGCGGCTCGGCATGCTCCACGTTCCTTTTTGAGATCGTGGCCGGACGTCTTTAGATGCGGCTTGCTCAGTTGACGGCTGCTCTATTAAGCATGCGCCGTCCATACCCTGTCCTCCGGTGATACGTACAGTGTGCTGGAGAGCAAGGCTCCTTTCGAGGGTGTGATCAACGCCGGGACTGTGGCCGCTGCCATCATCCTGGTTATAGGAGAGAATTTGACCACCACCGAGGCTATTGCCCCTTTGAGAGCCATTGTCACCCTTGATGCTGGGCTGAGGCTCGAGGCCATTATAAGCTTTGGCTTCATAAGCTTCCCCAGCCTTCCCACTATCGATGGAACAGGCAGGCTCTTCAGTAAAGTCATTTATAGAGCCACGTTCGGAAAGATTACGAGGTATCTCTACATTCTCCTGTGTTGACTGATTTGCCCCCATTGTGTTTCTCTGCTCATACTACCATTGGGTCACCACTACGCCACCAAGAGACGGATTAAGCCTCTTGTCCGCAAGTAGCGTATCCTTCCAGGAAGAGTGATAGAGAATGTGTGTGCGCCGTAATCCGAACCTGAAGAGGCAATGCGTCGGCAAGATACTACGCTTATTCGGCCTATTAGACGTTAGCATGTGAAGCACGATGACTAGATCATCCGCAAGATGTGAAGGAAATCCGGATGTAACTCGAAAGAGCGGCATAGGTGAAAAGAATACCATGGAGGACTAGCAACAAGTCTCAACCTGCAGATTCAACTGGCCAATGGGCAATTACTACTAATAGCCAGGGCTGGTTAGGATTTGCTAGATTGGGCTTTTGGTTGAAAGAACTGCCGGCAACCCAATAAGAGGAGAACCAGGTTTCCTGATGAACTGTGACAAGAGAGTGTAGCCGAGGTCTATGAGCATTTGCCTTGGTCATTCCAATTGGGGTGTGTGGAAATGCTGATGTTGGAGCGAGGTAACAGACAGTCTAGAGAGTGAGGCCTCTGGTGCCTGATCTGGGGGACTGAGTGGTTATGGAAGAGGAAAAGAGGTGGAATGGTTCGATGTAAGCTTTGGATCAAGCTAGATTAGTTGAGATGAAAGGGAAGGTAGTACAAAGTAGATATATTGTGGCCTCTTATCAAAGCAAACTTGAAATTTGATTACGCACATCTGTGGCTCAGGCCATATATTGGGGAAGAACACTGTTACTTAAGCAGTTGAGCAAGTTGAGGTCGGTAGATCTTGCTTGTGAGGTATTGTAGATAAGAAAGTCAAAGAGGCATGGGTAGGCAGTTCCCTTGAAGAATTGGTCTTCAAGTTCGTGAAGATCTTCGCATGCGTACCTGAGAGTTTCTGAAGACAGAAAAGAAAAGAAAGCTTCTTTTCGCTACCCAATGTTATTACTCTGGGAACGATAATAGTTCTGCTGGAACATTCAAGTCATATGGATTGAATGACGCTTTACGGTATCTTCAGATACCAGCGATGTCCACAAGAGGCTGACAGAGTCAGTAGTATAAGTCGTTCCCGTAAGCTATGTCTAGTGGACGTAGCCTACAGGGAGACTTGAGTTACGCGAAGTACCTGGAGATTGAAGAAATTATGGTAATTGAGAAAAAGCCCATTCCCTAAGGCATCCACTTTGGTAACTATACCCCTTGTGAAAGAGTATGAGGTTCTCGCCGCAGACGGGAAACTTGGGAGATAGCTTCGTTCTGTACCGAGAGGTGAAATATGAACAGAGACAGACGAAAGTTCTTCGGCGTAGGCTACCTAATTTAACATTTGCTGGGATACACATTTGAAAACAGCTTGCTAGTAGTAAAAGTATAGATGGAAGTGACAATTATCTAATTGAACCTACATGACTGGGATATCCAGGTATGTATAGGTACCTATTTATGCATGATGATATCACAGATGAAAGAGGTGGCATCTAATGTAAAATATGTGATCTAGAAAAGGAGGCACGCTTGCTGGGTATTACTCATTTTTATTCAGGGGTATCTATGGTAATGAGACTAGATAAGAAGAGACGAGACTCGCAAAGCGATTCTCATCTAATCTGAACTAGCATTGAGCTACTTGGTTTTGGACCTCGCCTTGAATGACTTCAATGGGTCACTTTTACGTCCACTTGCCCTCTTGCCCTTGCCTTTGAATATCCTGCTTCTTCTGCCTTTCCCATCAAGAACCTTTTTGAATGGGACGAATCCAACCTCATTTGGAGTGATTGCTTTCTTGCCATCCTTAGGCAATAGATAATCGGGGACATGTTTAAGATGAGGCTGGCTTCTTGTTGTTCGGAGTTCGACGTCGTGCCGAAGGTGTCGAACTTCTAAGGGATTTTCCTCAAAATGCCGCTTCAGACTTTCGCTCTTGAGCAGCTCCTGTTTGAGTTCACGCAACCGAGCCTCTCTAATGGCAACTTTCGTGACAGCTCTCAGAGCATCATTCATTCGGTAACGGAAAGCTTCCACTGCTTTCATGTCAAAATTATAAGGCTTGACTTCATGGCCTTTCTTAGCTTGCTGTTTGATGATCTTGGATAACACCTTCTCATCATTCTCGGCTGTATCAACGCTAGTGGGCATATGTTTCCGAAACTTTTCTTTCGGGACAACGAAAGATAAAGCCATGCCTGTCTGTCCGGCGCGCGCTGTCCGGCCAATCCTGTGTAAATATGAGCGAGACGATAGGGGAAGATCAAAATTGATGACCACTGCAACGTTCTTGAAGTCTATCCCCCGAGAGACTCCGTAGTTTTTGTCCCGCCGCGAAGATTTACGCTTCTTAGCTAACGGGGTAATGGCTGCGCTTTGACCACCCTTCTCTGTAGTCTCGCTGCCAGCATTTCCGTGACCACTGTCTGCGGCCTCTTCATTGGTTGTGTCAAGCTGATCCTTCTCGTCGCCTATCACCTCATTCTCATCAGAGGCAATGATAATGTTGTAAACACCTCTGTTGAACTCCTCAACGGCGTGAATTCGGCAGTTGACCGGTAACTCGGAGTTTAAGAGACAACTTCGTATTCCAAATTGTTCAAAGAACAACTTCAGTCGATAGCATCGATCAACATCGCTGACGAATATAATTGCCTTCCCCTTGATTAACTCAAGTTTTACCATGCAGTAAATAAGAAGGAACTTCTCGTCCTCGCCACACCTATGCGTTCGTTAGCGATGCGGCCGTATCTAAGGGGCACACTACCGTACTTGACCACATATTGGGAAACACCTCCTCCATCATCATCAGGCTCTTCTAGGTCCAGAACTGTCGGGTTTCGACAGAAAAGACCTTTCAGAGTGTCAACTTCAGGGGTTAGTGTCGCACTCATGAGCGTTGTCTGTAACCCCTTTGGTAAGGATGATGCCACATTCTGCAGGTCTTCATCATATCCATATGATAACACAAGATCCGCCTCATCTAAAACCAGGTGCGTAAGTTTGTCTAATGAGAGGGCGGAGTTCTTGATATTGTGCCACGCTCTTGCCGGTGTTGCGACTACTACATCGGGTGAATCCGAGAGGACCGCGCGCTGGGCAGCATCAGAGAGCTTATCGGATAGTTTAGAGACTTTGATCTCTCTGGAACAGAACGACGTGAGTGATTCGAGGACCTTCGCAACTTGATTTACTAATTCGTTGGTCGGAACAAGGATCAGAGCCGCTGTATAGGAGTCTGACGAGACCTAGCTGGACATTAGTCTCCTTGATGGGCCATGGTTTGGAGCAGTGTTAGTCCATACCTGCTTCCGTTTGAGAATAGCTTGGAGAATTGGTAGGGTATAGGCAGCCGTCTTTCCCGATCCGGTCTTGGCCTTTGCTAACACATCGAATCCATCAATGGCTAGTGGTATAGCCTTACTCTGAACCAGAGTCGGAGTCTGCCAATTCTGGTGGGCTGTGGCTTGAAGAAGCCTGCTGTCGAGGTCGAGGTCTGCAAAGGTAGAGGGCGTCACTTCCGCACTTGGCGTTTCCGTATTTGTGGCCGAGACTGGCTCATCATTCTCATCGAGCTTGCGCTTCATGATGTGAAACTTGATAGCGATAAATGAGGCGATGCTAGAGTTGAAGATGAGTGCCCTTTCCAGATTCAATTATCACCACCCACTTACAGGCGTTTGAATGTTTAAGTGGGCTGGGGAAAAATAATTCGTTATCGTTATCTTATCATACGGAGCTTGGAACAATAGTTTCACCTAACCTTGTTTATCCCTGGTGGGTCCCAAATTCCAAGTTATACGCACGTACCTCCGTACCTACTAAGTACGGATACCGGCTTTGAGTTTCCGTACAGTCTCAGTTTTGTGCTTACGTGAAGCAATCTTTGTGAGAAGTAAGCACTCGCCATTTTCGTGCATCGGCAGTTGTAATCAACAGAGATAGATCAATCACTGCACAACCAACGCTGCAGCTGAACACCCCACAGTCTCTTTGAGGATATACATACACGTATAATATGTATTATAGCTGGATACGTGTGTACAGTAGTATACTGTATGAAGTCGAATGCAGATCAACCAAGCTTTTCTCGCTGAGGCTGTTGACCCTCTTGGAACTCTTGGAACTCTTGGCTTTGGCCGCTAGCTCGATCTATTGGTCAATACTACTAACGCCGCACCACTAAAGCCAAGACGTTTTGGCCAAGAAGACCCCTACGACGTCTGCTCTAATATAACTGGTGCGACGATCTTTCTGCCCCCGACTTTTCTCTTCTTTCCTGTGGTACAATATCGATACGGCAATGGAAGGCTAATATCCTCTATCTTGTTATCTCTCTGTGAGGTTGCAGAGCAAGTAACCATCTATCCCCTCGAGTTTCATCAGCCTACCGTAGATGAAGGGATAGAATCCGCAAAGTATCTACTTTACTCCGGGTCCTGCTTACTACCGTTTTATGGTTAGGTTGATATGATAACAACCTATCCAGTCTTGTTGGAGACGCAATTTCAAGCTATTACGCCCGGGCGTCGTAGGTACCGCAGCAACCTCTTGGACCCTCTGCTATACCTCAGGGCGACCTAGACAATATGAGTTATTTACTCCTTTCTCACAAGCCTTTAAGGACCTCGATAAGCTCGTTTAAGAAAAGCTGTTGGCTAGACCGTGTTCGTCGTGGCTGACCCTTGTCTTTAATAAGCGTGTTGTAGCTACAGGGACAGGCTCAAGAACAGCAGCCAGAGACTTGGCTCATTAACCGCTTAGCTGAAGCGACCTCGTTTCCCTGACTAGCCCGTGTTGATACTATACAGGTAGGTTTAATTTCTATCAATCATCTTCGCGGCCCGGGTCAATACAAACAAATAATGAAGCATGGCTGGAATTCGAAGCATTCATCTTAAACGCCAAGTGCAAGCTATTAATAGCAAATCAATATCATCGATTGTTTCTGTCTTGTCTTAGCTATTTCTAGAAGCGATGATCGTTGATGGTATTTATCTTGGCACTCTCGATTTCGAGAGACGAGACGGTAATTCAAGCTCGAGATTGTCCTTGGGAAAGATCCCCGGATATCTTGGCTACAGCTTGTTTCTGTTTCAACAGTTCTCATTTGTTTCTTCAGTACCGGGATCATAAATAGTAAAATCGGTCACGTGCTGTCCTTCCAAGTCCAAAGAGCGGCGGTTTCAAATATGATCAGTGCTGAAACCACGGCCGGGGACTACGTACGCTTCTGCGATACCCCGGACCCCGTGTAGGAGATCGATCAAATTTAACAGACCGCATCCGGTGAGGCATTTTCATACCTGCGGTCTTTAGACATATCTTGGCTAAATACCACCGTTGGAGCACATTGGAGTAGCCACAATGGTCGACCCGAAACGGATCGACATTATATCACGGGCCTTTTTGTCAGAAGGACCCCTACTACCAATACCACACTTATTTGGCTTGTGATAGGTCAATTCGTCCGATATCGAGGCTTCACCGGGGATGAAAATCTTAGTAGCTACCTTTACGACAAGCTTCAGATTGCCGCCTGGGACTAAAAAAGTTGCTTCGTTTTTACCTAGCCTGTCTGTGGGGCATCTTCCCTTGCAGAATGGTTTCTCCCAGGATGCTTCAGAGTGTCTAGCCAAGAGTTTCGCGATGGGCGGTATCGCGTATTTGCTTCTCGCCCGTCGAGGTTTTGTATAAGTAGGGACGATGTCCTCTGGTCTTCAAAGTTGAGGATTTGTGTGTTGTCCTGCCACTTCCGCCATCGCTTCACCCTCCTCCCTCACCTTCCGCATATCTCTTCCTTACGTCTCTTTTTATTTCTTTTCTTCATACAGCTGGGCTGTATTTCGGGTCATAATGGCACCCAATTTTAAGAAGATTAAGGCTTTCGGCGGTCGTCAGGGCGGCGCGGCACCTCCTAGTTACATTGACACTACAATGGAGGAGTCGTCCGACCAGGACCTCGAGGCCGGGAGTTTTTTGACGGAGAACCAAAGGAATAATGCGGTCGACACTAACAACTCTGGCGACAACCCGTACTTGGACGAGTACAGAGCGTAAGTCAAGGATGAAGACATATCAATACCTAACATTGACTAATTTACCATCCAGTTTGATTCGTTATGTCGACACATATAGAGATCCCAATGCGGAAGTGGGGGAGGAGGACTTCTCACAACAGGACCAGGGAAGGCCATGGTGGGCATTCTGGAGAGGTGGGAAGAGCGGCTATGCTCGTGCTTCTCTGAGTGACTTTGAGACGCCTAGCGACTGGCTGAACACGGACATCAGAGAGGGTCTCTCATCAATGGAAGTTGAACGGAGACGGAAATTCTCTGGATGGAACGAGCTGTCGACTGAGAAGGAGAACATGTTTCTCAAGTTCATCGGCTTCTTCCGTGGCCCTGTTCTCTATGGTTCGTCCCATGTGGCTAACCAGTTCTCGATCTACATATGCTGACATAATCAACAGTCATGGAAGTTGCCGTCATCATTGCTTTGGGTATGCAAGATTGGCTGGATGCCGGCATCATTATCGGTATCTTATTGCTCAATGCCGTCGTTGGTTGGTATCAAGAAAAGCAAGCCGCCGACGTTGTTGCCAGCTTGAAGGGTGATATTGCTATGAAAGCTCGCGTAGTCCGTGATGGCAGAGAGGTTGAGATCAAGGCTAGGGAGCTCGTGCCTGGTGACATTGTGAGTTCCACTCTAGTAAAGCCGTTTAGGTTGTACTGAAATGCTAATTACAATAGATTATCATTGAGGAAGGCCATGTCGTCGCGGGTGATGCTCGCCTCATCTGCGAATATGACAACCCTGAGGGACAAGCCCAGTACCAAGCGGAGCTTACTGCTCAAGACGTCACGTCGCCGCGCCAGGAGAAATTCGAAGAGGCAGATGACGAAGGAACCCCTCATATTGGTCATGCTATCGTTGCTATCGACCAGAGTGCTATCACCGGTGAATCCCTCGCAGTCGACAAGTACATGACAGATACCGTTTACTATACAACTGGCTGCAAGCGTGGCAAGGCTTACGCTGTTGTCACTGCCGGCGCACAAGCTTCTTTCGTGGGCAAGACGGCTAGTCTCGTTCAAGGTGCCAAGGACTCGGGTCACTTCAAAGCTATCATGGACTCGATTGGTACTACTCTCTTGGTTCTCGTCGTTTTCTGGATTCTCACTGCCTGGATCGGTGGCTTCTACCGCAACCTCCACATCGTGCATGAAAGCTCAAACAACCTTCTGACCTACGCTCTAATCTTACTGATTATTGGTGTCCCCGTTGGTCTCCCCGTCGTTACCACTACAACTCTAGCTGTTGGCGCCGCCTACCTCGCTAAGGAAAAGGCTATCGTGCAGAAGCTGACAGCTATTGAGTCGCTCGCTGGTGTTGACATCCTCTGTTCCGATAAGACAGGTACTCTGACAGCCAATCAACTTTCCGTTCGCGAACCTTTTGTCATGGAGGGCGTGGACATCAACTGGATGATGGCTGTTGCAGCTCTAGCTTCGTCCCACAATATCAAGGCCCTCGACCCCATTGACAAAATCACCATTCTTACCCTTAAGCGATACCCTAAGGCGAAGGAGATGATTAGCGAGGGCTGGAAGACGGAGAAATTCACCCCCTTCGACCCCGTCTCTAAGCGAATCACAGCTGTATGCACACACAACGGCGTCCGCTACACTTGTGCTAAAGGCGCCCCTAAGGCCGTGTTGGCTTTGACGAACTGCAACGAACAACAAGCCGCCCTCTTCAAGGAGAAGGCCACCGAATTTGCGCGCCGTGGTTTCCGTTCTCTTGCTGTTGCTGTGCAAGAAGAAGATGGCCCTTGGGAGATGCTTGGCATGATTTCTCTATTTGACCCTCCCCGTGCTGATACCGCGCAAACCATCGCAGAGGCTCAGGCTCTCGGGCTCTCTGTTAAGATGTTGACCGGCGACGCTATTGCCATTGCCAAGGAAACGTGCCGCATGTTGGCCTTAGGAACCAAGGTTTATAACTCCGACAAGCTTCTTCGCAGTGATATGGCTGGTACTGCTATCCATGACCTTTGCGAGAGAGCAGATGGGTTTGCCGAGGTGTTCCCCGAACACAAGTACCAGGTCGTCGAGATGCTTCAGCAACGAGGCCATCTAACAGCTATGACGGGTGACGGTGTCAATGACGCACCATCGCTAAAGAAATCCGATTGTGGTATTGCCGTCGAAGGCGCTACTGAGGCCGCCCAGGCAGCCGCCGATATCGTGTTCCTCGCGCCAGGTCTCAGTACCATCGTCTCGGCCATCAAGATCTCCCGCCAAATCTTCCAGCGCATGAAGGCTTACATCCAGTACCGTATCGCGCTCTGCCTGCATCTTGAAATTTACCTAGTCACTTCCATGATCATCATCAACGAGACGATCCGTGCCGATCTCATCGTCTTCTTGGCTCTGTTCGCCGACTTGGCTACCATTGCCGTTGCTTACGACACCGCACACTACGAGAAACGACCCGTGGAATGGCAGCTTCCTAAGATCTGGATTATCAGCATTGTCCTAGGCGCCCTACTCGCCCTCGGCACGTGGATCTTGCGCGGCACACTTTGGCTCCCTGACGGTGGTGTGATTCAGGACTACGGTAGTGTACAAGAGATCATCTTCCTACAGGTATCACTCACGGAAAACTGGCTTATCTTTGTTACTCGAGGGTTCGAGACGACGCCCTCTTGGCAATTAGTTAGCGCCATCTTTGGAGTCGATATCCTTGCCTCTGTATTTGCCGGCTTCGGCTGGTTCTCCGACGGACTGGGTGAGCCCTCTAGCCCGGCTTCGCTCTCCTCCAAGCTGTCCCAGAACGGCGCAACAGACATTCTAACTATTGTTGTCGTCTGGGTCTACTCGATTGCATGCGTCATCGTCATCGCCATCATCTACCAAGTCATGACGCGCATGAAGAGCCTCAACGACCTCGGCCGCAAGAAGAGATCGGCCCAGGACACGATGATGGAGAACATCCTCACCCACTTGAGTAAGGTTGCGCTGGAACACGAGCGCGACGAGAAGGGTGGCGACCGTTTCTACATTGCTCAGAAGCAGGTTGTTGAGGAAGAGGAATGAGCGTCAAGATATAGATATAGATATCCGGGAGTACATGCATACTGGGTGGGGGTTCGGTGTCTCAAAAGGGTACATGTGGTTAATGTTCAGTGATACTTGTCTTATTTTATAATATTTTTGTATGGCGTCTCTGCGGTGCATCTGATACCAAAACCAGTCTTTACAGGAAGAACAAGATAAATATAGATTGGCTTCCTTTGTTCAAAATTCTCTCGGCTTCTTGCATTAACCTCTCGTGATGGATTCAATGTTACTTACATGTATGCTGAAGTATTTTGCTGTCATACCCCCTATCACATCATTTTTGTACAGAAAATTTCCCAGTAAGCAAACTGAACCTGATTTTATTCAGCTCAATGCTTGACCAATGAGTGCTCGCCAAGCCGTGGAACATATCCAATTGTTGAGAGTGCAAGGTACACACACCGAACATTGAAGCATTGAAGACATTTAGGTACATACTTACATGTATGTTAGGTGGTACCTGCATATGTAGGTACCTTACCTATTGCGATTCAGCTTTCAGCCTGCCTTTGAATCAAGCGGTATACTGTAGTATAAATCGCTGGAGTTACTTACTATCGAAGTGAAAGATTATTGTATGTAAAGATATTGTAGATTACTTGAATATAACTTCTAACTATTCAGATACCCGTGGGTGCATAGTCAATTTGGGGAATAAAGTAACATCAATGATTATAATTAGTGTTGTCGATCTAATCATGCAAAAGAGAGAATGATTATGCATAAGTACCTCAGTACCCAATACAACCTGAGACAAATGCGAGAACTCGGGCTGCTAAATGGCCTGTGCGTATCATCGTTGGCTAGGAAACGGCGACGGGGAAAAGACTGGAAGGAAGCGTCCCGATTACCTGTATTTTAGCGGCGGGCGCTTGCAACTTTGGTGGGGGACCGAAGCCTGGACTGTGCTTGGGCTGTTATCCCCCACTTCCCACTATCCCCCTTGTCTGTTTACATCTGCTGCAATCCAAATAACCTCCCACATCCGTAATCTAAACCATCGCCGAATGTTATCGTCACTACACTTCACTTTCCTTCTTGAAAAATAAGACACCTTTTGGTCGGCGACGATACAATTGGTTTCTTCTTCTCCTTGACTTAACTTCTCACAGGATCGTTACTCTTGCTTTGACCTGTCGTCGCACCTGACTTTTAGTCGCGCGTAAACAATCGGCGCTGTGACTGGCCAATTGGTCCTATCACCCTACCAATCGTTTTGGCCACCAAAACATTTCTTGTACTCTATCTTTTGCCCTGTGCACCGCCGTAAGTTGCATATCGCATTCTTCATCGCGCTGAAGTCGCGAACTTAAAACATATTTCTTGTGTACTCTTCAATCTACTCCCCCTTGGGAGACATGAATTGGCGATAATCAGAAGACACTTTGGAAGTTTATATCCACAAAGATGGCTTCTGATGAGCAGCCGGTAAGTAAAACATGAGAAGGGGAAAAGGATGGAATGGTGTCTTAAGAAACTAACAATTTAACCCTAAGGTAACACAGCCGTTGCGAATCTCTAAGAACAGCACTCCTATCACTTCGCCGGTTAAGAGCGGCATTCCTCGACCGCTGTCTGAGATCTCAGCTACTGAGCAGCGACGCAACTCACCTAGCTGGAACGGATCTCCCAAGGTAATTTTGATCTAGATTTGACTCAGTGTGTTCGTTGCTAATGCTCGTGGTGTAGAAGATGGGTCTTAATACTGATTCATCTCCATTCCAGTCATCGCCCCTCGACGGCACTAGTTCCCCACGCCTGTTTTGGCAGAATCGCAACGTCAACAACCGCTCTGAAAACGACCTGTATGGAGGTCATACTGGTACACCGTCGCCTAATAGGCGCTCTTCCATTGAGCGTTTGCAGAAGGCATCGCGTGTAAAGAACAGTACCATGTTTGCCAGAGAACAAAAACAGGAGTATGATCCGACCCGTGTACCGACACTTGAGCGCCCTCTTGCCAAGGTGCAAGGCAATGCCTATGGAGGCACTGGTGTATCTCCTTTTCGATCAAGCCATGGCCGTTCGGATAGTCAGACCAGCATTCCGGTCTATACCCCTACGAAGGCGAATCCTCGTCCAACCCCGGCCCCTCCTCAGAGTCCAAGCAAGGACCAAGCATCACCCATCAAGTCGTCACTCTCTTCTACTCGTCTCAAGAGCAGTCAGGATTCCCAGGACGCCGATGTCTTTTCCGACCCTTCTTCATTTGGGGAACACGAACTCCCAAGCGGTAGATCCCTCCACCGACACGCTAAGTCGGTTACATTCGATGCTGCGCCACCTCAGATCAACGAGTACGAGATGGCGACTCCTGACCTATCTTCTGTTGGCACAAATTCTCGAGAAGGTAGCTTCGAGGACGACGAGGACGATGACTATGTCTATGGCCATTATCCTGGAGAAGATGGTGAAGGACAAGATGACAGTTTTGATGCCACGCTGGAAGACACGGATAAGACCCCGGTTGTCGGACCTGATGATTGGCGTCAGGACCGGGACACACGTTTTGATAGTAGCCCCATGCCTGAAGGCATCCTAGGCTCACCCGCGGTCATCCGCCCCAACCATTCCCGTACCGATTCGTCCACTTCTAGTAATGACCATCGGCCACTTCCTCCCCTTCCTGGTATGGGTCACACTCGATCTCAATCTTCATCTTCCAACGGTTTATCTGCTACGGCGGAGCGGATGTTGGGCACTCCTCGATGCCTTCCTTCCCCACCCCCTGCTTCTGTAAGCAAGTCCGAGATTCATAACATCGGCAATGGCAGTATGTCATTGGAGGAGCGATTGAAGCTCATGATGCTTTCCGACGAGACAAGTCCTAAGGCACCGGATAGCTCTCCTAAGACGTTCGCGGAACAGCAACGAGAGCGTCGCATGCGACGAGCTGGTGCTCGCGATAGAGTCACAAGCTCCACTCCAGAACGTGAGGGTTCGGAAGCTGCGGCCGATGAAGAAGAAGACACTGTTGGTGATCTATCGGGCTTTGACATGGATTATCAACTTCCTAGCATTTCTCGGCAATCTATCCTCCGTCGTGTCAATGGCAACAGGGCCCTTGACCGAGAATCTGACTATGCCTTCAATTCACCAGCACCAGACTCGAGTATTGCTCGTAACATTCCTTATGATCCCGATGTCCCCATCGCTAGTATCGAGGACTCGGTTCTTGATGATATCACAGAGCAAAATGAGGACAGTGTTCTCATCCACGAGAGTGAGGATGATAAAGGTGACGTGTATGATCTCTACCAGCGATCTGAAGATGAAGATGCTGCGTCGCAAAGGGATGGTCAAGATGATGACACAGATAGTCATTACTCTGATGAAGTCCAGAAGCCTGAATCTGCGGACGCTCAGCCTGAAGAAGAGTCCATCACGACTCCTCGAGCAGCCAGCCCTGCACAAGAAGGCGGCATCACCAACTTCAGCGCTACCCTTCCTCAAGTTAACGGCACGTTAAAGGATGCAGAATTTACGCGCAGTTTGCAATCTCACATGCTCCCGAAGCCTAAAGAAGCAGGTGCGCTTACGCATTCGGAGACGCATAGGATGTCCGATGCACAAGCCTACTTGCAAAGGCCGTACACCCCAGAGAAGAAACCTATATCCAAGCCCGAGTATGATGGATCTGGATGGGGTGAGCCTGAAGAAGACGAGGAAGAAGAGGAGCCTGGTACTCCTGAATCTGTTATCCATCATCCTATATCTGATGATGAGGAAGAAGATGATGATGATGACATTGACGATGATCCAGAGGAAGTTGAAGAAGCTGAGGAAGTCGAAGAGGTCGAGGAGGTCGAGGAAGTTGAAGAGATTGAAGATATTAAAGTTGAGGAACGACTAATTGAATCTCCAGCGATTCCAGAGCGGGAAGCAACCATCAAGGCCTCCGGCTCTAAGCTGAAGACCCGCGCTTCTGCAACACCTTCCGACATTGTAGCTATGCGCGAAGCTCGGAGACAAGTAAGCCGTGAAGTAGCCCCGGAAGTCCCACCGATTCCTGATCGACATCGCAACCGCCTCTCGCGAGACTTGGCACCTGATCACCTTGAAGTGCCAACCGGTGACGATTACTTAGAGAGACATCCAAGCTTCAAGAAAAGCAGTTTAACGTTGGATCTCGACTTAGGTCTCAGTCTTGATCAGGATTTTGAGCGAGTAATTGAGGCACAAAAGGTTGGCCACGAAAATCCCCCCCACGCATCTGAATTCAGTGAATTCAAAACAATCGACCTTTCTCAAGTAGCACTCAGGGCTAACACACAACTTCCCAAAAAGCGCGGCTATCTTATGCGCCAAAATACCAAGCTCGTTACTGCCAGTGACAAAGACACAGATGAAATCCGTGCTGGAACTCGCTCAGCGGGTAACTCACCTATAAAACAGCAACGTCCACAATCGTGGACTGTCGAGCCCTGGAATGGTAAGCACAGAAAAAGTGTTAGGAAACGTCACGGCCCAGGCATAGGCGCTCCAGTCCCGCCCATGCCAGGACAAGAGAGCAACGCCACCGCGATGAACGCTCTCAACGAGGAAGACAGCCCTGAACTGGCCACTGAAGAGTGCGGTGAACGTGGCCGACTCTTTGTTAAGGTGATGGGTGTGAAGGATCTCGATCTCCCCCTACCCAAGAGTAAGTCCTTGATGCAGAAGTCGAAACCCTTGCTTCTAATATTATACTAACCTCCTACTAGATGAACGAACCTGGTTCAGCCTGACTCTTGACAATGGTGTACACTGCGTGACTACTTCATGGCTCGAGCTGGCTCGCAATGCGCCTATCGGTCAGGAGTTTGAGCTGGTAGTTCCCAATGAATTGGAATTCCAGCTTACTCTTAATGTGAAGTTGGAGAAACCCCCTCCTCAACGCGCCCCGGTCGCATCGGCCAAAGCACCTAAGCCTAAGACATCCGCCTTCTCCCGTGTCTTCGCTAGCCCCAAGAAGCGAAAGGAGATGGAAGCTCGTCAACGCGCCGAGGAAGAAGCCTTCGCTCTGGCTCAGCGAGAAGCTGCTGCTGCTAAGCAGTTGAGCGCCATGCCCACCGCATGGGACCTGCTATCTCCTCTCACAGCAGAGAACGGAACCTTTGCGCGTTCCTACGTGTGTCTTAAGGAGCACGAGTCTCGCTGCTATGGTCGACCTTACATGGTAGAGATCGCCGCATTCAATGAGTGGGCTACTGAGGAAGCCGCCTTCGCCAGCAGCGTCAAGAGCAAGCGTACCGGAATCGCCAGCAACTCTGTTGTTCGCAAAGCGCCTTACAAGATTGGCAAGCTTGAAGTTCAACTACTATTCGTCCCGCGACCCAAGGGTTCTACCGATGAAGACATGCCTAAGAGCATGAGTATGTGCATCCGAGAGCTCAAGGCTGCTGAGGAGAGACTCAGCAAGAACTGGGAAGGCCATCTAAGTCAGCAAGGCGGTGACTGTCCCGTAAGTGCCAACCCTATCACAGAGCCTCACAGTATATCGTTGCTAACCTAAGAAATAGTACTGGCGCCGTCGCTACTTCAAGTTGGTTGGTACTAGACTTACCGCTTATCATGAGACAACTCGTCAGCCTCGTGCTACGATCAACCTCTCCAATGCCAAGCGTCTCATCGACGACCGGCGACAGCTCACTGACCCCGAGACCACCGGCCGCAACGGCAAGCGACGCCGCTCTGCCTTTGCAGAAGAGGAAGAGGGCTACATGTTTGTCGAAGAGGGTTTCCGCATTCGTTTCAATAACGGTGAAATTATCGATTTCTATGCAGACACACGAGAGGACAAGCAAGGCTGGATGAAAGCCCTGGGCGATGTCATCGGCAAGCCCGGCGGTGACGACGATGGTGGCAGTGCCAGCGGCCGCAAGAAGTGGTGTGAACTTGTCCTTAAGCGGGAGGATGCACTGCGCAAGCGTGCCGAGAGCAAGCGAGTCCATTCGCGTACTAAGAGCATGATCGTCTGAGCTGGCTGCGCCAAGTTTCCACGATCGGCATCTACCAACAGAGAATGAGGATACGATAATAATGCCCGGTATGATCCTGGATCGATTGATCTGCTTACGACTTCATGATCAGTATTGCGGCACGCCTTGAAATCGCCTGCCCTCATTGAATCCATTGCCTCTACTCCCTCACCCATTCTATTCTTTGAAGACCTCCCTTTGGTATATTGAGAAACGTCATACCAATTCGTTGGGTCTAACTTTTTGCATCACCCCCCACAGGTTACGGAAGTTCAGGTTGCATCTCTCCGTAGCCCTCTTTTTCCATTGTACAATTTCCACGTCTATTAATTTTGCAAATTTGCGTTTCGGCACGCCCGGTTGTGCTGGTGTGTCTATGCCTGTGCCGCTCGCAAAATCACACATGAGATTGAAGGAGAGAGAGAGAGAGAGAGAGAATGAAGAAAAATGCACATGAAAATCCTCCTCCCAAGAAACAAACTAACAACTCAAGGAAAGCCTGGAGCTCGGAGGTCTGATCAGTGATCAGCTGAGGAGTGACGGCGTGCATTGGTTCCCGGGCGGGGAGTTTCTCGGTATCGGTTCGATAAGAGGATGTGTATTTTAGGCGTTGCGTTGCGCATTGCTGCTTCTATCAAGCATAATAAATTCACTTGCTTGCTACTTTGCGTGATTAGGTACCTACTGACTCGTAATCTCTTCGTGCTTCCGTCCTAGTTACATTGGATATAGATATAGTAGGCACGGTAGGTCAAATATTAATCAATAGGCGAGGATCGAGATGTTTGACATGTTATATATTCAACTAGAAGATCAACGCTTCTTGCTTCTTGCTTCACGTCACACACGTCCATCATGACACTCCACTTCACTCTCCCCATTCGATCTGATCTTCGGTCCGTCCTACGCTATGGACTTCTCCTCCTCCTGCATGGCTCATCCATTATTCGAACCACTACCCAACCTTACTCATACCTGCTTAGCTTTCTACCTACAGTTCTGCCGGGGGGGTAATATTTATCGTCAAATCTTTGTATGAACGAGAAATAGAAGTGATTATTAATCTACCACGCCTCTTATCCACAGATCCCCCATCCCATCCCATCCTATCCCATCCTATCGTATCCTATCCAATAGTCCTCTTATCGGGCGTGGTGGTGCGGGGGAGAAAAAGAGGGGG
>KZ112474.1:0-226803 GCA_002120305.1 Hypoxylon sp. CO27-5
GAAGAGGATAAACTCTTGGAAGAGGATAAACTCTTGGAAGAGGATAAACTCTTGGAAGAGGATAAACTCTTGGAAGAGGATAAACTCTTGGAAGACGATAGACTCTTGGAAGAGCCAGGGCGACTGTGGACATCGATGTCGGGCTGAGACAGAGAAGAGAGGTCTCGCGATGATGAATGATGGGACGCATCCGAACCGGATGCAGATTGAATGGGGGAGTTAGCCCACTCTCGATCGAAGAAACCTTTGGCTGCAAGTCGTCTGTCTTGTTCCTCGCTGGAGAGCAACATCCGGAGCAAGTTAGGAGGCCATGGGACATCATTGAGCACGACCCAAGACTCGTCCGAAGACTTTAAACCACTGGATTCCTCCGTAGACGAACCGAATGAAGACATAAAGTCGACTTCCTCGTAGCGAACGGTGTCAGCGCTGAGGCTGTGTGTTGAGTGAGTGGTAGAGAGCTTGGTTTTGGGTGCCATTGCCATAATTTCCTGAAGGCGTTTCCTGAGCTCTGTGGGGAAACGAGCGAATGGGTCTCGAATGGGCCAATCCTCAGTCTCGTACGTGACATCCTCAAATTCCCGAGAAGGAGAGTCCCAATCAGACCAGGTCCAATTGTAGCGGTCAATCTCGGGCTTGAACATGCGTGGTGACCAGTGGAGAGGCTTGTCATTCAGATCCGGGTTTCTGAAAGGAGTGTAAACAGTTGGTGAACTAGTAATGGGTGGCGTTGGTCTCGGTTCGACAACGGGTGAACTAGGAACAGGTTCAGGTGACTTGGTTTTGACTGCTGGCGAAGTAGCAATGGGTTCAGGCGACTTGGTTTTGACTGTTGGTGAAGTAGAAACTGGTTCAGGTAACTTGAATTTGACTACTGGCGAACGGGCGACACGTTTATCTGGAACTTCCTTGTTTGCCGGTGGAGCAGCAGCGACTGGCTTCGCTTTCGCTTTGCCAGTACGTTTTCTCTTCTGCGGTTGCGTATAGACGATAACAACACGCATGCCATCCTTCATGCGAGAAGCTAAGCACGAAGAATGAAGTCAGCATAAATGCAGAAACACTATCATATGGGCTGGGTGATGAGGTATTATATGTCACTTGACGATGAGTATAAAGATAAGATTATGGCTCATAGAACACAAGCAGCGAGGATCCATTAATCTTAAGTCAGGGACATAGGGAGGGGCTGATGCGAAGGCAGTTGCAATATGGCGAGAAGCAGAGATGATGCATTAAATGACAATGGATAGTAGCAACCGGCCGCTTAGATAGGTACCTGGGTTGCAAGAGAGAAGAGGTTGCGAGTACAACAGAAAGAGTCAAGAGCGACGCCGATATAGGTACCACTATACGATGGGATGGGAACTACCCGACAGTTTGGAGAAGACAAGAATGAAAGACAAGAGAGAAAAGAAATGAAAAGACTTACGAGTGACTTGGTGGCCGCACCATTTAGCAGGAAGAAGCATCCTGACTCTGTCACAGGCTTCGCAACGAATTTGAGGCTTTGCTGCCGCTGCTGCTGCCGCTGAGCCCCCGCGTCCACCCCGTCTCGGATCACGGGCACGAAATTCGGCAACCATGGCGGAAACAGGAGAGAGGCCATCCCCAGGGCGTGGGACCGGTCTCCCAATACCGGGACCTGAGGGATGGAGGGGCGAGACGAAACGTCTCAGGGAGGGAGTGGAAGGGGTAGGCGGGAAAGAGCCGCAGGGAGAGTAGGGAGAGCGGATAGGGGAAAAGATAGGCTCCTTGACAGGAGACGGGGTTTCAAACCAAAAAGGACGATGATTGTGAATCGGGTTGATAGGAGTGACCGGATTGGCCTGGGGAAGGCGGGAACTAGGAGTAGAAGGCGAAAGGGAAGGCGGAATAGGGGGAATAGGGGTGTGGGACCTAGTTAACCCACGACTGCAAGCAGCCGACGCTTTGGTGGGAGTGAAGACAGGCATTGAGATTAGTGGGGAAAGGCGGAATCAAGTGAATTGATGAAAGAAGGAGGAGAGAACTACAATCTGAGAGGAAAGGCACGGCGAGAAGAAGTCAACCAACGGCGCTAGCTCAGAGTTATCCTAATAAGCAGAAATTACTGACTAATGACCTAATAGTAGCATAATCGTAAACTTATTATGGGGTATAGGTGCAATATGCCTAAGCTAATATATGGTATACATAAATATGCAACATGGTATATTAGAATATCGTTATATATAGCAAAGGCATGAGCTCGACGAGGAGAATGGCGTCGGGGAGCAATTGAGAAGCGTGTGGTAGGAATTGTATTATAATATGTATCTCTGGACATAGAGAATCATTGGAACACTTAGTTGTAGAGATTTCGTAGATATATAGGCAGGTGTTGTTGAGAAATCGATGAAAACGTGGTTGTAGAAGGCTGTGGAAGGCTCAGAGGGACGTCTGTCGTGGTCTTGACTTCAGGTCGGCCAGCAATTGCACGCCAGCGTGTAGTTCAAACAATTTGAAACTCGGGGGGATATGTGTCTTAGGTGTATGGACTCGATTACTGATGAAATTTTCTTCCGTACTGATGCGCTCGCGGTGGTACGGTTAGGGATGGTATCCGCGGGACTCGATGATCATAGGTGAAGTTTTCGGGATGTCAAGTTGAAATTAATCGTCCGATAATCAAAATAATTGGGAGAATGATTACTGGTACCTTCCTAATGATGAGTGAGAAAAAATGGCAATGGCATCTTGATGGCGTTGTCGGTTGGGAGGTGACTATTTCCAGGCCTCATGGGCAACGACTTCCCCAGCTTGATGACCTATCATCGACTCGCGACATAGGCTCAGAGGCTCCTTCTTTTCGGATTTCAGGGTAGGAAACCATCTAAATCGATGTACATAGTTGTGAAATGGAGAAGAAAAAAAAAGATAAACAAGCAAGTCTCAATGTTTCATCGTCTGTCCGTCACGAAGCTATTCTACCCTCCGATCCCTCGCGATATCGAAGACGAGATCCTACTGACGCAAAGAGAACTGCGTAATCCGGCTTCGAAGGCTAGCATTATGTCCTAGAGAGAATATACTACTCATTGACCGACATTCCTAAGTTACTTACGCGGTGTCGAACTCGAGATAGCTACCGACCTACAGCTACGCTAGTGTTCTAGAGCAAGATGTTTCAAAAAACAGATGATGCCATTACCAGTTCACAGAGAAAAATCTCCGTAAAAGAATAAGTAACTAGGAAGCTGGATTAACCGTAGGATGCCATAGCAGGACTCCTGGTTCATCAAGGACAAGAATGTGTGTGACTCGAGACCTCTCACTCAACAATAGCAGCAACCAGAAGTAATTCCTTACAAGAAGCAGGGTATCGTGAGAGAGACATAAAGAGAGAGAGAGAGAGAGAGAGAGAGAGAGGCGCGCACACATGGCCCTAATCCACCGTTACTATCCTCGCCTTCGTGCTAGACACACCAGCCAACTCCAGCCTCAGCCGTCCAAATACTCGACTGAATTGTTCTCCAACTGGCGTCTCTCGAACCGTGCCTCGGCCGCCTGCCGCATGACCTCCTCCGCGTTAAGCTTATCCGCCGCAGCCGTCGCCGTCTCCTTAATCAGGGTGCGGACCGCGCTCATCAGCAACTTATACCAACCATTGTGCGGTTTGCAGCGTTTCTTCTCGCACGTGCCGCGGGTGGCCGGGTCGCCCTGCAATTCGGGATCGAGCGGGGTATCCAGCTTGCCGGCCTTGAACGTAGCCTGGCCCTCGGGGGTCTCGAGCCACTCTGAGAACTGGTGGCGGACGGAGACGGTGTCGAGGCGCCAGTCGTAGCCGCAGCTCTCCTTGGTGAACTTGCCCGCTTCGATGGCCAGCTGACGTCGGTGGTTAGCCCAGTCTATGAGCTGCATCATCTTCTTGTACTGGACAATCTCGTTGCCGAGGGCGAGGCGTTCTGCTGCTGAGTTCTTGAGGAAGGCTTGTTCTTCGTCGCTGAGGACGCCGGAGCGCGTGGGGAGTCCGTTAGACCAGAGACCCTCCATGTTGCCTGAATACGAGAATTAGAATTAGAATTCAAAATAGCTGATACGAGACCACGGAGGAAGAATAATTACAGACGCAGCTGTAAGTCAGAACGTACCGAAGGGTTTGTCACCAAGCTTCCATCCACCTTGCTCAGAAGTGCTAATGAGAAGGCCAACAAAATCTTCCTGGGTGAGGACCTCGATAGCTTTCTCAGATGCGGCTTTTGTGGGTAACGTGTTGATCATAGAGGTCCACCAGGCATCGCAATGGTCATTGCAGCAGAAAACACTCCGGTCTTTCAGACTCTTAGTATATAAGCGAGCCGGATTCTTGCAGCCGGCCAAGGAGCAAGTTTTCTTGTATTTGGTGTAGTTGCGTTTGCCATCCGTGCAGTTCGGACAGACGAACCGTTCAACCAGCTTCTCTCCAATATCCTTATCGAGATTAACACATTCTCCATGGAACCAATCCTCGCATACATCACAACTTATCATCCATCTATGATCATCTGGCCCTCGGCAGATACAGTAGGGGCCATTATCGGTCTCATCATCGGAACTTGCATCATGTGCACCAGCTGTGGGACCGGTCGATGAGGCGTCCTTCTTTGAGTTAGCCTTTGATTTGGATGCTCTGGCTTTTTTAGGACCCTTCTTTGCTGCGGTGCCTTTCTTTTTGGATGCTGGCCTCATCTTGCCGGAATCAGTATTTGCAGGTGGCGATGACGAGGCTGGCTGCTTCTCGTCAAGATCTGATTTTAATTGAGATTGAGTGGGAATTGTTTGTCCTGGGTGACCTGTCGAGTTGACAATTCGGTCATTTGCGTTGCCGTGCACATTAGAGACTTCGTTACCAAGGCCGTTGCCGAGAGACAAATCGGTGCCCTCCATCTGAACCTCTTCGTTAGGTGAGGCACCCGCCACTATGCGAGGTTCCGCCATTGTGACGAAAATGACTGGTCAATTTCCGACGCAGTGACAGTAAGGCCAAAAACTGCCTTAGAGTTAAGGAAAATAGTACTGGTATACTTATGCACGGTCTGTAAGTAGTATATAGCGTGTCCTCAGGTGTTCGTTAACGGTCTCACTCATGAAGATTAGTACTTTCGAATCTTGATGAGGCCAGCATTTTCTTCGTCTTGAATTAACCTTTTTCTTCTTCTTCCAACGTGCGCAAAGCCAAGCTTATTCAAATCAACCTCGTCATTTAGTGGCTTCCTTAAAAGCCTTTCTTATACTAGAATGAAGCAAGAAGAAGATACCGCGATGCATGTAGGTTTATAAGAATGGTCAATTAAGGGGAAGCCGTAGGCGTGACGGTGACAGTGATTAAAGGCTGGTGCTGGTGGCGCTCAGCCCACTATTATCGATTATCGATAAGGTCAGAGGTACGTACCTCCTTCTCCCCCTCCTACCTCCTCCTCCTACCCCTACCCTATCAAAGGTATTTATCAACATGGACCTCAATCGAAGAAGAAGAATAAGGGTAGCTAAAAAAGACCGTGTTCCATTGTATTCATTGTTTACAAGCATTTGAGAGCCTAGTAGCTCTTAGCAATTACAAAGTGTTATTTGTAGAGAAGAAACTCCCATTTCATGATCATCATGATCATTAACCCGGCCCTCTCAAAAGTAAAGTTAAGCCTTGGCTTTAGGAGGTTTTGCTGAGTAGCCCAGCCACTGGACGTGGTCCCTGAAAAAGACGCCATTGGGCCGTCGGGGCAGCGGGATTCCCTGGCGAAGTCTCTGCATGTCCTCACTGAACCGAAGCAAGAACCAGACATTCCGTTCCAGGAGTTTAGCACTGATTGCGTACGCGTGGGCTTCCCTGTATGTTTAAAATCATATGGTTAGCTTTCTAAATCTTGCTAATAGAGTATATGAAGATGAACATAAGGTGGATGTCAAGGTTTACTTACGCTCGATCGGCACCCTCACGTTCTATGTACTTATAGAAATAATCCACCAGAGCATCGCAAAACATGTCGTTCGTAGGGCGCGCAGCACTGGTTTGCGACTTTGCCTGGCTTTTCTTGTACTCTGCGCTTCCAGGAGTTTCTCGGAAGACCTTGTCGTACACCCGGGAATCCGCTCGGTTAAATGCCGCGCTCATTAATACCTTGTCAAATTGATCGGGATAGCCATCATCCCAGTACGTTACGAACTTGAGCTTCTATTTCGCATGTTAGCAAGCCAGTACAATAACTCGGTAATATGTAGACTCTTACCGGGGGACGAGGAGGCTCATCGGTAGAAGCTGGTGTGGCGGGGCCAGCAGAAGCAACCGGGACAGCAGACGCAACCGGGCCAGCAGACGCAACCGGGACAGCAGACGCAACCGGGCCAGCAGAAGCAACCGGGACAGCAGACGCAACCGGGACAGCAGACGCGGCAGGCTGGCGACGGGAGATAAGCCTGGCAACCAGACGCGCAGAAGCCGTACCCTCGCCGACGGACGTCATTGTGGCATGACGGCGGCTAGGCGCCGGTCGGACGCCATCACCGTTGGAGGATCCGTCGTCTTCGACATCTTCGTGCCGTCGTTTCTATTTCACAGATTAGCGAGCTCTTACAATAGCGATTCTAATATGTAGACTCTTACTCGGCCTCGAGCGGCCCTGGTTGGCCGGGCGGCGGCGGTGTTGGCCTGATTGCCAGCCGCCTGGCCAAGGGCAAGGTCGATTGCGTCCTGATTGGTCTGGTATTGGGACAAGGAGTTCGGGACGGCAGGGTGCAGATGGGGATAGCCTAAGCCGGTAGATCCAAGGCCGGCAGAATCTTGTGCCGTGTAACCTTGGTAAGCGGCAGTGTGAGCGCTGCCCGTATAAGCGCCGGCGGAAACATCGTTGCCCGTAAGAGCATCATTGACAGAAGTGTTGTTGTTAGAAGCCCAACCGCGAAGACGTGGGTCGATAGGAGGTCGACCGTTAGAATCGTAATAAGAAGCTGCCTGGTCGGCAGCACCAGAGTAGGAGGTGGGGGCGGGGGCGGGGGCGGCGGGGAGGAGGGGAGAGCTTAATGTAAAAATAAAGTTAGCAATCACGGCAGCAGGATATTCCATCGGGTTAGCGGCGTACCCCGAAGTGGGGCCCGCCGGAGAGCCGGCGGCCAAGCCCGGCTCTCCGACGGACTCGGTTTCCCACTCGGGGAGTCGAGGGTAAGCAGACATGTTTAAGGTAACAAGACCTAGAGATATATCATCAGTATTCTCGAGTTGATAAAGAAACGTGATCAAATGAAGATGTGAGAAGAGAAAGAGAATATTATCAGAATAACACGTCTAGGAGCGTATCTTCCAAGTTGGTAATGTGAATGGAATGTTAGGTTCTTAGGGAAGATGTGATCACTTACTTTAATACCGTTGCTATTGTAGATTATTCCTCAAGAATTAATAACCAAACTTCGACTGTGAGAAGTGTGTGAAGAACCTATGAAGAAGAACCTATGAAGAAGGACTTGTGAAGAAGAACTTGTGAAGAAGAACTTGTGAAGGAGAACCTGTGTTTATATATTTTGCGTGGGGGATTTATGCGGGTAACTACTGATTGCAAGTGCCAGGTACTCCGGAGCTTCGGCCATCAACAAGTATAACAGTCTCCGGATATATTTTCTCATCGGGGACACACTTCCCACAAGTGGCAGGCACACACAGCTGTACTCTGAGAATCGGCCTCCCCGATCCTACCATAGAGGCGGTCTGTTCTTGCTTAGAATTAGACTTACCATGTACAAATAATAGTTGAGTACCTACCTAAAGAGGAACTAGACTTAGTTCAGTTGCAGTTGCAGTTGAGGGAAAGTATTTCAAGGGTACCTATCCAGTATCAAGTGACAGTACACATATTTTCACACACACAGCAGGCTGGATATGTTGTGGTGATTTGTATTATTTCAGAAGTACGTACGCATAAAGCACAATTTCATGGGACTACCTAGTTCTTACCAAAGTACCCAGGCTATTACTTAACTAAGGGAAACTGCTAGGTAATATGAACATATCACACAGTTAACTAGCTCTATCCCTGAAGCTAAACTGGAATTATAATGTTTATTACATTTTTGGTCTTGAGTCACACTTGTATATACCTAGGTAACTATGTACGTTTATTCAGAAATTTTCTTAAAGCGGAGCTACAGTACAATAGCAAGTACAAACAAATTCGAAATTGTGTATATTTATTAGTGAAGTGGAAGGTGCAAAGTGCAAGGCGCAGGGTAAGAATGATTGGATGTGAAAAAAATAATTGGCCATGTGGTTGCTAGGGATGTTGTAACGGGGAAGATACCGTTAAGAGCGTAACAGCGGAAGAAGACAATGGTGGAGGAAGAAGACGGCGGGCGGGAAGGACGGCCAGGGGAAAGGACGCAGGGAAGGAGTAGGACGGCGGAGATAAAAGATGACGATAGCGAGGAGAAGAAAGAATTAGGGAATGGAGTCTTTCAGATTGTAGTAAAGGTCGAATATTGAAATGAGAACTTTACTAAGAAAACTCTTTAGGTCGAACTTGAACCTTAGCGAATTTGTTCTTACGAGCCGTAGCAGGCTACGGGCGCGAAAATGATTGTGATATTTGGATTACTTTCCTAAGAGAACCGTTCTAAGGTTTTGCGGAATATTCATTTTATTCGATATATTAGGAACTCACTATGGCTATAAGACGCTATCATAAAATTCACATATGCCGAAATGGAAAGTCATAGGGAGTTGAAGTTAAAACTTAGGTGGGAAAAGAGACGACATAGCAAGCTCGTACCATCTTAGTGTTAAGAGAAACCTCCGACTTAAGAGTTAACGTGTTGCGTTCATATATATTGATAACTGATATAAAAGACTTGCGGCAGAAAGGAATGCAAGAAAAGTATCACTGAAATCAAGCCAAGACTACCTGTTTTGTACGCGAGGAAATGTAGTTCAAAACAGGTAGAAACATATTCTAGTTTCGGGAATCCAGGGCTATTCGGAGGGTTTCGTTATTTTGACATGTATAGTAATTATGGCACTGATATGGGGTTTGAAGAACATGGAGAGATAGCCTCATAATTTGATGTATATGTAGTAGCTCAAATTGGCGAAGATTTAACCGGCTAGGGAAATAGTAGATACGCGATATTTAACGATAGGGTTTTCCTATAATATCGTTATAATACTGTCTTAAGAGGGTTTGAAGAATTTTCCATACTCTTATTACCTACTGAAATCTGGGTAACACGATTTCAGGATGCCATTTACCGCCTTAAGTAGAAAGAAACTGGGCGTATATATTTAATAGGAATTGTATAGTAGCTTGCCGATATACTCCGCAACTCTTTGAGGCATACAATGAGCACGAACATCAAGCCACACTCGCCAACGGGCTCATAATTTCCGGACTAGTCGTTAAGCTCCTTGGAGAGTCTTGCCCCCTTTACTCTGCACAACAGCATCCCCCCTTACCAACGCCATCGCCTTCTTAACCTCCCACTCCCAAGCCGTCAAGTCGCCATCCTCCCCGTCTTCACCCTCACCAATCAGCCTCTTCATACTTGCTTCATGCTCCGGCCTCACCAGAAGCGCCAAGCTATACCGATCGACGAAGCGCTGCTCTCCCGGGGCATGGTAGATGCGGTGTGTATTGCTACGCAGCAACCCGCCAGTCCACTGGACCATCGCGTCTCCCAGATTCACAATCAGGCAGCCTGGCCGTGGGCGCACCCAAAGCCACGCATCTCGGTCCTTTGGGGACTTCCCCGGAGCGAGGACCTGCAGGCCGCCGAGCACGTTGGCGAGGAGCGTGACGGTGCCGAAATCCGTGTGGTGGATCATACTCGTGCGGAGATCATCCAGCTCCGGGCTTGCGAAGGCCTTGATAATCCGGATCACGGTGCCGGAGGGCCTGGTGGGCGATTGGAGAGCTGTGAAGGCGGTTGGCGGCAGGCCTAATTGGGACGCAAGGGTAGAGCTGATAATCTCCACGATATCCTGGCCGTGCTTCAGGAACGAGGTAAAAAGGGGGAGTTGCGAGTCCACGAGCGGCGGGACAGGCTGCAGGGGCGCGGTGCCTAATAACCCGTCCTGTCCAAGATTAAACCATTCGAAGCGGTCGGGAGCATTGGTCTCGATTTTGGCTTCGCCGCGCCGCTTGAAGCTGTGGGTGTGAGACTCGAGAAAAGGAGAAAACGAAGCTAGTTAAGGGCTAAACTCACCCAAGAAAGCTTTTGGGCGGGTCGTTACCGTACCGTTCTTTCACTTCATCAGGGAGGCTCATTAAGTCCTCGCCCAAATCGAAGAGCTGGTCGATTTCTTCCGTCATCGCCTCGCCTAGTCTGTCCCCTTGCAGGTCGAGAAGGAAGAAACCTAGCTCCTGGCATGCAGTCATAGTCTGTTTGGCGGTGGCTCCATTACCAGAGCGCAAACCGGCGAGGGAGATGGTGTGCATAGGTGCCGTGGGGACATTGTCCGGAAAGGGAGGGATCTGCCTGAAGAGCCTTTCTGAAGCCATATTCGAGATATTGGTATTGATGGAGTTAGATGGAATAAAAAGTCAGGAGATCACCAATTCGAATTGCAGGAAATAGCTGAGTCTGATAATGATAAATGTGTATGAGGTCTGGCTCTAAGAATGGGACTGCTTAGGCAAGGGAGGGAGGTACCTACATGACATGCGGAGATAGACGGCTTAGCACGTTCATCGGGTTCCTTTCAAAGCCCCAGACAATAATTTAGACGACTGCCAGTCGCTATTGTCGCATTATCTTTGTCCTCTTCATGACGTTCTAGTTCCATTTCCTCACTTAGTTACGTCATCTACGATTTTCTTTGTTTCTGTAGTCTAGTTGACCCCCTGTTCGCATCAAGGACGTCAGTGACGGTAGGGCATACTTGGAATGTGCCCCGTACCACCTTAGCTGCTTTCTCACTATGGGAGCTGAGCCGTGCGCCATGGACCGAGGATATGATCTTCGACGGAGTTGCCTCGGCCGAAGATTTAAGGCTGGCCGCCACTCTTGCGTAACATGGGTACGAACTGGACATCTGGAGGGACCTACTCTGTGATGCTAACTTGGGTATGAAATTATGACTCGCGCGACTATGTCAGCGAGGATACAAGAAGTAACTAAAATCAGCAGGATTGATCTCGACACAATTAAGTAGCAGTCACCGCCGTCGAGGGTAAGGGAATCGGCTCCCTATCTCTTACGTGGCGCTGGTGGCGGTGTGTGGCTGGCCCTGTACGACGACGATTTCACCGCGAAGTCCGAACATACAAGATCTTCAAGAATTTACTATCCTAATCCCGGACGCTCGAACACATGAGGATGCTCTCGGTTTTCAAAGACGACGATCCTCATGTCCTCGGGTGATGGCTGCATCGTGCTGCAACAGCTAGGCTTGCTTCCCGCCAACAACAAAGCAAAGCCGACGGGTTCCCAATATTTCTACCCCCAAGTCGACAACCTAAGCCGGTTGCCCATACGCCTACCGAATATTGGTATCCATACCGTATCTAGACGACACTAGGTCTAGAGCTTCTTCCTCGTGTCCACGGGAATAGCAGAGAGCATAACGAAAAAAAGGCATTCCCAAGATTAGCTAGCCAGCTCTCCGTCCTGTAGAGCTGAAAGCTAGCTGTGCCTCTGGAATAGCAAGGCCAAACCCATCCTCGAGAATTCACGAGCTATCGAAGATACCAGAAGTCTGGTTTAGCCCCCGCGGCCCGATACAGCCCTCGAGGAGGAAAAATATGGAGAGGGAGATTTATAATTGCTAGGATAGCTAGAGAAACCCACACATACTGGCATGCTGTACACTAGTAGTCTGATCCCATTATGTTATCATTTCACTATACCAAACCTTTAACCCAACTTAAAAGGGGTATACTATGTTGGGCAGGTAGGTACTCTTGTATTATATACCCACATCTCTTCAGAAGCGTAATAGTTACGTGAAGACTAGCTACACGTAAATATATCACCAGACACAAAAAGAACAGAAGTCATATCGATCATTGGAGTTGATTAGGTAGGTAGGTAAGTTAAGTAAGTAGTAGTAAACTGGCAAGTATATATCAAGCCGTATCATCAAAACGCAGACAAATGTTGCGGCTCCAACACCAAGGGCGGTACGTATCGTCAACCCAGCCAAGTCCGTACAAATAATACACACCAGGAAACCCATCCCAGTTGGTATATATATAATATAATAAGCCCAAGTTGGCTCTTTGGTATCCGGTAACTGGGTATCTAGTATCTCCCGCCATCCCCATCCCCATCCTCTTCCCAAACGCCGGTAGTCGTCATGTTTTCATCACCCTCCCACCCCCCTTGCGTGTCCGGCTTGTCCGGGTTATTAGATTCGTTTATATACAACCACCTCCCACCTTCTCATACCCCATCTCCCATGTCCCCACTTCTCATCAACAACCAACAACTCCGCTCACAAAGCGTAATTCTCCGTATGCAAGAATATCTCCTCCAGCATCGGATCGCCCCAAATCTCCGCCTGCAGCCTCGCAACCGTATTCACGACGCCAACACGCATGCTCGGCGGACCGCACACAAACACAGCCGTCCTCCTGCCGAGGATACCTCGACCATCGACGCCGCCCGTGGTCCACTCCCGCAGCATGTACCCCAGGTCCGGGCGGCCGTACTCGACGCTCCAGCCGCCGTCGATCTGGTGCGGCACCGGGAACGCGAAGCGCATCAGGCTCTTCTGGAACTCGGTCGGCGTCTCCGGGAAGCCGAAGTCGAAGCCTGAGGGGGGGCCGAATGTCGATGTCGGACGCACGCCGCTGGGTTGGGGACCGTTCGGCAGGTTCGTTGTTCGGAGATGTGCGAATTCGGGTGCTCGTATTATGCCCTCAGTAGCGTTGTCCGAAGGGCCTTCGGAGGTCGATATGGGTGGTAGTTTTCGCGGCGATGGTGGAGCGAAATTAAAGTGTGGTTGCTGATCGGGTCGTGTTTGGAGTGGCGGGAAGTGAAATTCGCGCTTGGGCTTGTCTTCTGGGAAGCCCTCGTTTGGGACTGGCGGTGCCTGGCCTTGATCTTCGGTATCGCTCTGATCGCGACCTTCGAGTCTACGAAGGGATTCCTCCTGGGGTGACAAGCGATTCGAAGGTAGCGGACCTTGTGGCGGGATATGATGAGGTTGAAGGTACTTCTGTTGAGGAAGAGCAGTAATTCTGTCTTCATCCTCTGCGCGTAGTTCGCGCTCATAATCTGGATTGCCCTGGGCTTCATCTCGGATTAATTGGGAATTGCGCTTCGACGCGATACCGGCCACAAAACCATCTAATCTGTCATGGAACATGTTGCTGAGTGGCCGGGGTCCTCGCTCACGAGGAGGCGGGATTCGGGACTGTCTCTTGGAAGCAGTAACGAAGAACTTGCAAGTAACACTCTCTGGCGGTGCAGAGTCCCGACATATACGCAATTCCTCGCGGAACCAATCCATCGCCTCAAGTCGTTTGAGAGCCCAGACAACCACAACCTTCTTGGTAATGGCCTTACCGTCACGCATGCGTTTGATTAGATTTAATAACTGCGACATTAGCGCAGTTACTCCACTTCCACCAGCAATTAAAATGCATGTGTCGAATGCAGCTAATTCGCGGCGCATGCCGCCATAGGGTCCATCAAGATATGCCCGATAGGTGTGAAACGGTCCCTTCTCAATCGCTGTCTCCAGGACGCGTCGAGTAAATCCACCGTACGGCTTGAACACCAGAGTGCAGTCTCTGAACTGCTCGCCATATTCCGATGGGAAATCTTCGCTACATAGCGACGAGATGGTGAATGGGTGGTTATCGAAAAACGAGATGCCGGGCATTCGCAGGTAGACATACTGCCCGGGCTTCCATTTCATCTGCGTGGGAATCGTAATCTTGATAGCGTTCTCTGTCATGAGAGTGATCGCTGCCTCGTCTCCTACCAAGAACGACATTCGCCCCGGCTTGACCCAGTTGAGATTAAAGACGCGGAGGAAATAGCACAACATCCAAATAGCTATTGTGGCATATAAATAATCCCAGGATCCTAAATAGTTCTTTGTGTGCCAGAAGAGACAGCCAAGGTACACGAAGCCAACCGGCACGTGGAGTGTAACGAAGACTTCGTAAGCTATCCTGCGGACGAAAGGGAGCGAAGCAACACAGAGCCACAGTAATGGTACTAAGCATGCAATACCAGTGCCATAGATGACGCCACTTCCTTCGGGGAACAGCTTCGAAAAGACATCCATGCCACCATCGTCCCACACAGGTTGGATATAAAATGGAATGGTATGTACCAGCACGAGGAATAGGCAAAGGTAACCTGCCCATCTATGGAACACATTGAGTCGCTCTGGACCAATCCCCGTGATGAGGGTGAGCAAGTTGGCCTTCATGCTGGTCGCAATAATCCAAGGGGTCATAGCCACGGCAATCATACCCGCTCGGATCGCGACGGGAGGGGAGCCGTATTGGATGCTTTCCCAGTAGAGCGGCTGCTTGAGGAACACATATAACGACACGAACGCCAGCGCGATGAAACCGACAAACAGCACAGCAAGCGACGAAAAGGTGAATCGGTGTTTTCGCCACACAATATCTGGTATTGGTCGATAGAACACCCATCTGAAGAGAGCGAGCGTGTCTAGAACCGGACCGACGGCGGAAAAGTCGGATTTCGGTTTAAAGTCCCTCTTCTCTCCTCCCACGTGTTCCTCGGGGAAGAATTGCCTGTCGGTTTGGCCGGTGCGCATGGCCGTCGAAAGTGAGACCTCAGGATCCAGGTTGTACAGATCCCGATAGTGTCGTTCCACTTCCTGCTTGTATATCGCCTGTCGGATCTTATCTTGCCACCAATGCCATATCCGTACCAGTACAACCAATCCCATCAATGCTATACTGAAATACGTCCATCCTAAAGCATATTTCCCCGATTGGCTCCACGGGTCGACCGTGTTCGCTTCGACCAAGCCCGGCGGGCTGGTTGCCGTCAGTGGGATGTATATCCGTTTCGCGAGCTCCGAAAGTGTCCTCGTCGCCCCCGCCATAGCTGATGTGGCTTCCCCGGCCATGGCTGAGGTTAATAGAATCGTATTATCGGCGGGTCCGCTAATGCCGCGCGCTCGACATCTACTGCGCTAAATAAATCTGGATCTGGCCGTATAAGAGCCCCTGAGACTGAAATCTCAGGGATTTACGTCGCTGGTTGACTCCTTCCGAGATACCTTTCGCTAGTTACATTAGCCAGAGCTGATGGCCAAAAATGCCGGCTTTTACGTGTCGTTACTGGGGGGCAATGATTATATTCTTGAGATAGTTGGAACGAATGAAGGCCTGTCGCGCGATGAGGAATACCAGACTCCCCGAATCACGGGACTAAAGACACTGAAAGGCGATAATAGCGGCCATTGAACTAGATCATGATGATCTGGCGACGACGAAGGAGAGAGCAATCAGAAAGAGCCGGGCCGACGCTGAGATGGGCGCCGGAAAGGCTAGGTATACATATATCGGCGCGGACAAGGGTCGACTGTGGCAGGGTGGGGAAGCAGTTCCCTTTTCGCCAGGTACAACATGCAGCGAGCTTGTCAGTCTCGTCACACAACTACCACATTGGGTCCGCGATCTCCTTGGGGCTTTACCCAATAGGAGTTTTGCGAGATTGACCTCGTGGGAGACACAGGCGGGGCAAATTCGACCTCATAGCGCTGTTCAATCAGGAACGAGAGAACGGGGGTGTTGGTGGTGGATTGCAGTCGGTTGAGAAGAACATTGAAGCTACAATGCTACTAGACCCAGCGGTTGGCTGTACTTTGATATTGGCTGGCTTCTTTAGTTGAGATTTGCTCCCCCGCAGAGCTGCAGGTTGCACGGAATAAGCGTGGGCGCTACTGTAGAAGTTCTAACTTGGCCTACACTTATCCATGGATGTGTATTTGATTAGCTTGTCATCATCTGCACCTGGACAGGATCCTAGGTAAGCTCCCCAAGTACGGGAGGATTGCCGTGCCGGTACGCTGGCAAGGATCCATTGTTTTCTGTGCTAAGTTGTGCATATGCAGCCATTTCGCAGGATGCAGATCCACGAGCTAGAGAAAAGCTTCAATGTTCTTCTGTGCGGTGACAAGAAAATAACCGAGTTGATGTCGAGCGGTCAAAGACGTCGGTTGGGAATCTCCGAATTTCCTCACTTCCTCACTTCCCATCAAAGGCGCTTACGTTGACACCCGTTCGGATCTTGATTCTTTTCTTCTCTTCCTCTCTTCCTCGTCGACAAGTCAATTCTCTCTCTCCGCTAAAACGACACGTTACACCGAAGGGATGGCCCTACGTGATAAGCTTATGTGCTAGTGACCAGCGTAATTCGGGGATTCAATTACTCTCCGAATGTCGAGTTAAACCTACCGATGAGCCGCTGGCCATCTGATTAGGTATACGGTACATAGCAATGGACCGTGTTGGTTCCACGAAGGTGAAATTTCCCTTAAAATTTCCCTTTTCCCTTGCGGTGTGGCGCACGACAGATCGGGTATAGCTGCCCTGGCCGGCTTTGGGGGTGGGCCACTTATGAAACCCCCAATTATGCATCATTGTACAAGTACGTATAGAAAACGGATATCAAAACGGTTTCCACTATGGTCGTTTTATTATGTACAGTACGTACGACACGGTTGGATCCCAAGAGGCTTAAAATGACTTGGGTGAATGCTATGCTGACATTATTAGGTCGGTTTCCGCTCTCACGTTCAATGGTATAGGATAGAGAAATAGAGAATCAAGTATAACGGATGAAATCTTGGGTTCTTCATATTCAAAAGCTCTATCTTACATATGTATCTATTTTGTTACATACATGTATGCCACTTGCATGATACACTTGATTCTGTGACACCCGAGCAGGCTACCAGCTGTACATCGGCGGGATGCGTTCGTCGTCTAATTTACCGGCTTCACCTCCCGCCTCCATGAGCTTGAATCGAGTTCGGGACGACAAGCTATCATATACCGCGATATATTCCCTTTGTTAGAAATTGGCAACATGAACAAGCTGCCACCTGAGATCACCCAGAGAGTCCTCTTATTTACTGACGATGTTGATTCGCTGAGAGCTGCAGCTCTATCTTGTACCGCTCTATATGCCGCATTCATGGGCGCCGAGAAAATGATAGCGACGAGAGTTCTTCTGAGACAAATCCCCTGGGATGTTCTACCTGAAGCTCTTGCTGTAGAAGCCTCGCGGCACATACGGCCCGGCAGAGAACGCGAGGTAGACAAATTTGGTCGGGACTACCTCCTTACTCGATCAAGGAAATTTTCTCGCTTTGGGCTAACGGATGCCTTACGTTTGGGACGTCTATATAACATCGTCGAGTTCCTGGCAAGACGAGTCGCACATGACGCTTTATCCAACGGTCCTCCTCTATTCAGTTCTGAATCGTCCTTCTCGTCATACTCTTCCGGGCCCACTGTCACTGAACTTCGCCGGATACAGCGTACATTATATCGATTTCAGTTGTACTGCAATATGTTCGGTGGCGATTTGACCCTCAGTAGGAGACAGCAGGAATTGTATTTCCGATACTTCTCTCGCGTCGAAGATGAACAGTTAGCAAGCCTCCAGGACCTACTCGTTCGCATTGTTGCTATACGTAAGCTCAACCCCTACATACCTATACACATGGATTCAAACTAAGACGGTTGTTGATGCATTAGCAGCGTATAACGATCTTGTTGACCACGACGTTCGCCAGGGAGCATCAGATTATCCCTGTATGGACTTGAGCTCGGGTGAACCCCCACACATTATCTCCAGGGGCTTGGAGAGCATACACAGACTAGTAATCGCCGAATCCTACGAGAAGCCTGGTTAGTCTTCTAGATGATATAGACAACGCGGTAATCCCTGGAGCCGCGCGTTCAGAGGCCTATGTCAACCGCCACCTCAACCGTGCTATTATTTTTATAGACCCAAATTTTGCGAACCTAATGGCTGATGCACCACTCACCGTGGAACAGAAGACGGCCTGTATTGGGAGACCGTACTGTGATGACGATCATTGCGATGGGGTAATAGATATCTGGGAACGTGCGCTTGGAAATATTTACCTAAGTACTGTTTTTTTTAAGGACAGGTTCTCAGATTTGAGATTATGCGGCTACTTCTTCTGGGACCACCAAAGAATACCTGACGATTGGCGCTATGAATCCGGCTCTGTATAGGACCCATTGAACGAATTACGTGGAGATAGGTAGGAGATGTTACTTGGTTCATAGGGGGAGAGTTTGGTTTGCTGGCGGAACGGGTTGGTGGAGTTTTGAGGATCAGAGCAAGGCCATCTGGTCATCAGCCTCTGCAAAAGCATACCATGAACAAGTGACTTCATCAGCAGGCCAGTAGAGTGCAACCGAGAAGGAAAAAAAAGAGAAGAGGGAAGAAGAAAGTAAGGAAACTCGGAAATTCTAGTATGAAAGCTATGTTAATGTAAATGTTACCTCCCCGTCCATACTAGTTATCTACCTATTTACGGTGAAGGGGAAAACGGCAATAATTAGGTATATTTGCACAAGCACACCTGGTTCCGAGTTATGCAACTTTGCCCCAACTTAATAGCGGGTACATACCGTATCTCGACAATCCCATTAATTGAACCAGGTGAGAGAGCTCCGTCGAATAGGGTGCGAAAGCGACGGTATTTCCCCTAAGGCTCAGCGATATGAACAGGGGAAATCACTCCCAGCGGGGTCCTAAGATGGGGGCATGACGAAGCAATCGGATTGGAGGGAAAACAATCAGTTCCAGGCGCTTAACGACGCGTCGTGATTCGTCCGTGTGCTCACCACCCGACTCCACAGACTTGCCAATTGGCAGCAAGGCATTTCGCATAAATGTACCTAACCTTAAGCCGTGGGAACCGAACGAGTGGTCAATTCGGGGCCGATAAGCAAGGTGACGAATTGACAAAGTTGGTCAGTGGTAGTGAGTAGTGAGTGTGATAGTGTGATGGGGCTAGTAATACCGCGCAGCTACAGACCTACCACCATGGAGCCATGCGTTCCAAGCTCCCGGATATGGGCGGAGCGGTAAGTTCGGGCAACGCTCGCCCATACATACGAAGTGTTGGGGGCCATGATGATGTTCCTGTACTCCCGACGATCGTGTCGGAGAGATGAGTGATCTCAGAGTTAATATATTGGATGCCGAGTAGGGCCAACAAGTTTTCGACATTTAATTAAGCTGAAAGGCAGGTGTTCCTTACCTTGGGAACCCCCAGCTCTGCCGCCCTGGCTGTTGGAGTGGACGAATGATCAGCGATGTTGATGAGGTTGTACACGTAGGATCCCGCTCAAGCCGAATCTGCACGATGCTACTTTGCTTTCAAGGACTGCGTAATACGCGCAAGACATATATGGAATCTATCACGATACGCGCATCAATGGGAATAAAATCAAGATAGGCGGGAGTAAATGTACGGTAAAACATCGGATTATTTAGACGGTTATGGTACATAACTTATCTCCGTCGTATGATAGCGCCAGCAAGGATACGCACAAGCCCCCTATTCGTCAACCTTCACGTGCTCCCTGCCTACTTGTCCGGGGTGTCACTCCTTTACGCGCCAGCGCGGGTTGAACCTTTTTTTTTCTCTGCCCCTCAAAGCGCGTCGCCTATCTAAATCCAGCAGGGGCCCCGCGCATTTCCTCGAGTAGCAATGTGCCTTGGTCACTCACCCTTTAAGAGACTGCGAGATCTATTGAGGAATGTAGAGTCACGATCCTAATGTCAAGCCGCGTCCCCGTATGTTGGGCTAGTTCTTCGTGTTCCAGTTGCATCTTATATTGCATCTCACGGTGTTTTTCGCGCTTGGCTTGCTGGGCATTGCCATTGGCTTCTAGTTGTTCGCGTGAGATGTGATGGGAACCAGGCATCTTGGGGCCGAGTACGAAGACGTGGTAAAAGTCTTGGCTCCGCCCACGAGCTACTCAATAAACGGCTTTGTTTCTGTTGTGGGCGTTTGCGCCTTGGTTCGAGTGGCGGTAGTAAACGTTCTCGTCGTTAGGTAGGAGTTGCAAGCCTCGATCACCGCTACTCTCGCCGTTTCTATGATGTGCTGGTTCTCTTCGTACGGCTCTAGCTTGTATGCATCAATAGACTCTTCTACCTTCGCTGAACGACCCTACAAGGGGACATCTATCACCTCGTAAATCTCTAGAGCGTATTGCGAGCCCTGGTGGGTTTGCTCTCCTGTAATTCTAAGGCCCCCTCTCCTCTTGCAGACTCCTGAGAAGAAAATTATCCCTGGTCAATCTCTGACTTGATCACAGGTGTCAGGGAATTAAAGGGTGCCTTAGATGTGCATTGTGCATAGTGAAAAGTAGTGGATAAAGGCTTGTTGGTGGCTCGAAACAACACGTCCAGGAGTGTATCTTCCAGGTTAGTTATGTGAATGGGATATCAGGTTCCTAGGGAAGATGTGATTACTTGCTTCCGTAGTGTTGGTAGAATTTTCTTTCTTGAAGAATCTGTGAAGGAGATGTGATAACTTCAGTAAAGTTGGCAGAATGTTCGGGTAAGTAGGATACATTGTTAGACCTTCAATGCTTGGTCTCGTCTGAGGGTTAGGCAACGTAGGCTCCTGTGTATACACCATATGTCCCTCGCTACCTAGTGAGCCGTTGCTAGGGTCAATGGCTTTAGGTGTTTGTATCCTATCCTATTTCTTGTCCCCTGACACTTTGGAAAATACCCTTGGTCTGTCATCGTGGCATGACGGCGGCTAGGCGCCGGTCGGACGCCATCACCGTTGGAGGATCCGTCATCTTCGACATCTTCGTGCCGTCGTTTCTATTTCACAGATTAGCGAGCTCTTACAATAGCGATTCTAATATGTAGACTCTTACTCGGCCTCGAGTGGCCCTGGTTGGCCAAGCGGTGGCATTCGCCTGGTTAAAAGCAGTCCGGTTGGTCTGGTAGTGGATGGTGGAAGTTGGAAAGGGAATGCCGGCAGAATCTTGTGCGGTGTAACCTTGGTAAGCGGGAGTGTAAGCATTGCTCATAGAAGCGTTGTTCATAGGAGCGACATAAGTCAGCAAAGTGTAGTTAATCTCTCTCCTGTTCGGTTAATCAGGGATATACTGAGGTCATAGAACAGTTCTTGTCTTTTTTTTTCTTAATTTTCCATCTAGAAACATATTCTTCAAGAGCCTCCAGCAACGTCACGTACGCCTGCCAAGATCTGTTAGAGAGGGCGGCGATTATGGACCCCTAATTCCGACTGTTTGTTGAGGCTCTTAAGTAGGAGCAGGTAATCTCTCTAATGAGGCGATTGTTCCGATGGTGATGGCACGAAGCACGTGTAATAGAGTATTTGTCTCAGGTGATGAGCGTTGAAGTCCTTATGTGTTATAGCGTAAGGGCCTAGAGTTCTTTCTTTCTGGGGGTTTTCTTCCCTTTCCTTGTTCATGTCTGAGATAGTTTAAATGTCAATGTAGTGAGAAGGATGGGTTCGTTTTCGAATTGAAAGGATCGACTCATTGGCAACATCGGGAGTTGTCTAGACACTGCTGTCATGCTAGTTATCCCATTAAAAAGGGCCACTTAGCAGTGGTGTGTGTGTATGTTATGGTCAGACTACTAGTATTCAACTTGAACGAAGTTAAAAAGGTATACTCTCGAGTAGGGAAAGTGACGCTGAGTGTGTTGGCGGGAATGATTCAAGGTCTGGAGACTATTCCGAACTAGAGATGGAATCATCGTCCGGCCAAACACACTGACTTCACTAAAACCTTGGTTGTACCTTCAAATGCAAAAGGGGAGTCGGGACCGGACCCTAGCTGCGAACACAGGGGCTGGTGCTATTCCTGAAGAGATGGTGTTAGAGGCTCTTGTAAATTGAGAGATTCGTCGTGGCAGACGGATTCGGACCAGGAGGCTTCGAGCATACTCCTGAAATTGGGCGATGGCCTGAGCCCGAGAGTTGTACGTAACCCCGACCTCTCCCTAGGACTGAAGAGCTGATTCGATCCGCGATAGTCTCATGTGTTGCGTCGAATTAGTGGTTGGTATTAGAACGCTTGCCTCTTTTCCTTTATTCTAAATTCGAGAGCTGGTATTCTCGTGGAATATGACTCCTGACTTGTATGTTTCTTGGGCATTGATAATGCTTCCGATGTGAGCTTCCGATGTGAAACTCAAATTCCGGTTTCTACCGAGGATCCCGTTTCTCTCGTAGACTTAAGTGACGTTGGCAGAATCGCTGTGTATAGTATGATTCCTTATTGCCCTGACTTCGGATTCGGCAATAGGAACTTCTAAAGTTTCCTCCCTGATCACAAATATGGATCTAAGTCTCGCGCAGTCTTCGATGCTCTCGCGTAAGAGAAGTGATGTGATACTCTAAAGTATGTCTCGAGTTCTCGATTCAGCGGTACAATCGTCCTTGCCAGCTTTCGAGATTTCAATCTGAGCCCGCACCCGGGCCATCAAGATCGTTCTCTTATCTGGGAATTGACAGTTCGGATAACATCCTCCTGAGACAACTGTGGGCATCCAGCGAATGCCATTCTAATTAAGGTTATTGTTTTTCGTATTACCATGGTCAGGATCGCTGCCTTCTGTATTGTGATAGTTGGAGTCGCTATCCTTATCACCTGGCCTGGAAGTGTTGCTGCGCCTCGTGAATTGCCGTCTACTATACGCCAGATGCTATCGTTGGCTGAGGAGCCAAACAAGAGTCGAGGGTGTAGAAGAAGAGAAGAAGAATGGGATATAGCGAAAGGAGGCTTATAGGACTCATATCCGGCGGTACTGAGATTGTACGCGCCAAGATTAGAGCTACTACACCAGGGGCATCAAGACCGGAGTTTCTCAAGATCTGGGTTGTTAGGATGAGGTAATGGAGGTGATGTTATGGTTAGTGGCGGGAACTTTGAGACGCCACTCAATACAGCCCTGCTATCATCCTCGAATCTGGTAATGAGGTTGATATTGGCGTCACGCCTTTCGCTTAGCATTTGTTGGGGTCTGGGTTTGAATATTGGGTTTCTTGAGTCGAGGTTAAGGATCCGCCTTTAGTTCTGCTGGCCGAGCTAGAGCGGCTGAGAGGGACACGGTGATGGGCAGATGCGTGGGTCGCAGCACTGTTCTATGCTCCCAGCGTTCTCAAAGGTATAATGCATCAGTTGGAGCTCAACGAGGAGCAGTCGGTCCTTCTCAATACCCCCTCCCCCTTTTTCTTTTATATTATCAACTTCTTGGTTTCCCTTGCCCAGACTTGAGCAAATGCCCGAAACATGGATTATGGCATTGGTATGTAGTCTGACTTTCTACACTACCAAATCAGCTTTCTTCGACTACAAAGTTCTTATAATTGAATCATTAGCACGGTCCTCGTCGCAGTTAGGGTTCTGGCATGGGTGTTCTTGGATGGTAAAGTCATTCCTTCATATACGAGACCGAAGGACGTACCTGGATGCTCAGCAGCCCAAAGGTTGCGGTGATATAGATCCTGATGTGAGGGTACGTGCGGTAGCTAATATGAAATCGCCGGCCGCTAAGGTGACGGGATTGCAGGAGGCTGAAGTAGAATCATCGATACCTATACTAGTTGGCATGTCCATGTGCACCATGTTGGTATGCATAAAAATGCCTGCCGAAAGGTGAGACCCTCCTCGGTAGCATAGCTCTTTGCTTTGGGCCATAATGACCCTCGGTGCTAGTGCTAGTCCTGCTGTCATTGAAACTTTGATGCTTTGACGGACTGCTTGGGCTTGGCCCTCTGGGGTTTGGCTGGTTCTTTGTGCTTCCATATATACTCCCCTGAGACGAAGGAGTGAGTTTACCACCATTTCAGATATCTTCCCTTCCTTGCCCCCACTGCTGTCTGAATTGTTCTCGAGGGTTTGAGAATCCCTCGCCGTGCAGTACACATCGACCCTGTAAACACGCAGGTCGAGCTTTGTGTCCCTGTAGAAGATGAATTCTGCCTTTTTCATTTCGGACACTACTACCTTCTCGACAACCTTGATAGGTCCGGCAAGGTTATCACCCAAGGGATTGCATGTTTTAAAGGTCTCCAGGAATTCCACTTTCTCGCAGTGGTGACCTCCTAAAAGAAGCTGATGACTGCTGCTGCAATGCTGATGGCTGCAACTGGCCCAATAATTCCAGTCAAACGAACTTCAGTATTAGTGATTAAAACAACGAGGTACTGGAGGTGAATAACGAGCCTTGTCGACATACGGACATGGTGTAGGGTGGCTAGAAGTAATGGTACCAGATCCATTGAATCTAGTGATCCAAAAACCGGTATTCCTACCCTTCTCAAGAGAAGCTTTAACTTCTGTATTAGAAGATGGGTTAGGATCTACCGGGTCTTCTCTATTGTGTCGGTTGGTTCCCCTTAAGGCAGGTGAAATGCCTGTTAGTTGTTCGGACTGCTCGAAATATCGATGTTCCTGGTGCCGGCTGATAGCGAAGGCCTATTCACATATTCAGGGCGTCTTCCTGTTGCGGTTGTGGGTAAGTCCGTTTGCTTACCCACCCTCTGTCCCAATTCTTTTAGTATTGACCCAGTTGCTTGTCCTCGGTATCAAAATTCGAGTTGCGAATCTCCAAATATATACTGGCAAATAAACCGCACATAACCCAGTACACCAGGAGAAGCCCCACCCCCAAAAATGTAGGCATTTAATGAAAGGGGCATCCTTTGATCGAATTGATCTGGCGGAAACCTGACTGCTACGAACTGTACAGCCACTGCTGGGATCTCGAGTAGTAGTGCTGTAAGTGCCACGGGCATCGAGAGTAAGGAGAGTATTGCCGTAGTGGATATTGGTGGATTAGGGGGAGAGAAGACTGGCGGCCACAGTAAAAGCTCCACCAATTTGTTGCTCCATACAACATGTCCTAAATGACATCCACTTGTCCAGTATTAGCTCTTCACGCCCTTTCCGGCATGAGCCATATCTTGTATGTGCGTTATACACCTTACTTGCGCGACTCTATCTTCCACCCCCTTCCATACATCCATCCAAACCACTCAAGCCAACGATGTATCGCTCATTGGAACTTCTTCAACGATCATGAATCGCTCTGCTTTCGGGACTTTCACTGAGCTGAAAAGGTGGCTGGAGTAGTACGTTAAAGGGTCTTTTGATTTGTTAATCGTGGTGCCTCTTATGGTTGGTTGAGATCTGTCATTCTATCATTGGCGCTCGAGATTCTACTCGGAACAGGGTGTGATGTGATCATTCGGCAGGCTGGAGCATACGAATGCCAAACGAAGTCCTCAGGAATTTGTATACAAATTGCCCGAGGAATATATCAATTGGAGGTACTGGTGAATACGTACGATGTCAGTAGGAGGTCGCTGCCTTATGTGGTGATGCCGCTTGGCACATTGTCACTCGATAATAATCGTATGTTTGAAACAGTCGGTCCCAGGCCAGTTCCAGCTTTGTTCGTTCAGCTGTTGTAACAATCATGTTCCATCCCAACAGCAGCCCGTGCTGTCCCATCTGGGTAGCCAGTGGCCCGAAGCGGCCCACGCCAGCCCCCAGTGTTGCACTGGCCCCCCCGCGCTTAACTCCGTAGAATGTCATCTCCATTCCCACGGCGCTGCGATGCGGTTCGGGAAGAGTTGGTCTCTTTGTCTTGTCCGTTGGTGTTTCGCGGGGGCATGTCGTATTGCCGACAGCTGAACTGCGTTCTTGGCTGTAGATTATTACGGCATCAGATGAATGAAATAGGGGATAGTTGCTTCCTATCCCCCATCTATATTTTGTATGTGCTTCATTGTTGTAATGGGACATCGGTATTGTTTTGTTGGTTTCCATACAAGCTACAAATGAAGGCTGGTTGTATAGTATGAGCGAAAGGTCCTCACCACTCCCAATTCGTGAAAGTGGTGGAGATCGGTAGGTTTTATGTCAGTCCAGTGGCTTTAATCATCTCCCAGAGTGACTCAAAAAGGGTGGGGAAAGAGATATCAATGAGACGCAATTCCCATTACCCCTGGATATGCTGAAGAGCATGGGCTGCTCTTTCTTGGTTGTTTCTGGTTCAACGAAGGATGCTTGTATGGGGTGTATTACCCTGCAGCTGATCATCGTATGAAGTTCGAACCTGAGCTAGAGAATATGACAACATGATTAAGCCTCTAGGCCAGGGACGTAATTGTGCCTTTGCACAATCAGCTGCGAATTGCCAATGATTTCCGGAATTATCGACTTGGCCTCCGGTCGGAGTACATTCTGAGTTTGAGCTCGGGACCCGAACCATGGCTAACTAGGTACTTGGTAGTCCTCGTTGGAACACATAGTGAGTTTCACCATCCGGTTGACTTTTGCGAATCAGGCCGCCGTTGGGATGTCCAGATTGTCAAGAATTATGAGAGCCACTTCTTCGAGAAACTTATCCAAAGTCACCTGGTCGACTAGCTTATCTTGAACTTCAAAGGAAATGAATTGGACCCTCAGAGTGGGAATCTCGGAGACACATCACGATGTCGCCAGATAGAATAACTCACCAGAGGGCTGATGTCCTTCGCGATGTAGAGTTGCCAGGGTAGATCAACGATGCTGTTGCGCGAGGAGTCGTAAACCTATCTGCCAGAGATTGCGATGTGTTCTAAGTCCCAATCCCCTAAGGGGGTCCGGGCCTCCGAGGGGGTGGGGGGCTCCAGCGTGTCGGATAGCAGCGCCTTCGCCGTGGGCATTCAGGGCCTCGGCAGGATGCCATCTTTTTCATTCCGGCCTGAAGAGAGAGAGAAAAAAAGGAAAGAAAAGAAAAGCACTAAAGCCAAAGCTGTTCGCGGTGTCCATAGCATCCGACCATGGATGTACCATGGAGGAGGCGATTTAAAATCCAATCCTCGCTACAGATATAATAGAGGGGTACTAGCTTGGAATTGTTTCTTCTCAGAGGGTTTGGCTGGTGCCTTGGAGTACTCTTCAGCCGTGTTTTGGACCTCTCTTCTTAGAGTAGGTCAACTTTCTGGTCATCTAGAAGTTAGTGACTATTCCATTCCTTAAGAACTTCTTGCAGACGAATAGTAACTTCACATACCATCAATGGCTTCGTCCTCGTCAAGCTCCGGCTAGTCTTTCAAGTACACCTTCAAGGCCGCCTTAAGTCCTGTGATGAATTTATTATGAGAGGCAGTGTTGAGACGATCGGCAGCATCCTTCTTCTGCCTTTTCAGCCTGTCCTGGGCTGTTTATAACAAGCTATTAGAAAAGTTAACATTCAAGCATTCCCTATTAACTATCCAATGTTGGGTTGCAAATTCATTACACACCTTCTCATGCTTCTCGGACCTCTGAGACTTCTTGGACTTCTGGCCCTTCTTTGGCTTTTCTCCACCGTCGCCCTTCTCGGGCTCTCTGACAACTATATATCATCAAGTAAGTATAAGTTCATAGCGAAAAAAAAAAAAGACTGGTTTGGAATACAGAAAATATTTACCTTTGTCATTTGGTTTGTCTTCGTTCAAGTATGATATCATATGAATTGTGATGGTGGGAGCAGGAATTGCGTCAGACGCAGATTGTTCGACCGTTTGGGTCGGTGTTTTGCCAGTTAGGTAACAATAAAGTACCAGAAGAATAAGAATGACCTTTAGCGTAGTGGTATATCACTCCTCGACAGTCTGCGTCTGTCGTTTGTTGAGCTGTGGAGGCCTGTCCGTAGACAACTAGGACGGGGACTGGTGTCTTCCGTACTTCGTCTGCCATTATTACGGTGTTTGATAGGTTCATATGGTCTTTCACTATCATCGATTAGACGATAGTAGGTCGGCGATTGGTATAACCCAATAACTGTACAGGTATACCCGTCGCTAATGATGGACAATTTGTAGACCGCTGCAGATAGGAGACAGTGCTTAATGGTGAAGGGGATATAAATGCACGATTCTCGATCACCCCTATTGCGGGCTAGGGAGACCGAAACACTAATTGAGAAAGGAGTAAAAATTAGTAAGAACAATAAATGGAAGAGGGGGTCGGCGAACAGGAGTATGAAAGACATCGCCCACTGAAATGGGTACCAGTGAAAGTGTATTTGATAATGGCCATAGGGGAAGGTAAGTCTCTATGTCAGAGAGCGTACAGGACGTAAGGAGGATGATGGTGAATAAAACGACGATAACAGTAACGCGAAGCGGTAGTGAAGTAAGAGAACGAAAAACATAATAGATGATAAGCGATGAATGTCGAATCAAAGAAGAAGAATAGGAGAATGTGACGATAGTGAAACATGACAAACCCCAGAATCAGTTATTGGCAACGTAGGAAATAACAGCGACGTAGCTTATAGTGAGTGAATAAAACAGAGAGAATATTAGAGTATAGGTACCTAGTTGTTAGGAGAGCCCCTAGGGCTCTAGGTTCTAGGGTAATAGCCTCGCCGAGGAATTCTCTCAGCGGCCTGTCCGACTGCCCCAATGTAAAGTATCTTGCAGGGCTCACGCAAGTTCTCCTGGGGACGGAGTATCTTATTATCGGCGTAACTGTTACGGCTATAACTAGCCACGATCTTAGTTACCTCAAGTCGGTGATGACTGAGTATATTAGTGAGTACTGAATTACCTAAAGGGACAGGGCATCCAAGCCCAGAAAAACATTAGCGATAGTCCAGATTGAGATTTATAGTGTTAGTTGATGATCGGTGGCGAGGATCTAACTGGTGGGATGAGTAGACAACATCCACTTGTCATTAGACTACTACGACGATGAAGGTGATCAATCATGAAAGGGTAATAGAGAACTTACTGTAAATGGTCTTCAATAACATGGCCGACGACAGTAGGGTTGACGACAAGAGATGTCTTGTTAGTAGAAGGGTGGGTGGCAAAGGTGGGTTGAAGGGGGAATATGACGGACGAAGATGGGCTGACGGGGGACGTGTGGGAAGTGACCTGATGGCAGGAACATTAAAGTAAGTTAAAGTTTCGGACGGCTGGCCATTTGGTACTAAACCGCCAACCCACTAAAACTTTAAAAATTGATAATATAATATAATATATAAATTATATTTTTAAATAATTTATATTATATATTAAAATATATTATAAATATAATATAATATAAGTATAAATATAATTAATAAGTTAAAATTTATTATATTTTTTTAATTAAGTTATATTTTACTTTTTTTTTAAATATATTAATAAAGTTATTATTTTTTTTATCTTTTCTTTTATATTATTATATCCTTAATTAGTTATTTTATTTTATTTTTATTAGATTATAACTTTTTAATTAACTTAAAAATGTAAAAAATACCTTTTAAATAAACCTTTAAAATATTTTATATTTTTTTTATAATAATAATATTTATAATATTATTAATAATACCTTATTATAAGATTTATAATATATTATATATATATAATAAATAATTATTTTACCTTAATTATTTAAAATTATTAAAAAATTATTATAATAGCTTTAATTATTAAAGAAAAATACATTTACCTTTTTAATATTATTTTTTTTAATGTATATATTTATATAAATATAAGTATATATTTTAATTTAATAATAATTATAAAATACCTTTTTTTATTATTATAATATATTTTTAAAGCTAAGCTTTATTATTTAAAAAACATCCTTTTTAAAAAAAATAATATAATTTATTTAATAAAGTTAAATCGCTTTATATAAAAAAATTTAAGTTAATTAAGTTTAAGTTAACATATTTTCTTATTAAAAATTTTAGCTTTAATTGCAAAAATATTATACTTAAGTTTTTAAAGATAAAATAAACTGTTAAAATATAAGTAATTTAACCATTATAAGTAAGTTATTTTATATTAATATATTTTTATATAAGTTAATTAATTATAACCAACTTTAATTACCTTTAATTATTTATCCTTTTTATTTTTATAAAACTATGTTTTTAATAATACCCCTTTTAAGTTTATCTTTTATATTATTTTTATATAATTAACACATTTTAATTTAAATTAAAAAATGTTAAATAATTAGTTACTTTTAATTAAAAATTCCGATATTAATTATCTCATTTTTATAAACTATGATTTGTTAATAAATCTTAATTTATTTTAATTAAAAAGGCTTAAAAAAGCCTTAAATAATTATAAAATTATTAAGATATTATTTATAAGTTTTATTTATAAAATGTTAACACCTTTAATTTATAATATAAATAATATTAAATCTTAAAAATCTAGTAAAATTAATATAATATAAATTAAAATTAAGAAATATATAAATTTAATTATTAATTTAAAATTTTATGTTTATTATTTTAATTTTAATAATATATTTTTTAATAATAAATTTTATAATATTTCAAATAATATTATTTAAGTTATTAATAAAATTAAACATAAGAAAGATTACCTTTTACTATTAAAAATATAATTTAAATATGTATAATTATTATTATTTAATATAAAAGGTAAAGGAATAAATATAAAAAATTAAATGAATTAAGAGGTAATTTTATTAAGATAAGAAAAATATTTTAAATAAATGTTTAATTTAGGGAAAAATTATATGGTAAAGTTAGATTTAATTATAATTTTAAAAAAGTTTACACTTAATATTATATTTATAAAAATAAAAATAAAGGAAAGACTTAATTTCTACCTATTTAATATGGTAAAAAAGCTTATAAGCTTTTATTTTAAAAAATTTAATAATAGGCTTATTTATTATTAAATTATTCCTTTAAATTTATTAATAAAAACAAAACTTTTTTATTTAAAATCTAATATACTTTAAGGTAATTTACCTATTTAATTTAAAAAACTTTAGTATTTTAAAATTATAAGTAAGTTAATTAAAGTTTATATTATATTTAACTTTTCATTTTTTATAATTAAATATAAAAGTTTTAATATTAATATTTCTTAATTTTTAACGGTTATTTAAAATTAGGTTATTATAAAATATATTATTTGCTTTAATATTATTTAAAAACTTAACTAATATTTAAAAAAAAAATAATCTTATATTATTTACTACCACTATTTTTAATATTATATTAAATAATATTAAAATATAACTTTACATTTTTTAATAAAACTAAGACTAAAAATATAAAAAATATTTTATTATTTACCTTATTAATATTTTTATATTATTAAAAAAAAATTAATATAAGAAATTATATATGTATATTCTTAATATATTTTTATAAGTAAAGGAAAGAAAAAAAAATATAATAAATATTATAACTAAACTATACTTTTCATTTACAATTATAATTATAGCAAATTTAAATAAAAAGCTTAACAAAGTAATAAATATAAATAACATATTAAAGGTAAAAAATCTATTACTAAAATATATATTATATTTAAAAAAAACAACTTAAAATATACTATTACCTTATTAAAAGCCTTTAAAATAATTTATAAAGTTTTCAAATAATATTTTTTATTTAAGAAATAATAAAATAAAAAGCAAATAAGTAAAAAGCAATAAAGTAAAAAAGAATAAGTTAACTTTAAAAAAGCAATTAATTATAAAATAAGGTTATAAAAAAAGGCTATAATAAACAAATTTTAAGGAAAGTTAATAAAATATAATAACTTATAAATTTTTAAAAGTTAGGTTTTTTAAAATAACATTTTTAATAAATAAATACTTAATTATTAAAAGGATAACATTCTTATCCTTTACCAAATACTTTAATATACAATCATTTATTTTACTTATACTTTAATTATTTTTTTAAATTATAACATTTATTTTTTATTAAGTAAAATATATAATCCTATTATAATACTAATTTATATATTTTTATATCTTAAGTAATATACTTTTATTTAAAAATTATAAAATAAATATTATAACTTAATTAATAAAATATTTATACTAACTTATTTTATTTAACCATTAAATTAAAAAATAACTAATATATAAACAAATTATTTTTAATAAATAATATTATAAATTATAAAAACCCTTATATTTCCTAAATTAAAATCTTATTTAAAAGCCTTTTAAACCCTTATTATAAATATTAAATACACTATTTTTATTTATGCTTTAACCTTATTAATTAAAAAGATATAATAATAATAAACAACCTTATTAATTACTATTTATATTAAATTTTAATATTATAAAATATTAATAAGATATATTTAATAGCTTAAAACAAATTAAAAACTTTAACTAATTAATACTTAATATTAAAATATTTATATATTAGCTAATATATTTAATTATATTAAATATTAAAGACTTAATCACTTTATTAAACACATTTAATAAATCAATTATTATATTAAAAATTATAATTTAACGCCGCTAATATAATAAGCCCATTAATATATTTTAAAATATTCTTATAAAAGATTATAATTATTATAGGATATTTAATAAGCTAGTTAAGGCCTTTTAAAATCCTTTAAAATATAATAATAAAAGTAATAAATCTATTAAAATATTTTAAAATTTACTTACTATAATATTAAATAATAATAATATTTTTATATATAGCCATTTTTATTAAATAAAGTTATAATAAAATAATATTATAATTTATAAAATATATATATTTATATTAAGCGTATGGCCTAATTAATAATATAACTAGTTAAATTATTATTAAATTATTTCTTTCTTTATAACTTTAAGATTATAAAACTTTACCTAATTATTAAACCCTTTCCTTATAAATATTTAAACGAAGTTAATTATTACTAGCCTATAAGTTTAAAAGCTTTATTACTTTATAATATAATATAAAATATTATAATTTTAAATAATATTATTATTAATTTTTAATAAAGTTAACTCGTTTTTTACTAGCTATTATTATAAACATTAAAACGCTAAGTTAAATTAATCTTTATAACTATGCAATTATAAATTTATAAAAATCTAACATTAACGCTTATAATTATAAATTAAAATCGCGAAATAATTATTTTCGTTTAAAAATTAAATCAAATATATAATTAACTTTATTCTTAATATTATATTTTTATTTCTTATATATATTAATAATATAATATTTTAATTAAACATGGTGTAGCTTAAAGTTTAAAAAAGGGTATATTAATATTATATATTTTTTTAAATAACTTAAAGGAATAATTAAAAATTAAAATTAAATAAATAATCCCCTTTATTAATTTTTTTAATTATATTATAATAAGCTATTAAATAATCCCATTATGCTATTAGTTATATATTTTTATATTACTTAAGTACATTTAGCTAAAAATATTTTTTAATTTTAATATAACTTATATTTTTAAAAAAGAAAAATATTAAATAACCTTATATAAGATAATTAAGCTATAAAATTAACACATTATTAAAAATATTAAGAAATACTTATAAATATAAAGGATATTTTAAATAATAAATACCATATAAAAAATTAAAGGTTTCTAATAAAATAAATAACACTTAAGGCTATTATAATAAAAAAAATCTTAACCTTTATCTTTATAACTTATTAAAATACACTTTACTTTTAAACATTTTCCTAATAAGCTATATAATATATAATGATTAACTTATTACTAACAAATCTAAAATTATATTATAAGATTTAAAATATAATTAATAAAAAAAAGGGATAAATTAAAAATAACATATAAATATATTATATATTTAAATATTTACCTATATATTAAGAAAAGAAAGGAATTAATTAAAAAATAATACATTATTAATAACTAAGCTATAAAATTTCTACAATTATTTACAAGCTTACCTTAAATAATTTATAGGAAAAGTAAAATAATTTAATATTTTATTTATTTTTTTAACATAACATTTCCTTAACCACTTAAGCTAATAGAAAAATATTTAACCTTATAACATAAACAACTATTAAAAAATATGCTAATAAGCTAGCTCCTAATTTAATTAAATTAGAAAAACCTAAAACTAATAAGCTTTAAAATCAAATTTAATATAACTTAAGCCGCTATAAGTTCTTTTATTTATTACACTATAATTATACATTATTAAATAAAAAATATTATTATATTATTAATATATATAAACTATTAGAAAAGGATAAAAATATATATTATAAATAAAAGATTAACCCTAGCCAAAAAAACACATTTTAAAAAACAATTAACCTAAGTTTAAAAATATAAAATACCTTATTAAAACACCCTAAACAAACGCGTTAAATTTATATTAAAGTAACTTATAATTACCCCCTAAATTATTATATATATTAACTCTTTTATAAACCTTACTAACTTTAAAGCTTACTTATTATAAATAAAAAAAAGTATAATAATATTTTATATTAAAAGTATAATAAACAATATTATAATATAGTTAATAAATTAAACCCTAGCTTTTCTATTTTAATTATATAGCCATTTTTTAAATACATTAACTTAAAAGGATAATATAAAAATAAATACACTAATTATATATAAAAGAAAAAGAATTTATATACTTATAATAATAACATTTATAAGTAATATATAAGCATATTTATAACCTTAAAAAAGTTAAATTTAATAAATTTTTTTAAGGGTTAATATATTTAAAATAAGTTAAATAATATTACTTAAATCATTTAATAATAACACATAGGATAAAAAGGCAACTAAAACCATTTAAACTATTTACCATAATAAAAATAATTTTATAGGGAATAAAAAAGAAATTATAAGAAAGTAAAAAAAAAAATAATTAAACTATTTATTTAAGTAACTTATTTCTTTTAAATTATACTTATATTTTAAAAACTATAACCTTATAGCTTAAAACTTATATCCTTTACTTATATTATTTACTTATTTTTTTTAAATTAATAATATTAAACTATATAATATAAAAACCTATTACTTGTTAATTTATAATAAGTTAAGGTATAAAAGTTTTTAAAAAACTTTATAATATAATCCTTATAAATAAATAACCACTATTTCTTATATATATAAAAAAAAAGGAAAAAATATAAAAAATCTTTATAAATTTTTATATAAATTATATCAAAATATTTAATCTTAGATTTTTTCCTCCATTAAGTAATAATCCTTTAAAAACGATTTCATTAACATATAATATAAGCTAAAAACTTTAACAACACACTTTAATTTAAAAAAACCAACCATTTTTTAATTAATTATTCCTATAATTTTCCTATCTTAAACAATAATATTTAACTAATTAAAATCATTATAAGTAAATCCTAATCCTACCTTAACTTTAATTATTATAAATAATATATCATATTCTTTTTAATAAACTTACCTAAATTTAATAAATTTAAAATTATTATAAACATATAATAACCTTTATAAATTTAAAGGAAATAATTATTTAATTTAATCCAATTTTTTTAAAATATTTCTTACTTAATTCTTAAATAAAACTTTCTTCAAATAAATAAAATAAAGTTATATAATATTAAAAATAATTCTAAGAATATATATTTAAATTAATATATCATATTTATTAATTTAAATAAAAATATTTATTAGTTATAATAAGATATAATAAATATAAATAATAAGTAAAATATAAATATATCTTACTTTAAAAAAGGATAATAAAAATATTAATATTTATATTATATAAATAATTACGAACTAAGTTAATAACCTTTATATTATTAATATTAAATATAATATAATCTTAAAGAAATAATATATCATTTAAATAATTAAACTTAACAATAATACTCTTAATAGTAAAAATATCTTTCCAATTAAAAACTTTATATATTTAATTTACTTTAATATATTAATTATAAAAAACTAATTCCTAATATTAAATAATAACTCTATTAATATAAAAACTTAAAAATAACACAATAATAAAGTTATTAAAATAATATTAATATTAACTATAAAATAAAACCCTTTTAAATCAATCCCTAGTTAAGATATTTATAAGATTCGCCTTATATAAATTAATCTTTATAAATAAGTTTTTAAAAAAAGAAAAAAAAATATAATATTTTAATAAAATATAAGTTATAATATTTTAAAGTAAAAAAATTAAATAATATATAAATTAAATATAAAAATATTTATATTTAAATAATATAATATTATATTATTAAAAACTTTATATTTTCAATTTATATATATATATATAAAAATGCCTTTTTACCTATTTATATAAGTATTATTGGTTAAAAATATGTTTATATTTAAAGTTAAATCTTTATTTAAATATTTAAAAATAAAAAATGTATTTAACATTTTTTTATTTTTTATTATACCTAAACTATTAAAAATTATATCAAACTACTATTATACTTATTTCTTTATTTTCCTTTTTAATACTAATAATAATTATTAAATGTTATAATTATAATTTTTAAGTTAAAACCCTTAAAAACATTATTTAACCTCATTTATGCCTTAAAAGCTAAGAAAAAGGTTGGAAAATTAAAGATTTAAACAAGCTAAAGTTAAATCCAAATTTAAATAAAGATAAGATTAATAAAAAGTTTAAAGGCTTAACTAAAACCTAATATTTAAACTTAATAACCTTTTAAACAAAATAAACATAAAACATTAACTTATTTAAATATATAGTAAAATAATTAATTTTATATATAAAATCTTCTTAATTATAATCTTTAATTTATTAAAATTGTCTTAAGTTTTTTAAAAAAATAAAAATTTTCTTTATATACATTAAAAAACAGATGTAATAAAAAATGATTAAAATATAAATGAATAATCTTTTATAAAATAAATATTATAAATCAAATAAAATAAAATTAGTTTTAACAATAAGATTAATTTTAAAGTAATAAGTTAATTACTTTTATACTTATACAATTTATTAATAATTTTTATCCCTTTACTTATATTAATATTATTTTTAAAATTATTAATAATAAAGCTATTTTAACCTTTTATTTCCTTCCTTAATAATATTAAAAGAATGTATTAACCTTATACTACCTCACTTTAAAGCCTAACTTATAAGCCCTTATTTAATCACCCCTTTTAAGCCTTTTTAACAAAAATATAAATAAGTGTAAGTAATAATTTAAATCTTATATAAGGTTAAATATTATAAACATTATTAATCTAATTTATTTAATAAAATAATTAGTATATTTAAAGTTATAAATATAATTAAAAAAGTTAATAAAGCTTATATTATAATTAAAGTAAAATAACCAAATTAAAATATAATATATATAATATATTTAATCGCAATTAATATTTAAAATAATTAAATTATAACATAAACATTAAAGAATTTTTAAATAAGCTAATACATTTAAACAAAGGTATATTACAATTATAATTAAAGTAATTAATAAAAACTCCATTATAACTAACTTAAATATTTAAAATAAATAAATCGAATTAATATATTTTACAAATTAATTAAAATAATTTATAAAAACTCGCATTTAATATAAATAAGTTAATGCTAAAATAAATAATTAACTTATTTAACCCATTAAGCCTTTTAATATAATAGCGTTAATTAAAATTTATAATATTTTATAATAAAGTAAAATTAAATAATATATTAAAACTAATAATATAATTGCGTAAACATTTAATTAATATTAGTTTAAGGTTTAAAATAAAGTTATTTACACTTACTTAAATTACCTATTTAATATTATTTATAACATTTAATTATTTTTTAAATTAATTTAATAACTCTTTATTATTTATTTTATTAACCTAATTATCCTTAATATTAAGCAACATATATAATAAAAATCAAACCTTTTTCCTTAATATAAGCTTTATAAACTTACTTTTTATTACTAATATTAATATTTTTAATATTTAAACCGTGTTATTAAGCTTAAAAACACTTTTCTTATATAGTTTTAATAATTAAATAACTTTTATAACATCGTTAAAAGATTTTAAAGTTAATATTAATTAGGTTAAATATTATCATTTAAAATACAAGCGGCAATAAAATTAAAAAAGTTGGTATAAAAATTAATCACATTAAATTAATTATATAAGGTATATTAAATAATATATTATTAATTAAAAGTATTAAACCTAAGGAAAATACTATTATTTAAATAATAATAAAATGGTATTTAACAATTATTAATATCTTTAAAAAATAAAGAAAATAAAGTAAATTTTAAACTACTTATTAAATTAATATTAAATAAAAGATTAAAAGGATTTAATCTTTTAAAATAAATATTAAGTATAAAGAAATTAGTTGTAAAACACATTAAAAGATTTACATCTTTAATCTTTTCATTTAAAAAAAAAATTAATATTATTTTAATTTATAAGTAAATATGTTTAAGCATAATAAAGCTATAAGGCTAACAAGGTTAAAAAACAACAATAAAAAACCTTTTAACTTATAATAAATTCAATAAAATTAATATTAAAAATTTAAATAAATATTAAGATTTATTTTATTATAAGCTTTATTTTAATATATATATTAAAGATTTAAGCTTTATTATAAAAAAATTAAATATAAATAATATTATAAAAGATATTTTTACATTAGAAAAATAATAAAAAAAACTTACTTTTTAAAACTTTTACATTTAAATATAATTTTATTATAAATATATATTAATATTAAATCTTATATATATTAATAAAATAAAAAAAGTTTAAAAATTTTAACAATATTAGTTTTATTTCTATAACTATTTAAATATAAAAATTATCCACGAATATATATTTAATTTAAAATAAACTATTTAATTTTTCCCTATTCTAATAGTTTTATTATTAATATTCCTAGCAAATTTATTAGTAAATATTAATAAAAATATTATTTACCTTATAATAGATTTGAAAAATATTTATTAATATTCACTTATAATAATTTTAAATAAAATAAATTATATAATTTTTAAAGGTTAATAAAATAAAATTATAATAATAATAATTAATTTAGTAAATATAAGTTAACTTAATAATTAGTTGTAAAAAACTATTTAAATAATTAAAACATAATAAAGAATATAAAGTTAAAATATATTAATCATATATAATCTAATATTAATACTACCTAAATCTTATAATTAAACCTTTTCTTTAAAACTATTACTTATAAAAAATTATTTGTTTTATACTTTATTATTTTATAAAAAGCTTATAATTAATTTATATTTTTAATAAAACATATTAAAACTTTAACTAAACATTTATGTAAAAAATAAATAAAATATTATATAAACTTTTTTCTTTTTATATTTAATAATTTATAAAAATACTTTATTATATTATCCTTATATTTTTATTTCTTATAAAATTATTCGAATATAACCTAATAAACTTTAAATATTTAAAATAAATAAAATAATAGTATTACTTTAATATATAACATTATTCGTATATTAATAAAGGGATAATTATTAAATATTTTTTAAAATTATAAATTTGTTAGGAAATAATAGGAACTAACATTAAATAGGTGTAATGTTATTAAGAGCTCGCTTTACTTATATATATATAAGAAGTGAAAAACCCCCTTAATATAAAATAAAAAGGTAAGCGTTAATAAATCACTACTATATTACACCTAGTTCGAAACAGTTTTACTATTTTCTTTATACATTTACTTTATATATAACCTATATTAAAGGGCCTTTTTAATAAAATTACGGGAATATTTTCATTTTAAAAGCTTAAAATTTATATAATTATACATTTTAATTTATATAATAACATTAATAAAATATAGTTTTATATTAATATAAGGTTAACCTTACCATTATAAAAAATTATAGCAAATAATATATTATTATCGTTCTAATACTTTTAAAATTCACATAATAATAACTTATAATTAAATAATTTTAAAAATTTAATAAAAAACTATTTCATTTTAACATAAAAATAAAACCTAATGCAAATAAAATATACCATAACTTAAGTTAATATTTTTTAACAAAATAATTAAAATAATTAAAAATATAATATAATTTATCTTTTAAAAATTTTTAATAAAAAAAAGAAAAAGGGAAAAAAGAAAGGTAAATAACAATTATACCCAACTATTTAATTAAACGTTAACAAATTACAATATATAACAAACAATTATATAAATTTACTTACACATTTAAATCCACTTAATTAATATTATTAAAAATTATATATAAAAAGTAATAATTTTAAATTACTTATATATTAATACATTTAAAAAATTATGTTAAAACGATATAAAAAATAATAACTATTTATTTAAGTTATTAATTAAAATATATTTTAATTAATTTATATATACTATTATAAATAACTTTAAATAATATAACTAATATATTTAATAATTTAATATTAGCTATATAAATACCTAAGTATACTTATATAAATTAATTTAAGTAAATAATCTTTACTTTATTTTATATTATAAAGCCATTATTATTAAATAAAGCAATAAGTTTACCTAATATTTAATTAGCCTTATACTTTTAAATAATAATATAAAACACTTATTTCGGTTAAAAATTTAAAGTAACATTTATAATAAAAATATAATTTCCAAATAATAATAAGCATTTATTATTAATATTTAATACCTTAGTTAATAATATATCCTTTTTAAAAGTTATTAATAAGTTATTTTATAGGATATATAATTACTTTAAATAAATTAAATCTTAGCCTTATATTTTTTACAATATAAAATTATATAAGGTTATATCGTTCGAAAGTAACGAATTAATAAAAACGATATTTATTATATTTATATTTTATCCTTTAACTTTAAATAAAAGCATTACAACGGTTTATAATAACAACTTAATAGGTTTATATATAATAATATTAAATATAAATAGGATTTTTTTATTTATATTATAATTTCGCTATTATATTAAAAATTTTAACTATTTATTTATTAAAGGCATTTATATCGATTTTTAAAAAAGTATAATATTAATAAAAGAAAACTTATTATTAAAATTAATATTATTATTAACGCTAATATTATTATTAACGCTAATATTATTATTAACACTAGTATTATTATTAATGCTAATATTATTATTAACACTAATATTATTATTAAAATTTATTTTAATACCTTTTAACATTAATATAATAAAACGTTAAATAATTATGTTATTTTTTTATATAATATTAAATTATAATTAAAAAAAAATAATATTAGGTAAGTATATTATTTTTACTTACTTTTTTAATATTTTATTTAAAACATAATTTTCCTATAAAAATTTTAACATAAAATACTTTATTAAAGTTTCCTAATATTATAATATAAAAATTAAATAAGTTATTAATATATATAATATTATTTAAAATTTAAGTAATAATAAGTTGTAAAACTAAGCATTATCGTTTAAATTTACGAGTTAATAATTTACCTTAACTTATAATATAAAGGCTAAAAAAAATAAGCTAATTTTCTTTACTAATATAAAAGCTAGTAAAAATAAGCCAATTGTTTTTACCGGTAAAAAAACTAAAAAGGATAAACTAATTATTTTTATTAACGAAAAGAATAAAAAAGGTAAACTAATTTTTTTCACTAATATAAAGGTTAAAAAGAATAAGCTAATTATCTTTACTAGTAAAAAGGTTAAAAAAGATAAACCAATTTTCTTTGCTAATAAAAAAACTAAAGAAAATAAACCAATTTTTTTCGTTAATAAAAAGGCTAAAAAGAATAAGCTAATTTTCTTTATTAATAAAAAAATTAAAAAGGATAAACCAATCTTTTTTACTAGTAAAAAAGTTAAAAAAGGTAAGATTATTAATAACTTTAATAATATTAATAAATTTACTTATAATAAATTATTAACTTTAATTTAATATATTATTACATAAGCTTTATATACTTTATAAGTTATAATACTTTTTATTAAACTTTAAAATATTTTATCATTATAAAAGTTAATAATTATTAATTAATTATATAAATTAAACTTAATTATATTAATATTATTTTTAATCTTTTAAATATATTAGATAAATTTATAAAATTATACATTTTAAAAAATATTTTATATATTATATAAATATTTTTTAATTATATAATTTATAAGTTAATTATATAAAAGAAAATTAATTAAAAAGATTTTAACTTAAATTTTAACTATTATATATATTTAAATTAGCTTAATATAAAAATAAATTTAAATAAATATATAATATATATACTTAAATTACCTTTTAACTAATTTATATATTTCCTTACCCGTTTTACCTATAATATAAAAACTACACAAAATAATATAAATATTAAAAAATATTATACTATTAATTTATTTAAACAATAAAAGATTTAAGATTAACTTTTTAAAGTTCTTTTATTTTATATGTTTAAACGCTTTTAAAGTTTCTATACTTATTAGATTTAAATCCTTTAATAAGCTATTAATTTTATACTAGGTTAACTTAAATTTAACTTATTATTATTCTTAACTAAGGAAGTTTTTTTCTCAAATTAATATGATTATATTTAACCATTTTATAATTAACTTATCATTTATAAAATTAATTAAAGGCTAATAAAAATATTAAAGATTTTTTAAACTAAAGTTTAATATATATATAATAAACCTTTTATAATCTTATTATATTTATTATATTTATTATATTTATTCGCTTAACATTTTCTATTATACTTACTTATTTAATGTTTTTTATTATATTTATTTACTTAACATTTTTTACTATATATTTATCCTTTATTAATTTTAACGTATAAAATTAAATATAATAGTTTAAAAAAATATTTTTAAATAAAATAAATATTATTTAATATAATTGCTAAAATATAAATAAATCTTTTCATATAATATCTTTAAATTATATTTACCATATTCCCTTAAAAGTATATAAATTATATCTTTTTAATATTTATTTATAATAATAAAATAAAACTTTATTTAAATAAATTATTAAAAAATAAGGGAAGATAATATATATTAAATTATTTAAATAAATAAATATTAACTCCTTTATTTCATTTAAAATATAAATAATCCTTTTTTCCTTAAATTTAATACTTACTATTTACTAATTTAATAAATTATATTAATCCTTATTTTTAACTATTAACTTATAACTTAATTTCACCTTCCCATTTTTTATTCTACTTTTTAAAGCTTAAAATAATATTATATTTTTAACCACTTTTATTTTAATAAATTATGTATTATATATAAAGTAATCATTTAAGGATAATTAAAAACTAATATATATATTTAATCCATTAAATTACCTATTTAAATATTTATATATATTAAATATAATTTATAATTAATTTAACCTTAGGTTAAATTTATAATCGAAACCAAAATATATTTATTATTATATTTATAGTTAATTATAAAATAAAACCCCTTTTAATCCTAAACTTTTTTAAATAACTTAATAAACTAATTATTATTAAGTTAAACCTTTTAACTAATATAATTACACTTAAAATTCCAATTATATTATATTATTCACTTTATTTATTACCTATTTAAATTTATACCAATAATTATACTTATTTAAATCTTTAAAAGCTTTTACACTAAATATAATTTAAGTTATTAACTTTTAAACTACCTTATTTATTTAATAAATCTTTTTTATAAAATAAGTAATAAATGTTTCCCTTATTAAATATAATAATTAATAAAAATACTTTATAAATTCCTTACTTAACTTAAATATTAAAATTATAATATCGCATAATATATTAATAAAATTGTTATAAAAAACTTAAAAATAAAACAATTAAGCCTTAATTTTTTAAAAAACATATAATAATTATAATTAAATATTAAAAAGCTTTTTTATAATAAATTTAATATTTATATACTTTTTTATAATGTTATAAAAGGTTAATTATCTTTATTATAATTTTATTAACTTTATAATTAAACTTATTTAAATAAGTTTAAAGCTTAACTTAAGTAATAACATTATTTATCTAATATATTTTTTTACTAAATAAATTATAAAACTTATTATATTTATAAAAAATATCTTTTAATTAACAAATCATATATTTAATATAAAGCTTTATTTTATAATAAAGATTTTCTAAAAAATCCTAAGTTAAAATAATATATATAAAGACTTATTACTTAATTTTAAAGCTAAAAATTAGGTTTAATATAAAATCCATTGTAATAAAATTTATAATAATATTAAAACTATTTTAATAATTAAGATAGGATATATGGATAATAAGAAAAAAAAAGATTTTATATATAACTATTTATTTAAAACAATTTAATATTTAAATTAAAAGAAAAAAAAGGCTTAATTTTAATATAACTAAAATAAAAGATTAATTACCACTTAAACAAAAGTAAACAAGATTTCCACCATTATAAAAGGTATAAACATTAACCGTAATTAAATATAAAACAAATAAATATATAACCTTAAATAAAATATTAATTATTTAAATATTTATATATGTATTTTTATATAATTATATTTACTTATATAAAAAAAATAATCCTTATAATAAAAGTTTTATTTACTTTTATAAATAAAAAAGATTAGGCATTTGTAAATATTACTAAAAGAATAAATACTTTTAATATAAACATTATAAAAAAAGATTTTTAAATTTACTTAAATATTTAACTTAATAAATATATTAAATAATATACTTCACTTTTAAAAAACATTATAATTAAAGATTAAATATATTATAATTTAAAATTATTATATTATAGTTAAAAAATGATATAAATATTTATAAAGTAAAAATTACTTAATAATATTAAAATAATAAGCTCTTTTAATATTAAATCATTAATAAACTTTAAAAAGAATATAATTTTCAAACTTTAACACGCTTTTTTTAATAAACCATATAAAATTAATATTTATATAAAAATAAATAATATATTAATAATATTAAAGTAAAATTTTATACCTTTTTTAAAATAAAATTAAATATATTTAACATTATTTATTATTTTAAATAAAAGTAACTTAAAATTAACCTTAAATTATAATTTATTAAATATTAGGTAATAGCTTAAAAATTATATTATTATAACCTTATAAAATATACCTTAAAACTTTTAATATTTATTTAATATTACTTTTTTATAAAAGGCTTAAAAGATGATAAAATATTAATTAAATTATAATATTAATATTAAATTAATATTTTATATATTCTTTTAATTTAAATTTAGGTAAAAAATAATATAAATAAAAGGATTTTAATTAATAAAGATTAAGTTTTACTTATAAAATCATTAGAAAACTTTTTTAATAATTACTAATAATATTTAAATATATTAAACAACTATAGAAAGAAATATATCTATAAATTTATTTATAAAAATATAAAGCTTTCTTTATTAAAGGCAATAATTTAAAAAGCATATTATTAACATTATTAAAAAATAATAAATTAATAAAAAAAAATTAAGCTTTTTATATAAAAAAAAAAGAAATTTATCATTCTTAAATTAAATTATATATAATTTATAAATAATTACTAAAAATTTTAATTCATTAAATTTAAAATATATAACATAATTAATATATATTTTTATTATATTATATAATATAAAGTTTACCAATTTACTTTTTTACTAATAAATATTTTAAAATAATTTTTTATTATTATAATTAAATTAAAATTTCAACCATGGCTTATTTAAATAAATTATAAAATTAAATTACCTTTTATAATTTAAGCCTAATATAATCTAATTAAAATTATTAAATTAATAATAAAAATAATATATTCAAATAATATTTAATAAATATAAAGTTAAAATAATTATATCTTAGATTTTTATATTTAAAAAGTAAATAAAGGAAATAGGAAAATTAAGTAATAATAACGGTAGTTATATAAAAGGATAATAAATTATTAAATCATATATATTTTATATATATATTAGGGTTAGTGGATTAATATTAATTTTAAATAAGTATACTTTAAAGATTTAAAAACTTTTAAATAATTTTATAAAGAAAATATAACTAATTAAGTTATTTTATATATTATTTATAAGGAAATTATATAATATAATATTAAGGAATTTATAAAAGAATAAAATAATTATAGAATTAAATATTAATTAAATAACTTTTACTTAATTTCTAACTATATTAAAACTTTATAAAAAAATTATAACAAAATTAATATTTAAAATTAGGGAGTAAATATATTAAATATTTTAAGGTTATTAGCCAAAACTTATAAACTTTTAAATTTAATTTATTATTATAATTTTAATAATTTTTTAATATTAAAAATATAATAAGTTTATAATAATTAACTTATAATATATTTATTTAAAAATTTTATAAAAAATTAAACCTATTAACTTTATTTTAATATTTACATAATATTAAAAGAATATTTAAAAAAATATTAAAATAAAGGGAAATAACTTAAGTTAAATTATAATAAACTATTATATAAAAGGATAATATAATATTGTTAATAATTATAAACGTTATAAAAATATCTATTTAATATATTAAAAATAAAAAGAAATAATAAAAGAAATAAAAATAAATATAATAAATAATTAAATATTCTAATATATTATAATAATTAACAAATATATAATTATATAAATTTAAAATATATTAAATATTTAAGTAAATATTTATAAATATATTTTACTAATATTATTAAAATTATATATTATTATATAAAACTTATTATATATAAATAACTAATTAAATTATTTTATATTAAATTAACTTAAATATATTAATAAAAACATAACTATTTTTAACCACTTTAATTATTATATAAATATAAATATAAAATATTAATTAATTAAAGCTTTTAAATAAAGCTTTTATTTCCTTTAATTTTTATTCCTTTTAATTTTTATTCCCTTTAATTTTTACCTTTTTTAATTCCTACCTTTTTTAGTTTTTACCCATTTTAATTTTTAATTTATTTTTATTAAATTTTATTAATATTATTAATCTTATTAATTAAATAATTGGGTAATTATTACTTATATAAATTTTAAAAAAAACCTTTTAATTTATTTAAACTTTAATATTATTTATAAATTTTTTTAATACTTTATTTTTATCACATTATATAGTTATTTAATTAAATTTTATAGGTAAAAAAAGTTATTATATATTTTAATATAAACTAAATAAAAAAGTATAAGTTAATATATTAAATAAAACAATTATATTAAAAAAATAAATTAATATTAATACTTTAAAAATAAAGCTTAAATTATTAAATTAAAATTTAAAATTTTAATTATTTATTTTATTATAATTACTTTTAAATTTTAAATTATAAATAAATAAATATATAAAATAACTTTATATTATAAGCTAATTATTTATTAATAGTTAAAAATATAATAAATATTTAATTATTATTAATATTTTAATAAAAATAAATTTAAGTTTTTTACTTTAAATATATTATTATTTTTACTTAAATTTAATTATTTTAAAAAAAGGTATTATTAATATATAGCTTAAATTTAATTATAAAATTAAAAAGGCAATTTAAATTTAAATGTAAAAAATTATTAAAAAAAATATTAAATAATATATATATATTAATAATAAATATTATAATTAAAATTTTTAAATATATAAATTATTAAATTAATAATAAAAAAAGTATATAATTTAATTAAGTTATAAGGTAATTCTTTAATTAAATAATAAAAAAGGAAAATATATTATTAATAAAATTAAAAAAATCTTTAAAATATATATTAATAAAATTAAAAATAAATTTAAAAAAAATATTATAATTATATAAAATATATTAACTAATAATAATAAATTATATATATAAAAGTGTTATAATATTATTAATAAAAGTTAAAAATATTTTAATATTAATAAGTAAATGTTTAAAAAAGTATAATTTATTTAATTTTTTAAAGTTTATTATATTATTATTATATTAATATTATATAATTATTATAGTTTTAAAAATATTATATATATTTATATAAAAAATATTTCCTTTATTAAATTTATTTAAAAATATAATATATATACTTTATATATAATAAATATATATTATATATTATATTATTAATTTTTAAGGTTTTAACGGGTTAGCGGTTTTTATGAAATGGCTTACCGTATTTTGTTAATATTATAACTTTTATTTTAGCAAGCTTTTTAAATTTTTATATAGGTGGCGCCGAAGAGGGTAGGCGTACTTAGGTACAGCATTGCTTTTTCCTGGCAGGAGTGGTACGTATCTATTCTTTTGCTTTTTTGACAAAAATGAGGTACGTATTGACTCGGGGATACAAGGTAATGTACCTGTTAATTATTAGGATGCCGCAGGAGTGTCCTTAACTGGGGGCTTGGTGTGGAATAATCCATCGCATAAACGCCGAGGGATTGCGCTGTACTGCCTCACCGAGTTGTCTTACCGGTCCGACTAGCTACATGTGTACCTACGTGAGTACCTGGGCAAACGACATGTCACTTAATCTGAGAAACAGCAGTAGACTGTAGTTACATACGTATCTGGGCAAAGAGATGTCACGGACCATGCTCTTATAAGGTACGATATGGATGTTTCGACCACTTATTAGATTTTTGCCGCAGCTCATGTGCTTGATGATACACTCCTAGCAGGTTAACTTGAGTAGGAATACCACGCAGACTATGATGCATATATAGACTATATCTCACGAAATTGATCTTTGTATGATGTGTATTTTCTCATATATGGTTGACTTGGCCTGGGGGGTATTGTGCAAGATCTAACAATAGTTCCTATAGACAAGTTCCATGGCGCACCCATGGGATTCCCAAATTTGGGCATTGTTTTGTTCTGCATGTCTTTTACTGTATATATCAATTTATCCTGTTAGCTTCTTGAACATTCGTAAAGAGGGTACGCATTAAGTTTGCCTTCGTTTAGTTGACACCGTACAAATATTAGCTGTAAGGACAGTTGGCAGAGAGGTAGTAGCGATAAAGGTAGTCCGATAGAGTATATGCTGCACCTTTCTATCTTCCTTTTTCACACCACTATGCTCGATGTGTTTGATAGTAATATACATGCTCTGCCTCTGCCGCCCACGACCTTATCAGGTTCGGGTACGTCTTCAATTCACCTTAGCGAGGCTTCGTAACTGAGTAGAATCTGTTCTTCGGATTCTCGCCCCAGCCGACACCAGCCGAGTGGAAGTCAACACGGCCATTGCCGACTTCCACTCGGCTGCAGTTCTATGCCCGTTCTTCTACCCAATGGGAACTGACATGACAATAATGGAACAATGGAACCGTCTCGCCTCTAGGCCTTATTCTTGACTAAAGACACTAAAATATGGAGAGAAAAGATCGACCACCATTATCATTGTCCTTGTTGTGGACAAGGATCCAAAATCCCGACAGAACCACAACACTGTCACCGAGTTATTAGGAAGCGCATCGTCAGGGGTCGACATGGAGCTGCCAGTGAGGGGTGTATGGTCGGGGACGTGGCTAGCCGTCTTGTTGTCGTCGTAGGAAGTAGTGTCTGCAGCTGGGTATGTGATGTCGGCGGAAGCTATGGCGGACTTAAGCATAGTGGAGAGAGGCAAGGACATGTTGGAGTAAGCCATGGGGGGGCGAGATCGAGCTAGAAGTAATCGGGATTTTGTGAATGAGTCCAGTGATTGAGAACTGAGCTTCAGCAATGGTCTGACAATCAGCAGGCAGTCTTTCTCCGCTAAGTCATATGTAATCTTTACCTTGTCCTTCTCTCTAAACAGAGCTTCGAGACTGCGACGCAAGATCGAGCGTGCAAGGCTCGGCCTCAAACAAGTGTCTCCTGTTTCCTCCTTCTTCCGCTGCCAGAAGACGTCTCGAAATGGTGTCAGAACAGTCAAATTTGCTAATGCCCCGGGGTAAACTAGCAGTCGATGGATAGGGCAAGGCTCCAAAGGAAGTATAGTCGCTGGAAGTACTCTGAAAACGTCAATCCACGAGGTTGTCGGCACCAGGTCGTAGGCTCGAGCTTAGCCCCATTCCAACCTGTCTCCAAAAAGTCAAAGAACATGGAGAACTTAAACTCGTGGAATGGCTGGCTGGCGACGGCTGTCGATGAATGGAGGAGACCGTGGATGCTGGTGGCGAAGCGGATGTCGGTGTTATAGAAGGATGAAGGTGAAGGGGGCAAGGTGTGCGCAAAGAGAGACTTCGTCCAAGTAACCGCCGTTCGAGACCAAGTTCTGTTGTAGGTAACAGTCAAGGATGTCAACGTTGCGCTTGCGTCCGCCAGAATTCTCCACAATCCATCTTAGTCAAGCCGAAGCCTATTGTCCGCACTGCGTCTACAAAGAGTGTCTCTCTGCGTCATCCTATGTCTGAGCCGAATACCCAATCTTCGGCATTGATGATCCTCGTTATCGGGAGGTTCTTACTGTTCTCTATGTCCCAATGGACTCTCTGGTTCTCCGTCTTTGGCTCATACTTGATCTTGGTGGCTGTGGGTAGCGACGAGTGTATTCTGGGTGCTCCTAAAGGCGAACTCCTGTTAACATCGTATTCATCCAGCCAGGTACTTGTTAGCGATGCTTTAAATCGTACCTTAACGAATATTATCCACAATGCTGCCCCAAATGCCCATTCCACTACAGGTGTGCATAGTTCCAGGCCAAATTGGCTCGTATATAGTTTTTGAAGGTCTGTAAAAAAGAAAACAACCGCAGAGATGGTCGGTTCAGGTTGAAAGCTGTTGAGGAGAGAGAGAGAGAGAGAGAGAGAGAGAGAGAGAGAGAGAGAAAGGATGTGGCGAAAGAAAAAGGGCGACGGGAGGAGGCCAGTGGAGGAAATGAAGGATGATGAAGACGAGGTAGGTGGGTAATTTGGTAGACAACAAAAGTCGATGATTCTATCAAACGGATTGTGTCTGGGCCAGGGTTCGTGAGTTGTTTAGAAGGAAATTAGACAGCTGCAGTGAATAACAGGCATCGACACCCAGGGGGGTTTCTCTAAAAGGGGTACATAATTATTACATGTATGGAACGACCCTCTTTGGCAATATTTAGGCAGCAAGGTACTGTCGCGTTGTTTCCCAGTCCACAGGATAATCAGAACTTTGGGAAACAAAGACTGCCTACCTGGTTACGTAGGTTCTTAGCTTATCGTTATTACAGGTTGGCTTTGTGTGATAAAGGGGCTATGGGGCAGTCACATAAAAGGGACTCTAGGCACCTTATACGGTAGAGTTCAGCGGGTCCCTGGAGTCTTCTTGCTCAAGAAGAGGCCCCCAAGCTTCAGCATGGCGTGATAAAACGCCATTTAACTTACGTCCATGTACATACAAAACAGCTACATCTACATACATGTATGTATGAGAGCACAAACATGAAGGTACGTCCCCTACCTCAACAAAAATCGTACCTGGCGCCAGAGACGCGTCTCCTTCTTGTTCTTCTTGAACGCAGCTTCGTACCTGCCATCGTAGGCGATATCACGCCATCTACTTACAGTCTGGTACAGGTTATGCTTTGTAAAAGGAAATTTTCAGCTTAAGACAGGATTCCTTAGGTACTCTTCGTCGCTTCTAAGGAAAAGGCGTGTTCGTATAGCTGTCCCATGGCTTCCATAAGTTAAACATTTCATCAAAATCGCTTTGTGTCACGCTATGGGTATTGGGCGCCAGTATCCCTAAATCTTATGGTGCAAATCTCTTGCCTAACGTACCATCGACTTGCTGGCGAGCTTAACCCAATTACGTTAATGCATTAGGTAGGCTCTTGATCTCCATCTAATTATGTTAAGATGTATGTAGGTAGGTAACCAGTTGCATATCGTAAGACTCAACTATGACGTATCAGTACCCCTTTCAGCGATTTCGGAATGTCTACTTAAGACATGAGCCTGATAAGCACCAAAGTTGTTTATGTTCAGTAAATTAAGGCACAAAACAAGCAGAGAATTGATTCAAACTGAATACAAGAAGCTCAAGAGATAGCATGACGTTCTTTAGTATTCAAATCACCCTCAGTCGACCAACCTGTTAATGTTAGGATCGACCTGTCAGAAGTTCCACTCGCGGAAGTACTAGGACAAGGAGTCATTAAGGCCATGGGCATCGTAACCAGAGACATCAAGACACAGAGGCATCATAACCAAAGAAGTAGAAATCGGGGTTATCAAGGTTGAAAGGAGAGGCAAAAGTTCCGAGATTAGTGGCACCATATCAACTTGGTTAGAAGCCAGAGCCTAAGGCAGCGTGGGTAAAGAGTCATAGTATTAGTCTACCTATACAGTGACCCTTAAGAGGAAAGTCCGGCGCCCATGCGCATCATTCCATCGTTACTCCCTCCCTCTCATGATATCCCATCATGATAGTAAGAACTTACTATCCAATGGTACACCAGAAACACCATCCCCGATCTACGGTCCCTCGCACGGGTCCGGTCCCCAGAAGTGTCGCACTTGCTTCCACAGGCGCTTCTCCTCTTGGTCCATTCCCTCGACTGCGTTCTCCTTCCCACCTCTCGCCAAGTTGATCCAAATGGCCGCGGCGGCTGCTTGTGCCCTGTGGGATGAGAATCTTATTTCGACTCGTGCCACCTTGGTCTCCTCGTTGTGATAGATCAGCGAGAACTCCTCCAAGTTGTAGAAGAAGTGTTGCTTGAAATACCGTTCCAGGTACTCTTCGTTCACGATGGCGTCTGGCCCAACAACTCGTACTACTCTAGACCGATTCGAAGGAGGTTGTGAGGCGGCCAGGATTCGGTTCATGATCACCTTCGGCTTGTAGTCCTTGACCTTGAACAATCCCCAGACGTATTGGTTGAGGAACTTGTTGGTGCCAGCTCGATCCCAGAACACAATCTTCGCTGCGGAGGTCCGGCCTGTGTCAGAAGGAGGATTGATGTTGCAGCCGAAGATCTTCCCAGCTGAACGGATGCTGGACAGGAGGTCCTTCACGGTGCAGTCCGGCGGCAGTCCAGTTACCCACAAGGAGCAGCTAGCATTGGCTTCGATGTCCTGACTTTCGTTGGCGGGATTGTCGGTGCCACGGTAATTGGTGGACATCGGGGTCTTCGGAGGGATTCCTGGCAAGATACTGAAGTCCCACCACGTTGCCATTTCGAGCTCAATTCGCTCACGTGGATCTGTAATCGCGTTATAACGTTCCATGCCGACTGTGTTAAAGTACGTTGAAGGTGGATTGCAATATGATTCGATGTAGTGTAGTTGGCGACGTTAGAATAACGAAACGTAATAACAATAGTGAAGGTTGTTGACGTTAAGTGACAAGGAAAGTTCACTCTGAGTATGTTGAAAGTGGTGATGGAATTGTTGAAAGTTTGAAAGGTAAACCTGGGCCAGAAATAATTTATTTATATGAAATCCAGTGGTATCCAGGCTAGGTTAAGACGCAATTCGTTACCCAGGGGACATCAGAATCTCCAGGGAAATCGCGTAGGTACTTGCCATTTGACGTGTTTCGTACAGTGCTTCCAGAATACAGTCAATTTAGATAGTTACCTAGGAACATCGCGCACTTGCCAGATGCCAAAACATCAGAATTAGACGATAAACAATGGTATGTCGCAATATCTTTATACACGTTATTATGGGTTCAACTGAATAATCCACATAACGCGTTGTCTAGAGTCTTATTTCAGTATAGAGAACAAGAGGAATAAACCTTACCTGCTAACAGAATATGTTATATTGGGTACTAGATATATTACTTATATAGTAGAACCTCCTAACTACCTGGGATTATAGCTGTGCTTCTTCACGACTTTATATGTTAATTTGGAATATATTTGCCGTGAGCCCCTGAAAGGATGGATGCACGTGACCCCTTTAGCAATTAACATGGACTATGACTCTATGATCACTACAGTTTATACATCTAAAGTATAAGCAACCAATTGCTTACCTAGTCTGCTTGATATTGCCTACACTAACGCGTATGTGACCATGATTCCTTGCTAATGAGGATGCCATCTGGTCGTTTAAACCCAACCTTTCCCAAAGAGGAAAATGGTGTTCTAGATTTAGTCAGCTATAGGATGAGAATAGGCGGGTCCAGAGAGTATAAATATGAGGAAGAATCGAAAAAGTTGGTATTCCAGTGCCAGGCTTTGATATTATATCTAACAGGAATCGAATTCTAAGGATATTTGTAACCATGGCTTTCGTCCCAACAACACAATCCGAAGTCCAAACATGGCTGGAAAGAGTGAGTCAGCTCCTTCTTAATAGATATCACAAAGGCTCATATATCCTCAAGTTTCATGCGGCAAATGATTCGCTTGATACATCTAGGCTAGGAGATATATACGCAAAGGACGCGATAGTGCAGTTCGGCAATATGCCCCTGATTCATGGATTAGATGAGCTCCGCAACTTCTTCAGCGGAACTTGGGCGAAACTAGAGATGATGCTTCACGAAATCGACAGCTTTGGTAAGCTTAAGCCCTAAGCCCATCGTGTCGAGATCTAACTGGTTAATGTTACGATAGACATGGTGGATAATAGAATCTATCAGCCGTGCCACATAACATGGCAGGTTAAGAACGATCCCGAGAATGAGAAGATCAAGGTCCCGGCTTTTGGACTTGTCCATTTGGTAACATCTGGACCAGAAAAGGGCTTGATTAGCCGTGCTGCGTATTACATGGATGGCGCTCCGTTGGTAGCAGCACTTCAGAGATCGTCGTAGGAATGTTTTGAGAGTTGGGTTTGGAGTGGCAGAGTGGGAAAGGAGATCTTATCTTATCTTATCAAACATTATACAGCTGGGCCTTAGGCAGTACAAGCCCAGCCTCGCAGATCAGCCATAATTGATTGGATATGACCTCATTTAGACCCACTCTTAAAAACAAGCCCCGCGAGGCTGCGTTGGGTCCATCTTAAATTTCATTCATCTCAGTCCCATTACATCGTGACAATTTTAAAGCATTGCTGAACAGCAAAGCTCTAATTCCATTTCCTCGCTTCTAAGCGCAGTTCTACGCCACCAACAATGGCATCGTCAAGCTCCTTGACGCTGTCAAGTGCAACATTTGCAAAGCTCTCTCCGCATCCATACCTCCTAGCAAACCTCCAACCCCCGGACCCGTCTACGCCGTCTGCACGTACTAATGGTCGGCAGCCACGACAGACACGTCCATACAGCGTCAACACATCCTCCCTATCACACGCGCACGGAAGCGCTGTAGTACGTTCTGGCGACACAACCGTTATCTGCGGTGTGCGCGGCGAGACTCTGCTCACCTCCCAAATCCCGAACTACAGAGTGCCGCAAGCGAGCGATACAGCGAGCCACGATGAGCTGCGAGACTACGACCTACTGGTGCCGAATATCGAGTTGGCAACTGGTTGCGCTCCCAATTTCCTCCCAGGTGCCCCACCGACCACGTTAGCGCAGACGCTGAGCACGCGCCTCTTTTCGCTGCTTCATAGTTCGAAGCTACTGAATGCTGAGGATCTGCGGATATACCACGACAAGTCTGAGTTACGGGACGAAGGAGAGATGGAGGAAGACGAGGATGAAGAGGCAACGAAAGAGGTTAAGGCATACTGGGTGCTGTATGTCGATGTGCTGTTCGTTTCTTTCGACGGCAACCCTTTCGATGTGGCCTGGGCAGCGATAGTGGCTGCTTTGCAAGATACGAAGCTCCCCCGCGCGTACTGGGATGTGGATCGAGAGATGGTATTATGTTCCCGGCCAAGTCAAGCAAGACAACCCGTTCCGTTAAGTATACGCGGGCTTCCGGTGGCTTGCACAGCGGCGGTGTTTACAGCTAAGGAGAGACAAAAGAAAGGTGGTGGCCAGTTCTGGATTCTCGTGGACCCGGATAGACTGGAGGAGAGCTTATGCGACGAGACCGTGACGGTGGTTGTTGACAGCACAGGAGGAGAGACGAAGATCCTGGCAATATCGAAGAATGGTGGAACGGTTGTTGGACCCGCGCTGATGAGAGAGTTCGCCAAGGTGGCTGAGGTGCGGTGGAAAGAGTTCCATGACGTCTTGCAATAAATGTCACTTATGATACCCGAAGGAAATGTGGAATAAACGGAAATCGTCTACATGAGCATTGAGCCACGATGTTTATAGAAAAGCTCTAATTATTGAAAACGCAGTCATGGTTTGATGAAAACTACCGGGTAATCTGAGATCTCCCTACATATCTGTGGTTTGTCTATTCATGAGCAACTTACATGTAGCTCGCTAACCCCAGTGTCTCCAACCTCATGGAACTCCTCATTCGAACTTGGCATATGATGGATCAGAGGCGCAATTATATCCAGTAGGCACTCCACAAATTCCGTAGAATAGGATACATGTAGGTATTGTTGATTGGAACAACTCTCACACGTTGAATCACAAGCAGAGATATCGAGAAAACACAGTTCGAAGTGAAATGTATCAACCCTTCGAACCATCCTATCAGGCGTTAAATCCAGGATAGTAGATACGGGACGACTATTTGGTCTCCCGCCCATTCAAGCGAGCAGCCTACTGAAAGGCCACCCTAATACCAGTATCGTCACGCTTCGGAACATAGAACGCTGGATACTAGCGAGCGGTGATTGTTATTGAAAGAAAAGAAAGAAGCGAAAAAAAATCATACTTCATTTTTAGTGTGGTCTACCGTCTTGGTCCGTGCGCCGGCTCTCGGCGTCCGCAGATAAGATTAGGCTCCACCAACAGCTCCATTTCCCGTCAACAAATTTTCGGAAAACAACCTTGACTCTGATCATCTTCCTTTCCTTCCATGATGGAAACCTTGGGAGAAGAGCCATGGGACGTAGTGATCTGCGGCACGGGTCTGCAGCAGTCACTGCTGGCTCTGTAAGCAATCTCTTCCCAATACAAGTAGCATTGTCGGAAACTTGATCTGACTGACCTAGCCTGCTTCCGCCTTGAAGAGCGCTCTCGCGGTCGAAGAAACGGATCCTTCATATTGACCCAAATGACTACTACGGCGAGCATGAAGCTGCTTTCAGTCTTCAAGAGGCGGATAGCTGGGCTGCTACCCATGCTGGGGTTTCTAAGGCCCAAGGCTTGAATACAGAAGGTGGTTCGACTACAGGAGCATCGAGTAAAGATACTATCTTTCAAAATGCAAGCGTCTGGACGCACCCAGAAGCCTCTGCTCTTGGCCTATCGTTTCCCAGGGCATACTCGCTTGCCCTGGCACCTCAGATCATCCACACTCGCTCCAAGCTTCTAGAACAGCTCGTATCATCGAGAGCATATAGACAAGTCGAGTTCCTCGCAGTCGGCTCGTTCTTTGTCTACGACGCAAACGCTAGTGATGTCAGCTCCAAGTTGGCCAGAATACCTAGTAGTCGGGAGGATGTGTTCTCCACACAATCCATACCAGTCAAGTCCAAACGGTCGCTGATGAAGTTCCTCAAGTTCGTTATCGACTACGACTCTGAGGAGCAGAAGCCCACTTGGGAGGGCCAAGAGGACAAACCGCTTTCAGAGTTCTTGGCTAGTGCATTCAAGCTGGACGAAAACTTGCAGAAGTACATCCTTGCTCTAACCCTCACGCTAGACGGCCGTGTGACAGTGGCTGATGGTCTAGCCATCATAAATCGCCATCTCACTTCCATGGGACTGTTCGGTCCCGGTTTCTGCGCCGTGTACCCTAAATGGGGTGGATCGTCGGAAATCGCGCAGGTGGCTTGCCGTGCTGGAGCGGTAGGTGGTGGCATATACATGCTTGATACCAAGGCAGAGACCAAGGACAGTGTAAACGGTGATGAGATCACTCTTAGTTTGTCGAATGACCTATCTATTCGTACGACGAAACTGATCACATCCCAAAATAATGCTGCGCCTGGCGCTCAAACAATCACGCGCCTAATCGCAGTGGTCAACTCGCCTCTGAATGCCTTATTTGAGGTTGTGGTAGAAGGCGCTCCGACCCCCACGGTGGCTGTCGTGGCCTTCCCAAGTGGTTCAGCCACCGAGGACAGCAGCTCCACACCATCAGAAAGCCCAATTTACGCGCTGGTCCATTCCAGCGATACAGGGGAGTGTCCCGCCGGTCAAAGTAAGTTCTTACCCATTTGGTCCCCGTGTTTTCTACTCTACAACTGGTGTTATGATGATCCAACTTAACGAATACTTATCTACATTGTCTGAGCTTCGCGCTGACGAAATATAACCTCTGACAAACTGATTACACCATCCCTATTATGTCTTTTATTCCTATCAAGGCACAGTTATACAAGTATAACATGGCTAACCAAGTTATCCGCATAGGTGTAATTTACTTGACCACGTTAGCAGCACCACAGTCTGCACAGCGGCTTGAGTCGGCTCTGGACGCTCTACTAGCTGCTGCTACTCCTACAGGCAGTCCAAAACTGGTCTGTCTTTACAAATTACAGTACGAGCAATCGCTTAGTGACCGAAAACCTACGAGTACGACCCATGGCAGTGTCTCTACATTTGCATTTCCTTCTCCGTCTCATAACCTCGCCTTCGACGATGGGTGTCTAGAGGCAGTCAAAGACGCGTGGAAGTTAGTCATGGGAGGAGAGGCATCCGAAGATGAGTACATGGTCTTCCAAGACCGCGAGGGCGTAGGCGATGAAGACGAGGTTTACGATTAAGTAGCTCGAGTTGATCGCAAGTACGTAGTCAGTAATCAGAATGAGTAATGAGAGAAACACATCGACTAATTCCTCTTGAATTAATTGAAACGCCTGGTTCACTATGCAGCATGTGACAGAGCAAGCCCTAAGTACATCAAACGGCCTATCTGCCATGTCCACTCACTTCGTTCCATGGCTTCAGATCGAAGCTTCCTATCCGCATCCGTCAATCCATCGCATCGCATCACATCACATCCCCTAAACTAACTCGAAAACGAAGTAGTTTCGAGTGATACCTCACCAAGCAAATCCCCCCCCCCCTCCTCCTTTAGCTCATTACAAAATCTCGAATCCCGGCGTCTGTACTAGTAGGTAGGTGAAAGGTAAAAGTCGAAACACTCGCGATCACGATGGCCCTCTGTCATCTCAAGTGGGCATCACAGTCGCTGAGATGTGATCAGTAATAGGTAAGGTGTAGGGGTAGTGATTCCGAGAGAAGCTGTCTCGTCAGAAACAACAAGTCAGATCATGCGGAATTCGAGTTACGCCTTTCCAGCAACAACACCACCACCACTAACACCACCCTTCCTCAAACCAACCCAAATCGCACCAAACGGTTCATTCGCCTCGCCATCCTGCTGAACCTCCAGCTTACCCTTCGACGCCAAGCTCAGCGCATGGTAAAAGGCCTGGGCAGCAGTCAAGCGATCCGTCTCCTTGGGCACGAACACGTCGTCGAAAGCGACCCATCTGCGATCGACGTCGTAATCCTCGTCTTGTCTGCGCTCGCCGTTCTCGCCGACGGCGGACTCGATGTAGGAGAGGAAATTGGCGCCTTCGATGTCGAGGGACGGCCACTCGCCTTCCTTGAGCGCAGCGGGTTCGGGCTCCTTCTTGGGCTCGGGCGCGAGGTTCGCGAGGTTGAAGCCGTCGAATGGGTCGTCTTGCGAGGGCGGGGCGCCCATGTCCATATCGAAGCCGCCGTCGTCGGCGAGGGACGGGCCGTCGCTGTAGTGCGCGAGGTCTTGGATGTTGCCGCCGCGGTGCGCTAGGGGGCTGGAGGGGATGCGGCCTTTTTGGGCGGAACCGCGGATGGATGAGCCTGGGATGAGGGAGGAGCCGCGGTTCCAGGGCATTTGGAGGGCAGAAGATAGGTGGTCAGACATGGGTGCCTGGGCCTCTCGACCGACTTCGGGGGAGTCCTGCAGTCCTGGTGCGTCTTGGCCGAAGACATCGTCGCTTTGTATGCCACGGCCCTGCTGATCGAAGTCACTCTCAAGTCGCGGTCTGACTCGGCGTTCGTCATCTTCGATGGATTCGGACGCCGATCGACGTCTACCACGGGGCTGCTCGGGCACGTCAAGCCCGGTAAGAGCAGTGAATAACGAGTCGCCTGAGAAGTCGAGTGCAAGAGGGTGAACCATTCCCGGGACACCGAGGTTCTGTCCGACGTTTCCCAGTCCAAGACCGAAGGTCAAGAGCATAGCGTTTGCTTTTGTCTGCCCTGCCGTACTTGGTCGTGCCGCCTTAACGCCACAATTCTTCAGGTAATCGCCCTGCCACTTGTGTATGATACTTCGTGGAATCTGCGTCTCTTCATCGACGGGTAAGGCACGAGGCTTCCGCTTTCGTCGGGAAGGTATCGCACGTGGCTGATCATCAGGTGCGAAGGGGTTATGGCCATCCGATCGTTGCTGCGCTTGAAGTCTTTCCGCTTCCGGTTGTGCTTCGTCTACCATGACGATATCACCCTGGTCATCCATGATTGGTTGGTCCTGCTGGTCTTGATTCGGTTGCGCTTGATTCTCTTGTTCCACTGCCGGAAGACGGGGTAGATCAGGCTCGTCTTGGACTATAGCAGGTTCAGCCAACTCAGTGACATTTCCCTCCTCGTCGATATCCATCCCCCAATCGCCTGATCCAGCGAATTCGTCGTCGTCTTCAAAGAGAATCAACGGGTCAGCTTCAGGTTTCTGTGCAGATGAAAGACCTTGAAGACCAAGAAGGGATCCACGACGACCTGGAGAGTCTGAATGATTCAGATCAAGGTGAATGTTGAAGCCAGGTCCAGGACTTTGCGAGCCTGAAAGAATTGTACTGCCAAGAGGGGACATCTGAGAATTTGTCTTGTTTGTCTGCTGACTTCTAGCCACCAGAGCTTCAAGATCAAACTTGGGAAGTCTCATGTCCGGGACAAAGTCTGGGTCATTCATGATGAGAAGATTCTCGGGCCTGAAAGAAACAAGTCAGTTATGATCGAAACTTCCCTTTGATGCTTCGAACCTCGGGCTCTTTCTTACCTTGTTACTCCCGCCTCTGGATCGGTCTGGCTGTCACCTAGTTTGGTGAAGAAGATATGCATATGCATCTGGATCTTCATCAGATCGGATAGCATGTAGGCGCATTGCTGATTATAAACACGCGATACGCCATAAAGGAGGTGTCCTTGGAGGCGCAGAGCGACCGGCGCGCCCGGCTCGATGATCTTTCCGCATGCCTTCTGCACATCGACTTCCTGTATGGCCTTTCGGGTAACCTTCCTGGTGCTTGATCCCTTGCCAACAGTCGCGACGAGCCTTGGACGAGTTAGTTCAAGTCTATATGCGCCTTGTCTAGACAGCACTCAAGAATCATTCGAGTCAAGTACTGAATATCACATACCAAATAGTCGCGACGCCATATTGGCGGCTGGTCAGGACTGAACATTGTGTTAGCGACAAACTACACACGCCACAGGGGGTTAAGGGGTTAAGGGGTTAAGGGCTTGACATACTTTCGTGACTGTAGAACATCACGAAAAGGGTTGACGCGTCCAGTGTCCGAATCGCGTCTAATGAAGCTAAATCGAGAACGGCGACTTAAATATAACACGGCGATTGTGTTACAAAAACCCTTGACCTTGAGGCTCATTTACTTCTCTCTCAGGAGTATACGCAGGTGCTTGTCGGCGTTATAAGGGGTTAAGGGTGATTCAGAAGAAAAGGGGGGAAGAATAAAGGGAAGGGGCCGGGATTGCGAAAATTAATAATCTCGAGTTAATCCTGAGGTGCAGGCGAGTACCGCGTTTCAAGCCGTGAGAGATGTCGCGTCTTGAGCAAGTCGTGCTTGACTCGGAAGGCGCATGTTGGTTGAAAGGAGAAGCCACCTGCCGTCGGTATCTACACCTGGCCAAGGAAGTACAGCACCTTCAGACACCGTAATTGTGCCTGACTTATGCACGTATGCAATATCGGGCTCATTAGGTGACTTGTTTGTTTTATTTGCTTTTGATTTCGAACAATCTCTATTCCTGTTCAGTTTCGTCATTCACGCGTGCCTTGGGGCCGTGCACCGCCGACAGGATCTAGGTACCTATTACTCCATTTTCTATATTTCCATCACTTGTATAAAACGAGCTAAAACAGATTCAGGATTTTTATTACATTATATTAGATTCCCTTGATCTATTCTTATGTCCTGCTCCTCATCCATCCCTGAGAGCAACATCTTGTCACTCAGACCATTAACTTCAACATTCTTCGTGACTATGTACATCACTGTGAACATGATAGCTAAGAGCGAATATTTACGAATTATGGATCTCGGCTAAACTCGTCGCTTAATAGCATGGAACCTTTTACTAGGACAACCTCCAAGTCTTCTATCTCGCGAGTTGGGGGTTCGAAGACCATCTGGAAAAGGGGGGATGAGGTGGACTGCACTGTATTGGAACCAAACCTCACACTTCATGGCCTAATTAGTCAATATGACCCATCCATCTACCTATCAGACTACACTTTGAGGGTGGTTCTACTTTTCTGTATCCACGTGCATTCGTCGAGGTATCTGGATTGTCTAGATCGTCGTAGTCGACCACCAGTATGCCGGACAGAGTTCTGGGCCTCAAACCCACGGTCCAGGGCATTACGACACGCCATCCGCAGGGCCTCATCAGGAGTATATTCTACATGAATATCCTAGTTTCCACAATCATATACAAGACCTAAATCATGGTGTCGTGTCTCCTTATTTTATAGTCGTCCCGCACTACTCCGGCGGCAGGAAAGGGTAAGCGATCCCCAAACCTAGCTAAATCTTCATACTTCGCAAAAGACCCTAGGAAAAGAAATAATTTCAAATTCAGCGTGCTTTTCTGGCGACCTTTTTCTAATCTACCATACACCGTCAACCGCTATCAATGCAGACGCCTCGCTCAGAGGCGAATAATGACCCATCGTCATTATTCTATGTGACAACATTCAAACGCTGATTTTTTTCTTCCTTTTTTTTTAAAAAAAAAAAAAAAAACCAATTGTTCCTCCTCTACTTCACAGGACTAATATGATCTCAGCCGTATCTACCTTTCGAGAAGGCCGGGGTTTCTGTACCAACGTCATCGCAAAGCTCGTCCCAACCTGGCCCCAACGCCCATGTGATGATGGGCCTGATCTGTTCCCACCGTTCACTTTGACTCTCGCACCATAGTTTGAACTTGTTCTATACGACGACATTAATTAGTGAGCTTAAGATTATAATCAACCATTAAGGAGGTGTCGTGTAGTCCTAGAATTATGCTCAGGGATTGTCATATTATAGACTGACCTGCATTCTGGGGGTGGTATTAATCATTTTATTGTCGTATTGTGCTAGCGCGTCGATGAAATGAGACGGTTGAACGCTTGTTTTACCGGGCCGTAATATATAATGGAGCCTGTTGTAAGCGAGTTTGGCTTTTCTGCTCTCCGGGCTTAGTTGTCGACCGGGAGTTGATCTGCTGGTTGAACTAGGGCTAGATGGATCATTATTCAACTGGATGTCGGGCGTGGGTTCGCGTTTTGGGACGTGGGTCTGGCCTCCTTTTGCTTGATAGCCATCCGCCTCATCAGGCACCGCAATAGGCCGCGACGGCGAAGGAGGAAAATTCATTCTGCTGAGGTCACGGTTGAGGTTTCCATCGCCCTTTGTTGGAGTATTCTCGATTGTCATCGGACCGTCGAGTTGGTTACCGAGAGCCGTATTTGAGGGGGGAGCGGAGAGATCATCATCGGGGTTTTCATCGCTCTGTGATTCATCATTTCGGATTGTCACAGAACTGTCGTCTTCGTCTCTGGGAGGTGTATTCGGGGCAAAAGCGAAAAGATCATAATTGAGGTCTTCAGCGCTCTGCGATTCATCAATCTGAAATGTCGTCAGACTGACATACTGGTCCTCGTCGATTGCATTCGCGGCGCGAGAGCGGGCGAAGTAATCTAGGAGTTCCTCAAGGGGGCAATTAAGATGATCTATTTCAGGCTCATTTCTTTCGCTAAGTATCGAGTCTTCCTGATCTTCTGCGTCATCAGGGACGACATTTGATGCGTGGTCGATTTCACGAAGATCAACTATACTTTGCTGGTCGCTTGCTTCTTCGTCTCGCCAATGCTGAGGCGACGATGACTAATCGCCAGGTCCCGTAGATTCAGCCATGATAGACTGGTTACTCAATACGTATAGGAGTAATAGACGTAACCGAGTCTGATACTAGCTGACTTATCGAAATTGGGTGCCAGATATCGCTAAAGGTGACGTACCTATAAATAAATCCATGGTTGATTTTCGACTTCCCAAAATAACGCACTAGGACTTTCCCAAGCTTTGATTAGCTATCCTTGGAACTGGCTATCCTCAGATCTATAGGGTTATGTGCGTAAAGAGTTAGACATTCGCAGCTGCCCCCGAGTCTGCTTAATTTCGATATATTTGGATCTTGATGCTGGAAGTAAGACTCGAAGAATCCGTGGCACGTGTTGGAGCCGTCTTCAGGCAAGCAAACTCTGGTTACTTCTAGAAGTTGGACATGTGAATTCGACGTACTTTATCGGGTTTAAATGAACAGCACTGGGCTATAGTTGTATGTTTACGTACACTCCGTAATTCGGAGACGATAAATATAGAGGCTCTATAAACCGTTTGTAATTTATCAAGCTAAGTCTATCCTCCGGATATCCTGGACCATATCTCTTGGATCGGGAAATATTCAAGTCGTAGAGTGGCGTAGGCGGACGTCCATTATAACGGCACGCAAGGCGGTACCTAGGCATCATATATACACCCTCACCACAATCAAGCAAAAGCGGTAGATGTAATTCAACTTTTTCTCTTTTCATCGTTTAAGGGGGTATCTATTCTACAGTCCTACAGTTTCAAACCATAGATGCAGGGTTCGCTTTCTTCTCAGACAGAAAGATAAAATAGACAGACGGACAGCCAATAACTCCAAGTGCTAATGCGAGCTGTTTTTCTCTTCCGCCAAAAAAAATTCCCTGGTAGTCCTTTACTTTGCTGCTCTTCCCTCCTTATCCCTCACCCCTTCGATCCTTCAATCCCCCGACACCAGTATGGGTCCTTGCTTGCGCAATTGATTGTACAAATGAAAGTTGGAGCCCTGTCTGGACCCCGTAGTGGATCATAATGCATTGCTTGCTTAGATCGATGGTGTTCCGAAACCACCCACAATGGTATCGGTCTTTCATTCGCCCACTTACATGAACAAAACCGATCAGGAATCCCGATTATCGTGATGCACATATCCCCCGTCAATGTCAACGCTCATATCACGTCTTCGTCACACCTCCCGAAGCAGTTGGTTTTCTGTTCATCAGGTTGCCAAAGAACTTGGCTAATGTGTCCGTATCCACTTGCGCTCCCTCTTCAAGTTGAGACTCCTCATCTAGTAGAGGCTCAGGAGAGTGCCCGTAGGCCTGACGGTCCTGTAAAAAAAGGTTAGTCTTCATTTCGCATATCGTAAAGATCAATGAGGAGCCTACCTTAAGCCGTTGTACCATGTCATCGGCATCAACTTGAATGCCTCCCATGTTAAACTGCACTGGACCAATATGGTCGCTGATCATATCGTCGGTTGCGCTTTGCGCAAATGAATGGTCCTTGCCGGTTTTGTCGTCTGCCTTTTTCTGTTGTTCAAGTCGCTCCAACTGGTTCGCGAGGAAAGCTTGCGTGTCGACCGAGGGGACTTCTAATCTGTTTGTATCATTATTTCCTTGCGCCAACTGCAAGGCGTCTAAACTCGTGTCTTGCACCTGCTCTTCATAGAGCGTAACAGCTGATGCTTCAGGCTTATCCGCACCGTTGGCATCTCCTTTAATTGCGTGGTTCGGATCATGTGTACCGTCACTGTTAGGCATGGGGAAGGGTTGGTCGAGGTCTATTGACCAGCCTTCGCTGACTAACTCGACATCAAACCCATCCCGTAGCACTCGGATCTTGCCCCAAGAGTCCCAGTTCGGAGGCACTACAATCTTGTCTCGGTCAATAACGTTTGCTTTAAGGGGCGAGCGCTTTAGTAAAGAGTGGATCCCGAGACTGGCGTGAATGAGAGTTTGCAGCGGCGATGCCATCGACGGTGTCGTATAAATTAGAGAAGCTCCATCTGATCATAGGTTAATACAGGTTATGAACATGGAATGCGTCTTAGGGAACGTACGTCTTAACAAGACTGTTCTTAAATACTGAAGCACGAGGTCGAACTTCTCTTCCTTCCATCCCTGGGTCTTTTCCAAGTAGTCTATCCTTTCGGACTGGAATATCGACATCAGTAATGACTACTGCAAGTCGGACCAAGATAACTCACGTTCTGGCATACGACACAGAGCGGCAGGCCTAGGGCATCGTCCCACTCCCCGGGTCCCAGGGGTAGCGCAACATCCCCTTCGTTAGCAACGGCGCCTGTGCCGTCCAAGTTTATAGAACCACCTGTTCGTCCGCGGTCTCTCCAACTATTCATATTTTCCTCCATTATCTCTTTGCACTCGAGGCTAAGGGACATGATGACAGTTCGGAGTAGCAGTAGCCATTCTCGTAGTTGTCGCATCCATAGCCACGGTTGTGACCAATCGAGTAGTATTACTATTAAGGTATTCGGGATCGATTGTGGTGTTAGAAGTGGTTTGATGAGTGAGGCAAACGAAGGTGCTGGACTTGTGAGCAGATAGAGGGATATGCGTGCTAGGACGTCTGGTCATGGTTAGCGCTGGCGTCTTCGCCAAAGAGAGCTCGCACGACTAACCCTCCTGATCTGCGTCCAAGACATTGTAATATGTATATCCAAGTGCAAAACTGTTGGCTATTGGTGGTGTCTTTTGGTTGTTACGGTCCAAATTTCTTCTGTCGTTGCTCGATAGAGCTTCGAGGAAGTCTCGTTGCGATTCCACAGAACCCCCTAATATCCCTTGTCAGTCGCTCACGTCTAGCGATCCAACAGAAGTTGTTCATCCTACCTAGAACTAACAAGTTCTTCTCAGGTAATCTCTTGCCGCTGGCGACAGAGTCGAGCATAGAGCTCCACATGTCCTTTTTGTGTTCATCCTTCTTTCCCTCCGAACCGGTACCGACTGAAGTAGTCGTATACGTGGAGAACCGGTTCGAATTGGCCGTCATGTTTGATTCTGGTCTATCGGTCGCATTGGGGAGGACCTGAGAAGACTTGGATGCGCCTACGGTAGTCTCAGCGTAATCGGAATGCGATAATCGTCAGACCCTTAGAACGCGTCTTAAGGGTTTAAACTTGTAACTGGAAACGCGTTGGGGAATGACGTTGATCGCTTCCAAGATTTCTCTCCTCTCTTTTTTATTTTTTTTATTTATTTAGCAGAGTAAGACATCTAGGAGAATCCAGATGTGGGGGCTTAAGAACAGACAAAGAGATTCAAAAGTGAAATGGTCTGGGTGATCTGTTTCTGAATGACGGACATTTCTCTGTACATTAAAAACATCCATCACTTTTATTCCCCTTGAACAGCTCCCAAGCATTTGATTAAGGTGCTTGCATTACCGGGATTTAGTGGATCTCTTCAGGCACCACCGGTCCGACGTTTCCCCAGCACAGGGGTTCGCTGGGGAACCTTTATAGCTTAAGTACAGGTACCTAGCGATAGACCGCAGGTACCTTAACTTCAATATGTCGGGAGTCCAATTGATGACAGCACCGATCCCCATTCCAGTATAATGCAGCCTCGTAGTTAATTAGCTGTTGACATTTTCTTGAAAATATCAGCCTTCCTAGGCTACCCACTTCTATAGCTTTTCTTTTATGTATTATTGCGACAGCGAATTTGAGCTGATGAACAATGAATCAAATACGAGCTATCCAAGCGCTCAACAAGCGCGAAATTGAGAATGGAGTGTGAGTCGCTTTCTTTGCGATTTTCCTCCCCCCAAAAGCGACAGTCCCACTAACAACATACTAGACCCCCAGAAGCTTCATGGCACACCGATTACCGCGACACGGCCTTCATCAACTTCGGAGGGTTACCGTACGAACTGTCTGAAGGCGACATCATCACGATATTCTCGCAGTATGGCGAACCGGTGTTCCTGAAGCTAGTCCGAGACAAGGAAACGGGCAAGAGCAAGGGATTCGGCTGGTTGAAGTACGAGGACCAGCGCAGCACAGATCTGGCTGTGGACAACCTAGGTGGCGCCGAAATCAGCGGCCGTCTGATCAGGGTTGACCATGCACGATACAAGCCCCGTGATGACGAGGACCCGGAGGAGTTCAAGGTCGGCTGGGAGGACATCGTGCGCCGCGAAAAGGCTGCTAAAGGCGAGGATGTGGAGATGGCGGAGAGCAGCGAGGAAGAAGAGGAAAGACGCCCGATGATTAAAGAGGAGATTGAGCTGGCTAAGCTTATTGAGGAACACGATGAAGATGATCCTATGAAGGGCTTTTTGATTGAGGAGAAGAAGAAGGAAGTTGAACGAGCACTAAGGAAGGAAGGTGAGCGTAAAGACAAGAAGGACAGGAAAGAGAAGCATAGGCATCACCACCGAAGTCACCGTTCTCGGAGGGATGATGGAGATAATAAAAACGGCGAGGAGCGACATCGCCATAGGAGATCAAGACGGGATGACACACCCAATGCAAAGGACAGATCAAGGCGAGATGAGACACCAGTTGCAAGGGATAAGGGTAGTCAGGAACGGGACGAAACTCCTCCAAGGCGAAGAGACGATTCTACAGAGCGGGACCGGAGGAGGCGGGACGACGACCGGGATCGACGTCGCGATAGGGAGCGAAGAAAAGATCGGGATGACAGGGATAGGCATGAGAAGCGGTCACGTCGCTACGATGACGAGGATAGGGACAGAGATCGCAAAAGTAGACGGAGAAGCAGAAGCAGATCCCCGCGACCGTATAGAGATTGACGAAAGCTAAACGTCTAATCGCTTAATAAAGATACCCCCTTAGAGCCAACGCTGTGTACCTAGATGGTCTCGCAAGCACATATTCCTAGTGCAAAGTGATTTAAACGCCTCTCCCAAACCAATTAACGCCGAAGCCCGCGACCATTTATACTCCGTGCTGATTTCCCATGTGCCCAGTCCAAATCAATATCTCCCGCCCCTGGCTTCTGGCTCCCACTGTTCCCAAAGAGGGTTTTCAGAACGGAATACGTCCAATTCCTTAAGCTCATCCTAATTCGCTAGGTATCTCTTCCATCCTTCTCTGAAGATGACGGTACGGCCATCTTCCTCCTTGAGCACGAACTTCTCCCACCGCGCATCTATTCCCGCGCCAACGACGATCACTGTGGTCTCGTCCGCCCAGCCAATTACCCCTTTCATTGGTCTACTAGTGCCCAATACGGTGTTGTCTCCCCTTTCTATAGCCCTGGCAGGACTAGGGAGAAGGGGTTCTTCGCCCGTTTCAAAAGACGTTGAGGCGAAAGAGTAGACATCGGAGAAAGGACCAAATGGGAGGTTGCTCAAGAATCCCCATTTATTCGTGGCGTCGGTATTAGAGCTACCTTGAGCGCCTGGAATTGGCGACACCGGCCTAGCTTTACGTGGGTTAGGAACGTCGAAGATATGTAAGCTCCCCTTATCCGAGGTGCAAGCTAGCATGTTTCCCGATGGACTGAAGCGTAAGGAGTACACCGTAGCAAACTCGGTACCTCGTCGTCGTTCACCAAGCTTTGCACAGCTACTTGTGGAGAAGATACGTATAATAGTACCCTGTATACAGTCAGCTTACAAAAGCATCTGAGATGTTAAATATACAAACCTTCTCACTCGCTGTAGCGAGTAACTCCCCATCTGCACTTAGCTGTAACGCTCCCAAGCTCGAAGAATGCGCAGGGATGATGCTGACACTGTCCGTTGCGAGCTGCACTACTTGAACATGGCCAGCAGTTCTACCTGGAAAGACTAGGTATTTTTCTGTGAGACAGCAGAGACCGAGAAAATTGTCCGCTGTCTCATATCTGGCGAGGGGTTGCGGGGGCCTTTGGAAAGCATAGACGCGCACGCTGTTCTGCAAAACGACAGCAATCCTCGACTTAGAGATTTGGACGCCACGAACAGCTGTTAGGGTGGCTAGCTCCAGAGCTATTTTGTCTTTGCTGTCATCCCATATTATGACTTTATTCTGGGGATATTTAGGTGAGCGACCTCCGCCGACGAGAGCAAGGTAATTGGCGTTACCCATCATCTGAACAAGTCCGAGGCCCCCATGGAAAGCTATAAATTGTTAGATTCATCTTCGGCAAGTGGGCAGAAACTGACGTACTTTTTGCTGTCTGTAGTTGAGAGGTGTCTGAGTGGAAGACTATAAAGTGTGATAGTGTTAGTGAGCGACGTATAAGCTAGGAATGTGAGTAGTTAATAGGTGGGAAACCATACTCCTAAACCCCGTATCTAATCCAACTACAAACCGACTGCAATCGGTGTTGAAAGTGACAGAGAGAGCAGCATGCTCGTTGGGAGATTCGATAACTGGCCGGGTGTTCATGATGACTTTTCGATAGGTTTACAACGATGGTGGGGGTATAGAAGGCTGTGTAACGAATACTGATGATCACAACCGACGCAGTGAACGAAGATGCAAAGCATCAATGGGAACCAGATAGTCCAGACAGAATTTTGCTATCCCAGGTCATAGCTGCACCACACATTCATAAATACTTCCGTCTAGGCTGCCGTTGACAGGACCTTGGTCACTCGGTATGTCAAGTGTTATACTAAACGCTTGCTAGCCTTAGCCTCAGTGTACCTAGTCAGCAAACCAGATAAGTTTGCAGGCCAGCGAAAAGACTAATCAACCGAATGAAAGATGATACGGATATCGTGAATAATTAAATGCTAGATTAAAAGACGATTCGAGAAAATAGAGATGGCAGTTCGTAGAACCGAAGATGTTTTAACTATTACAACTTGACGGTTGTCTGAGTGGGATGTAATATGTTCCGCAGGTACAGTACACGTGAGAGTCCCATGGGTACATGCAGTGGTATGAGATTTGAAGATGCAGAGCACGGGCCAACTAACTGCGATTGAACCTTGCTAGGTTCCGGCTACTGTTTTGGGGAGGACCTACCAATCCGTCAAGCTCGGTACGGAATCTGCTAGGTTAGATGTAAGCTTCCTGACCTGTACGAGGTAGATTGACCAGTGGCGTTCCAGCATAAATGACTGTGGCTGTGTCTTGACTGCCGGCCTACAACTCGTTCGTTTCCAAGATGATGGAGAAGTTACGGTTGAACAATACCTAATAAAGGGGGTCTCTGCCTGCACTTTTGAAATCTCCAGCCTCGTGTTAATTTGACACGCGGAAGCTACACTGGGTCAACCCTGCCTTATCCAATTAAATATATGTACTTAAGTACTTATTAGTTCTGGTGCTATCAAGGCCTGAGCCCCTGAATTCGGGGGAGAAAAGGTGATCCGTGCTCTGGATTGGTGCCCTTCTAGTGGTCCCATCCCCCCTGTCCTGTCCCCGTCTATGGCAACCATTTTGTGGTGTTGAAATTGCACTTTTTTGGAGAGGGAAGGAGAGAGAGCCATCAACAGCTTTGACGAAGCGAAACCCGAACACTTTTCAAATCTTCTCGGTTTCCTTCATCAACCAACTCCAGTTGTGATCCCCCCATTCACACCACCGTTTAGAGATACCCCCATTTACGAAGATCCCGTTTTGTTTTGACGAGTCCTGTCATCGTCAATCATTGTCGTAATTTCAATTCTTTGCTAGCCGAACTCTGTCACCCCATTGCGACACCCAAGCCTTAGCCTAATATGTCGTCCCCAGCGGTGAGCCTCCCCTATCACTCTACACCCAATTGCTTCGCGTTCCGTATTTGCATTTTTCCCGTTGCTACTTTGCATCTCTCTCAATTCTATCAGACTTCTGTCTCCATCTATCCTATACTATCACTCCGTGTGCTTGCTAATCAGCCATGATGCGTTCACAGAAGATGATGCGCCGGAAGAAGAACGTGAAGAAGGGAATTCAGTTCTGCTTGATGGTCTGCGGTGCTTCGGGAACAGGTATACCTTCCTCCCTAAACTTCGACGCGTCCGACGTGCCATTACCACGCAGACCTTGGTTGCTCAACTGTTGCGTACAATTAGAATACTAACCGTGTTTACTATGCTATAGGCAGAACGACCTTCGTGAATACCCTCTGCAGCAAGAGTGTGTTGGCTCATAAGGACTCTGACGACCCTACAACTGCACACGTCGAGGATGGTGTCAAAATCAAGCCCATCACCGTTGGTTAGTTGACATGCCGCGTCGAGAAGCAGCAATGAATTTTAACTGTTCTCTTTAGAACTTGAATTGGACGAGGAGGGCACTCGTATCTCCTTGACCATTGTCGACACCCCCGGCTTCGGCGATCAGATCGACAACGAGGCAAGGTATGGCTTGATACTTAGAAATAGAGCTCGCTACAGCTATTAACGTTTTCAACCCGTAGCTTTTCAGAGATTGTTGGGTATCTCGAGAGACAATATGACGACATCTTGGCCGAGGAGTCGCGTATCAAGCGAAACCCCAGATTCAGGGACAACCGAGTGCATGCTATGCTGTACTTCATTACCCCTACTGGTCATGGGTGCGTATTATTTCGCGTTCAATGCCAGTGATTCCCGTTAACATTTTGAGTAGTCTCCGTGAGCTCGATATCGAACTGATGAAGCGTCTTGCTCCCCGTGTCAACGTTATTCCCGTCATCGGCCGAGCCGACTCACTTACGCCCCAGGAGCTCGCCGAGTCGAAGAAGCTCGTCATGGAGGATATTGAGCACTACCGAATTCCCGTCTATAACTTCCCTTACGATATTGAGGAGGATGACGAGGACACTGTCGAGGAGAACGCCGAACTTCGAGGTCTTATGCCTTTCGCTATTGTCGGTTCAGAAGATGTCATTGAGATCGGTGGTCGCAAAGTCCGAGCTCGCCAATATCCTTGGGGTGTTGTTGAGGTTGACAACCCTCGTCACTCTGACTTCCTGGCCATTCGATCTGCCCTTCTTCACAGTCATCTTGCTGATCTAAAGGAAATCACCCACGATTTCCTTTACGAGAACTACCGTACCGAGAAGCTTAGCAAGAGCGTTGAGGGTGGTGCTGGAGTGTAAGTTATCCTTGGAGAACCCCTCCTATTATAATATTTCTGACAATATCTGTAGTGATTCTTCCATGAACCCCGAAGACTTGGCCTCTCAATCTGTCCGTCTAAAGGAGGAACAGCTTCGCCGAGAAGAGGAGAAGCTCCGTGAGATCGAAGTCAAGGTCCAGCGCGAGATTAACGAGAAGCGACAGGAACTTTTGGCCCGCGAATCTCAACTGCGCGAGATCGAGGCGAGAATGGCACGAGAAGCTGCCGCAGCCGCAGGCACACCTGAGGCAAACGGCGAGCACGATGGCAACTAAGTGGCCAGAACGATATCTTTTCTATCTCCTACTTCTGGTGTACTGGCTACCAGATAGTAGTATGGATTGTGGCGTTGGGTGTTTGATATCCCCTAGTCCCTGACTCCTTACTAAGGCCATCCGACACGACACGTTATATGAAACCGTAAAAAAGCTAATGTTGGTGCATGAGGTGTGCGAATCGCTGAGGGATTGGTGAAGAACTTCTCAGGAATAGAGGCCCGGGCGGAATTGATATCCCCTACAATTATTACATGCCCAAATTTTGATGGGACGATGGTACAGTGGGAAAGAGAAAATGACCCTGTCTTCCCAATTTTTCATATCTTGAAGCATCGTTCAGTGGAGAGCCTGAAGGTAGTAAGGGGGATGGCCAGCCTGCCTTTGTATCTCCTGCGAGTCGATGTCCGTTTTACTAGTTGCAAACTGCGTAGCCTATTTCTACTTTCACGCCCCCTTTTCTCCTAGTATTAGTGCCTTCTAATGCAGATATCAATACGAGTTTTCTTTTGATATCTACCTACCAATGCTGAATACCTTGCTATGTATTTCATTTTGAGCTTATGGTGATTATGTCGTTATGACAGCGAGCTTACCAGGGACTTACCCAGTTGATTGGGACCAACGGGACTCAAGGAGCACGACCTCTTTTCTAAGAGTCCCATCGGAATGTCTTGTGTAATTTTATCAGCCCCAAGCTGCTCTTAGGGTGGTTCTAGTAGTATCTGGACCCCTATATATAAACTGGCCCTACTCATATTATCACCACGTGGAGCCCTTAATTAGGAAGCGAATTGGTAACCCGAAGCTTCACATTAATGGCTTACTTAAATTAACTGTGAGTCGGGTTCGATCCGTACGATTGTTAGAGCTATGGAACGCACTACCATAAGCGACCCTCTCAAGTTGAGGTCAAGCCGTTCTTTCCTATGAGAACGCCGTTTCCCGAACTTCATACAATACGCAAGGAAAATAAAACAATACAAGTCCTCGAAAGGCATATGGGAAGCTCATAATTTCCACAAAAAGTATTATCCTTCTTCAAAACCCCCTTCTTGGGAAAAGAACTCATAATTCCGAGTTTAGTCTCATTTCCCCACGACTAGAACTATAACCGTTCGATCTGCCTTAGCGGCTTAGTTGTTGTTCTGGCTGTTTAGTATGCGTAGGATGGCCAAGAACAGGTTGATGACGTCCAGGTACAAGCTGATGGCAGCAGCGATCTCCTCCTCGACGTGGTGCTTGCGGATGACGAGCTGTGTATCGACAAGGATATAGCCCGAGAAGATGAGAGCGGCCAAGCCGCCGTAGATGAGCTCGCCGGTGCTGCTGTACGGGAGGAAGACGAACATGAAGCCGAACAGCACCAGGCCCCATAGCGCGCCAAACAGGTAGGGCATCCACGATGTGAAGTCGTACTTGGTCTGGCAGGCGAAGAGTGTTAGGAACACGAAGATGCCGCCCGTGAGGATCACGGCGTTGAGCACGACTTGCGTCTCGTAGAAGGATACTATCACGGAGATGGCGTAGGCCTCGAGGAGAGTAAAGCCCGAGAGGAAGAGGAGGTTCGTGGGGTACGACTTGCGCTTCCAGTATGTGAGGAGCATGAAGACGATGGAGCCGATGAGCTATAGTAACACATTCATCATGTTAGTTGCCACTATTCATATAACTAATTCTTATATAATCATTGCTTGATGAGAAGGGATGGTAGGGAAGGGATGGGTAATGACGTACCGAAACGAAGACCAGAGCCGGATGCGACTGGATCCAGACCTTGTAGTGGATGTTCCAGAAGCTGATGCCGCTCACGATGGCCGTCACGACCAGCTGCGCCGTCAGGATCGTGTACACCTTGCGGATAAACTGGTTGCGGATGTCGATCGTCGCTTCGGCGACCGACCCGCCGAACTTGAAGTCATCGGGGATGTTGTCCTCGCTGCTGCGCGGCGCGGCGTCGAAAAGCCCGTTCGACGAAGCCTCGGCTTGGTACGAGGGAGGCGCCTGCGACCAGGTGCCCTCGTCCGGGTCCTGCGTTGGCGCAGGCGTGTATTTCGTATTGGCGGCCATCGTTCGTTGTGACTAGTTATCGTATAACGGTCGCTGGTGATGGGAGGAAAGAAAGAAGAATGGAGTAATGATCCGCTGGCCTTCGGCGTTGATGACAGGATGGTGAATAGGTAGGTGGGAGGTGGAAGGTGGCCGCAAAGAGAATGCGAACAGGCGAATCGCGGGGCGTAATGTAAGCTGAAGGCTGTATGCCTAGCAGCAGCCTAGGCGTGTCATAGAACTAAAATAGTGGGACCACGCTGTTTCTAAGTGCTTCTGGTATTATCGATTAGAAGAATCAGGCACAATTGAATTTGATTGGTTTATCGAGTGTTACTCTGGCTAGCCACACGTGGCTCGTTATTCATGTGGCTGAAGCTACCTTACCTACTATCCGCTATCAAAGTGCGGGGCGGCAGCTCCGTGGCAGAAGGGCGTCAGACTAAGTGCCCCATGTGCGACTAACACCGTAATGCACTATGCAGTTTTCTTAGACAAAATGCACCGTTTTTTACAGTATTAGTCGCACATGGGCCATTTAGTCTGACGCTATTCTGCGTGGCTAGCTGAATTACTTCAAATCATTCAAGCTCATTGGCCGAGTTCTATTGCTCTTATAAGCTCTGTAAGACGTTATATATGCAGTTCCGTTTCGATGCAGCAAAATATTGGAATTTTGCTCGGTCAATTGAAGCGATTTAGATGGTTCTTGAAGAATCTCTCAACTTTATTCGGAACAGATGGAAGCTATTCTACATGGATTCCCCGCTTGTAAAGAGCCTCGGGGAATAAGCAACATGCCACGAGAACGATAGATATGTGGTTGTGCGGAATTCGCTAATGCTCATTCGCTAGAATCCCATGTGGATAGGTGACAAGAAACCGCCATAACCTTGCAGACATAGCTATCAATCTGGAGATTTTGCTCCTATTACTTCTGACGAAGAGCAATCAATTTTACAAACTTTACTCCTATTGGCCAAGAGCTACCTAGGTTAGGTATTGCACATGTCCCCAGCTATTCTCAACTAACAGATTGGTGCAGTGAGGTGGGATTGAAGGGGAGGTAGCTGCCAACGAGGGAAGGCGAAGGAATATAGGAGTGGGAAATAACATGACGGTTACCTACTGTCATCCATCCATACATACGAATATATTTGGGTAGGTAGACGATCGGATGAAACAAAGCATGACACAACCATTTATGTTTAGTTTTTCTCAGGTTTTACCCACGTGCGTAGCTGCTTAATCTCGATGTTATCCATTAACAAAAAGGGCAGGTATAGGGAAGCTTCTTTTATGTACCCAAGACACTGTTTCAAGTGTCTCTAGAAATAAGCTACCAGATATTACAAGCTTAAATAAAGGGACTCAACAAAAAACCTAAATACTGTCTAAATTGAATACTACCATATTAGGTAAAAAGGCATATCGATCGCTGATCTGTCCCCTGATCTAATTGCCTGTCATGATCCATCTGCCCAAGCAAGGTATTAATGCATGTAAATACTGTAGGTGCGTGTGCGTGTGTGTGTGCGCGTGTAAGTGACAGGCCTTACACTACCGCACCTAAGGTACATAGCTTCCACCCCCTATGATAAATTGAATTTAGCGCCGGGGTGCATTACCCATGGGCAGTAACCCATCCAACACCCATCAGTGATATTTATTAGTGATATCCTTCGACAATTGAACTAGGCCCACTATCCCCTGTTAGAAAGGTCCCTACCATACTAGGTAAGTACCTCTAGCTCAACCACCCCTCCCTTTTTCCCGTTCACCGCTCTGACCGCCCGGCCTCCATTGGACTTGGCTTGGCTATCAAAAACTTGCAGTAGTGGGGAGGCCCACCTACAGTTCAACATCTTCAAAACACTTCCCCTTCGTCGGTCTTGGTGCTTTTGACCAGGTCAATCGTCCCCCGTATACTGATTCGGGGACTTGTTGGACAACATTCGTTCTGAAGGGAAAAAGACGAAAGTGATGACTTTTCTGTTCACGGCGTTTGTTTCTGTGTTCTAACATTCTTGTCCCCTCTTGCCCCTCAGTCGCCAACCACTGAGGTGTAAAGCATTCGTTATTGTGTGTATCTCTGGTTTTGCGAACGCCGCCCCCGCCTATCCGCTGCGACCACCGACATATCCGCCATCAACCTTAGAGCTGCGGCACTCTTCAACCGCTGTAGTTTGGCACTCAATTGATCCATTAAGCCGAATATGAACGACACTGAACCCAATGCCACCAACGTAGACCTTGGTGATGCACCAGAGCATACACCAGAGTCTACGCCGGTGTCAACTCCAAACATGGAGCCCAAGGTCGAGAAACCCAAAGCCACTCCAGCGAGACCCTCAGTACAGTCGCGAAGCTCAATGAACGGTCCCTTGTACATGCAAACTAGTAACAATAAAGTCTTGATCCGGAGAGTCAAGAGGAAAGGGGATGGTCCTATGAGGAACCTGGCCCGCTGGTTTCTCGAGAATCAAACGGGTATGTTATTGCCATTTTCAAGCCCAACTGGCGACTACTCTTAATCCAACCCCCTGATGAGGGGACGTAGGATCTTGCTAGTGCTCTGTTCCACGACAGCACCACACAGCCAGCTAGCACTACCGTGCGCTCTTAGCTCCCGCTAATAATTTCCAATTATACAGGCCTCTCGTTTAACCTCATTACCTTGATATTTCTCGCCCATATGTGTCTGCCAAAGGCACGTCCTCATACATCCAAGTTCTTCACACTTTCGTACTATAATCCAGAGTCAGGAAGATATGCGATTGGGCCGAATGACTATCATTTCATCTCATTCTGCATAATTCTCTTTACTGGTCTCCGCGCCGGATCAATGGAACACCTGTTGGCGCCATTGGCCAGGCAGTGGGGAATTTCCAAGAGGAAAGAGATAACTAGGTTCTCGGAGCAGGCTTGGATGCTCATCTACTACTGCGTTTTCTGGACCCTCGGTTTGGTAAGAGACTCATATCATGCTACAGCTTGTCCTGGATATTTACTGTTCAGTCGCTATTCAAATCATCCATCTATACCTAACTCAAGCTAACTATTAAATTAGTACTTATACGCCAGATCGCCTTACTATCTGAACATGAGAGAACTTTGGACGAACTGGCCGGATAGGGAACTAGATGGGTTAATGAAAGCATACCTTCTGGCGCAGTGGGCTTTCTGGGTACAACAGGTTCTTGTTATTCACATCGAGGAGCGCCGCAAGGACCATTGGCAGATGCTCACCCACCATTTCATCACCATCACACTTATTTCCGCATCTTATTGCTACCATCATACCCGGGTCGGCAATCTAATCCTTGTTCTCATGGACGTAGTCGACTTGTTCCTACCAGTAAGTCAAGCTGCTGGAGGCATCATATCTTTCAGGGTGACTAACTCTCAACAGCTTGCAAAATGTTTGAAGTACCTAGGCTACTCTACGCTATGCGATGCCACATTCGGAGTCTTCATGGTTTCGTGGTTCGTGGCTCGGCACGTATTTTACCTTATGACATGCTATAGCATCTATAAGGACGTGCCGGTGTTAATTCCCGCAGCCTGTTACCATGGAACCAATTCAAATCTGACGGGGCCATTCCCAGTTCCCGACGGATGGCGTCATTATCTAGAACCCTTCACCGATCCCGAGGGCACAATATGCTTCTCTGCTTCCGTGCGATGGGCTTTCTTGTATTGCTTGCTTGGTCTCCAAGTTATAACCATATTCTGGTTCTTCATGATCATCCAAGTTGCCATTCGCGTGATTAAGGGCAACGGTGCCGATGACACTAGGAGTGACGACGAAGCAGAAGAACAGGAAGAAGAATTTGAGTATGAGGAGGCTCAACCTCTCGAGGAAGAAGTCGGCGTTGAGTCTATTGATTTAAAGGGATGGGAGCGCCGAACAGGCGTTAAAAGGGCAGCAACTTCTTCCGGCGTCAGTTTACCCGGCCACAGCGATCGTAAGGAGTTGCTCGGTCGCATTGGCTGCGAGAAGCAGGTTGACTAAGAGATCAACTTCGCAAATGCATTGCGGTATGAGGCTCTGATATTCGACGGGTCCTTTTCAGGCCGCCGGGATATCGTACGCACAGCTAAGAGCTCCATGCTGAGGGTGTCGGACAGTTAAGGACACAAAAGTTTGGCGTGGCAATCTTCTTTTTGTCTTGTTCATATGATGGGTTGATCTGGGAGCGGCATCCGTATGCGATGCTATACTGAGCCGACGACAGCGGGTGAATTGTCTGCTCTAACTCGGTATATATATAGATTTGGAATTCAGTAATCATACCCCTTTCCACAGGAGCCCACTTTGGGCCTTATTCACCGTGTCTTCAAGCGCGTAAAAGGAGTACGCTTTGATGTCCTATCATTCAACCGCGACGTTTCACGTCACTTCATCTTGCATACCTGAACCTCAAGGCTGGAAGATTTGCCCCAGGAGTAAAACTCTAACGCTATGCCGGTAAATCTCTTGGAACCTCTTATTATTTACTTACCTTTAACAGTGCAGTTCTGACACGACCAATCCCAGGCCCTTCAGGCACAGGCCAGCCCCAAGTATCACCATCAAACTCTCCTTAAGCGGCCTTTAGCACAACTCTATTCGATGTTTGGCACTATGTCTCCAGCTAGCAGCGCCGGAAATAGATACTCATGAACTTTATTCCGTTGACCTCCGATCTCGAGGGTTTCTCGGAGGGACTGGCTCTGTGCCATAACACCCCTCAAAACCCCCCAAAACCGTCTCCCCTTAACCCAAAATCAACAGTGTCCTCAGACGATCCGAGGAACCTAACGCCATTGGGAATGTAATTATGCCAATTCTTTGCGGCCTGGGCTAAGGGGGCCACCAACCTTAAAACCAATAAGGCTATCGGAGTTGGGTTGGTCCCAGTTACAAGAGAAAGCATATTAACAGAAATGTTGCATCGTGAAGCATCGTAGGCATTCTCAATATTCCTAAAACTAACCTCCTGTATCTTTCGAGTTGAAAATACTTGTCTTCTCCACAAGTAAACGACATGCTACCTCACTACTTCAGCCAATTCAACGGAGAAGGTGAAAGCTCTAGTACAATGCCTTACCCATCCGACGAGACACAGCTGTGCCCATCTGGGAGCTGCCCAATAGATCAATGTCTATGCTCCGGATCGAGATCACCATCAGACCCAATGGAAGCTGAAGGTAGCACAACTGTAATTACAGATCTCAGCGAACAACTCAGACAAGCTAGACTTGAGATCGAGAACCTAGAACAGAAGGCGGATGCCGACTGTGCAATTGCTGAGCGAATGACCGACGCAATGCTCCATAGAATATGGCGTCTCAGGCAGACTTTGTCGCAAAGCGAAATACGAAGGGAGAGCGAAGCCGCCAGGTACAGACAGGCTAGCGAGACAATTCAACTGCTCCTCCATAGGCTTAATGAGAGAAAGTCAGACTCAAGGTGTCAAGGCCAATGCCATCAGGACTTAGCCACCGCCCTAGAAGAAAGCAAGAAAGCTGCGGCAGAGGCAATCCAAAATGCAGAGACGCGAGATCGAGAGGTGGCAGAGCTACGCGACGAACTCATCGCTGCGAATAAGATTGTCTCTAACGAGCGCAACCTTTCGCATATCGTCTCTCGGCAAGTAGAAGACATGTCGCGCATACTGAACATACAGCACTCCGAGAACAAGGAGCAGAAGGTTACCATAGCGAACCTGCGTCAAGTCGTCAAGGTCCTTCAATCGGAAAACGAAGCTCTGCTGAAGCGCGTCTCTGCTCCAAAGACAGCGTATGTTGATCGAGGAGTCGGGGACGCAGTGCCTGAAGCGAAGAGTGACGAAGTCATCAAGCTCGAAGCAAAGATAGCCGAAATCGAGAAGGAAATCATGTCGTTACAGGACCAGTTGGAAGAGGAACGCGGTATGCAGGTGACCTATACGCGGCACCAAAAACCACAAGTTCAACAATCCACAGCGGCAACATCGGCCTCGACCAACGGCCACAACGGCTCGATATTAGAGCTCCAAGTGAACGGCCAGAGACTCCCAACATCAACACTACAGGACCAATTCGAGAACCTCAAGCTCAAAAACAGGGACCTCGAAGAGGAGCTCCAACAGCTCCGACGCGTGAGCGCAGAGATCATGGGCTTTCCCCCATTGCGGCGCGTCAGGGCCCATAGATCGCTCTACGGCTCGCCCGTCCAGAAACGCTCCCCTAAACCCGCCGCCAAGCCATCCACCACCAACACCACCAACACCTCCTCCTCTTCCTCCGCGCTGAAGGGCTTCCCGCCCCTGGTCCGCGTCAAAGCTCATTGTTCACTACCCGAACCACCACCTCCCGCGACGCCCGCGGCAATCCAGTCGTCTATATCGTCGATGCTGCAGGTGCCTGAGGGTGGTGAGGAGATACCCGAATTGAGACTTCCGTCGCCGGTTGCGTCGGTTAAGAGCGGTGGGAAGGATGGGGGGCGGACTGAGCTGCAGATTAGTTTTAGTCGTGGTGGTGGAGGAGGAGGAGGAGGAGGAGAGGGTGAAGGGGCGGGTATGCATCGTGTGGCGGATGGCTTGGAAGAGGAGCAGCAGGAGCGTGGGGGAGGTTTTTCGGGGTGTAGTGCGCATTGATTCGGGGTAGAGGGAGGGGGGGGTGCGCGTCTTGGGCTTTTGGGGGGCTTTTGCAAGGACCATGAGAGGCTGATAGTTGCTTTCGAGGACTTGTTAAATGGTTTATTGACTTTCTCGGGCTAGGTGGATTACTATTTCCTTTTTCTCTCTCTCTCTCTTTTCTGGGATACAAGCAAGCACGCAACGGAGTATGAGTTTTCGGGTTGATTTAAGAGGCGGAGGCTCAGGGACACTAGCTTGCATTCGCATGGTCGCCTGAGGGATAGGCATGGTTCGATTTACTCGACACCGCATGAGCGGACTTACTTTTGCCCAACGCGAGGGAATTCTAGGAGTTGGCACTGTATACTAGGCGTTCTTGCTGCTGTTTTAGTAGGCTATATCGGGCGGTCTGCCTCCTGTTTCTGGCATCTTCACTGTACGCGGGTGAGTTGTATGTTCGCTTGAGTACTGGTGATATACAACTATTCGCGGAACAGGGACAGGATATGTGTTGGCTCGTCGAAGGAAACGTCTGGATAGGCACCCACTTCGGTTCCTAGTCATTGAGGAGATCTCTCTCAATCCTGTACGATAGTTAGTCTACAGGAATATACTTGCTCTCTATCGATATTTTGACATATTTTATTTGAGACGGAGCTGTGATGATTCGTGTTACCTTGAACGTATGGCTGTGGGCGACAAGGAATGATTGGTTGACGAAGCTACGAAGTTCTTTAGAGCTACTAAGTTGAGAGGCGCGAATTCTTTCTCATGTGTAGTAAGTACCTAATCAGATGGCTCTACACGATCAGCGGTCTCTTTCACCTGTTCTCCTGAATTCGTAGGGACTACTTTAATAGATCTTACACTTATCTAATTAGTTGTTAACTCATCCTCGGATTGAGGCTTGATCAATCTTAGCCTATCTCCGAGGTAGTTAATTCCTCTTCACGGAGCACCGAGTGTTGATCAAGGACTGGGAGCGGTTAGTATTCTTATGCTCTTTTCTCAGGAGCGCATCATGTTTGCCTATTCTCCGCTATTCGTCTCCAACCCGAATCTTATTGAGTGCTTGCGGTTGAAGCGAAAACATAGATTTCTGTTACGTCTCTTAGCTCTTTTACGGGGGTCGATATGTTGATATGCCAAGCAGCGAGCGCGCAGTATAAAGACATATGTAAATGGTAGGGCATGGTATTTCTTGGGCTTCATGTAGATCATTACTGGATTTCGAGGTTTCTCTAGCACCCTGATGGAAGCTGCTGACCGAGGCTATGACGGGTATTCGAAGCAAACACGAGAAAAGTATTACTTTCTCAGGTCGATCACCTGGTTAATCCCTATCAGACAAGGTGGTGATATTATTATCTAGTATTTTCTTCGATCCGCCATTCGGATGATGCTTAGGACGACTTGATGACCTGGTGGCCTCGAAAATAGGACGTTGACACAAAGCTTCACAGTTACACAAACAGGAAGATGGCGATCAAGACGAAAATATGGCTGAAAATATTAATATATAGTTCAAGTATCGTGGTACAATCATTACTTAATTGTACTACCTTCATATCTAAAATTTCTCGTACGGAGGAGTGATTGAGAGATTAAGCTCTCCCTTCGTTCATTAGTAGGTCATATGTTGTGACATGTTGGAGAAATGAGAACATCCGGCCGTGCCGCAATGAATCAAGGCCACCGACGTATGTACTATGTAGTCTAGTACGAAGTACGGACACGCGGCCATATCCGAATCGATACGAGGCGTTTGGCACCTACTGAATACGACTCTCCCTGCATCTTGATAATTCGTTCTATTGGGATGTCGTAGGCGTCAGGCGGCGAAATATTTCGTTGGCGTCAGCATTGAGACAGTATCCTGATCACCGCCGCACAGAAGATGTCAATGAGTATATGCAATAGCCTAATAGTTACAGTTAACACCGAAAGTGTTTCCTTGATAGGTAGGCATGTAGTAGGAAACGACAAGTCAGTAAGAAGACGGAGGCTGCGGGCTCCGGTGCATGGCTGTAATACTGTAGTATCGCGGCGTGGTAGCACTCGATCCACTCAAAGACCCAAAGTGCCGGTTCATGGGGTAAAGGCTGACGCAGTCGATGGGTCTTTACCAAATCCTCTAGATAGAACCCAATCGGAATTTTTCGCTTTACCCTTCTGGGGGACCTGTCGAAGATGTTGTCGCTATGCTGCGCCGCATAGGAGCACCCTAACGGTAAACAAGCTTCAAGTCTCACACGGCTTTTTGGTGCTGATGTAAGCGATACGAGGGGATCCCGGCATTCCATTTTTAGTCGAGCCAGTGAAATATTGCGTTGAGCATCAAACTCATTTGTAAACACTAAAGATACACGTTACTCAACATATTCAACCCCACAAACGCCAGGGCTGTGAATTCTCTTAGTATAAGACGGTAATTCCCACTTCGGGTAGATCTTCATCGATCCCGGCATCCTTGATTGGTCGCTTCGCCCTCAGCTAGTTAGTAGCCTACCCGACTACCACGGAGGCTCAGTCCTACCGAGTACTCCTTACGTCGTTCGGCATAGTTAGATGGATCAAAACATCGTGTTCGCGAAATCAACTGGTTGCGATCGCAAGATCCGGTACTGTACGCTTGTTGGGTACCTGAATTATGGATTTCGAAGGAGACGTATGATGGAGAGAGACTTCGAGTTGTATAAAAGGGAGGCAAGCAGCCACCATCTAGGGATTCACTTTTCTAGTTTCAGACAACACAACATCTCAACATCTTAACAATCATCAACTTCCTACTTCAACTTCATCCGCTCAACTCGAGCCTACTCAAACCAACCAACACTTCAATCAAAATGCAGTTCACCAGCTTCCTCGCCGCTACCGCCGCCCTCGCCTTGGGCGCCAACGCCTCTCCCGTTGCTGAGCGTGACGGTGCCCGGCTAGCCCAGTTCCGCGTCTTCGGTGCCAACGGCTGCCATGACCAGAACTACGGTTTCTACACCGTCGATGCCTCGGACATAAACGCCTGCAAGACCTTCACCGGCCTTCCCGCCGGGGCCACTGTCAGCTCCCTCAACCTGGAGGCCCAGTACTCCCCTGCCGCCGATGGCTGCAGTTGTAAGTATCTCCCTTACCTCTACATGAAAGAGGAAAGCAACCCGGCTAACTTAAGAAACAGTCTTCATCTACACCGACGGCAACTGCCAATCCGGCCGCCGCTCCATCGGCGTCAACTCCTGCCAGGATGCCCCCGACTCCGGCACCTGGGGTTCGTGGCAGATGTTCTGCCCTCCCGGCAACTAAGTGGGACAGCCTCGTGGACGTTTCCAGCCTCAGCCGTGACGGATTAATACGCTAGAGAAAGCACATACATTGATGCGGACATAGGTTGGGTAGACCGGCACCGAGCATAGCGACCTTGAGCATTTACCGGTGGGAAGACGAAGATATGATGACATAGACTTTAGCATATATCTGCATACTCCCTTTGCTTCTTGTAACTAGGTTATTATACATACTAATGGTTTCATCCTACTAAGATGACTTGATGTTGAACTGTGAAACGGGGCTTGAGCACTCCAAGGAGATGTGGCCGATTACCTATCCAAGATACCTAGGTAGGTACCTTATTAAAGTAGACTAGTGAAGATCTCCTACCTCTCGATAATTAAGTAGTTGCACGGAAATCCTTGGTACTAGGAAGTTATCTAGTGTTCTGATAAGCCACTCACTTTCTCATATTCAATGCACGTTCAGGGGTTCGTATTACGTACCTAAGCAGTAAGGAGGACGATTTATGCGAGACATAAATGATAGGAACTGTAAGTCGAGAATAACCCCCATCGTGTAAAACAGTGAGATGTTCTCTAACACAAGACTTCGCGTATATGCACGTGGCTAAGAATAACGAGTTCCCACGTAATGTTGATATTGAGGTCGATGTAGGTCGTATGCCAGCGATGTTCTAACACAGGCGGTTGGGAGCGACGCAGTCGTCGGCTTTAGCAGCAATCCAGGGAGAACGAATTACGAGCGTCGAAAGCCTTAGAAACACCTGGATTTGATGATTGTCCCTGGACATGGTGGCGTTGATAGCCATGGTAACACCAAATGAAGTTGGCGTGGTGACATGGTCGCCGACTATTATCGCCAAGAGCCACAAAAATATATGTTGGCGCTGGTGGCGTGATAACAATACTCCATACGCTACTATTATGTATCACTCTTGGATGGCTCGTTGTTGTCGTGCTGTTCCAAAGGTGGTAATCGTACTGAGGTAAAGATATTCGACTTCAAGCTAGCAACCTTGGTGATCAAATCATCAACAGTAATAAGTCTCAACATAGCAAGTTTGGCATTCGTTATTCAGTTGATGCAGATATTTCTACGGCCAGTTCCAAATAGATCAATAGCAGATCTTATTAGCGATTGCCGTAGAATACCGCAGTCGCCGAAGTTCCATGCAGCCATCTCCACAGGTACCGCCCCTGTACCACCCAGACCCCATACCCGACCCGTCCTTCACACAGCATTAAGATAGCTAACGCTCTCATGATCTGCCATTTCTTCTCGACATCCCTTAAGCGCCATCAGGTGTCGGAACCACAAGCGCATTAGGAGGAGGTAGGTCATCGCGCCTCTCCACACCGGGAATAACGATAGCGTTGGGCGGACCTTGGGTTTCATCGGCTCGTGGGATGACTAGAGCGTTCGGGGGAGGGAGATCGTCTTGCCTTTTGTCAACTCCTGGGATGACAATGGCATTAGGCGGCCCTTGCGTCTCGTCGGCACCTCGGGCAATGATGGCATTAGAGGCCCCATTTCGAGAGAGAAGGGGGGAGGAGTAGACGCCGACCGCGGCGGTTAGGAGGATGAGAGCCTGAGAAAAGTGCATCTTGAGATTTATCGTATAATGTGAGATAGCTAGGTATGTAGTTTATTGAATATTAAAGAATCATGCTACATCTTTCTGGGTGTATGGATGAGATTAAATATTTGATGGCATGAGATGAGGGAGTATGATCCAGTACATAATAATCCCACCACTTTACGATCTCCTGCATGTAGATGACAATATGATACTGGACACGCGATACCTAATGCATAGAATGTGTTTACTAATTGATAGATTATAATTTTGGCATGTAATCATCTATTCTTCATGCTATCATGAAGTGCGTCAGCTTACATTACTAGGCGCAACATTAGAGGGCATCGTGATGCGGTTGGCCACATATATCTCGAAGGATTCTGTCGAGACGGAAGTACCAAATCCAAAAAGACATTTATGGCTCATGTAACTAATAATTCTATTAGCGAGCCTCATAATTTTCATAGGGCTGCCTGTTGTGAACATGGGACCCCGGTTCTTGGCATTTACAACGTCACAATACGTTACAGTAAACCTGCCTAGGTAGATTTGAAGAGATCGAGATTATTACTGTATAATGCAACGTAGAATCGGAGCACATGTTGCCAAGAGGCCATACGTAGTTTCTGTGTCCTCTATCTTATTGGTAGTCGATGCTAGTCTAGAGATGGAGAACTAAAGGTATTGTCTATTAATGCTACTCGAACCACTCAATAAACCTTCACGATGTTCTTGCTAGGGACCTTTCAAAAGGGCCATGCATTGATTACTAGAAATAACCATCTATGGAAGATTACTGTTCAGTCCCTACTTGTTTTCCCTCTATTCTGAAATGCTCATAGTCTAGGCAAAAGGAGTTCAACGGTCTGGTGAAGTCGATCAAATGAGGGAGATGTCCCTGGATTCTCTTTTCTTCATTAGCGGATGCTCGTCTTCCCTGATCTGCTCTACATCCTATGCGTTCCATCCTCCGTCCTCTTTGAATAGAGAATAATTTGCCCCTGGGAAGAAATACGTAATTGATCATGACATTTCTGGGCTTCTTGAAGGTCTTCAAAGGAGAAAAGAAGGTGTACAACGACCTTCCCTCCTCGGACATGGAGTCTGAACAGACTCTTCTCAAAGGAAACAGCAACGATATCCTCTCATATTCCAAGAAATCATCCAAAATCCACCAGGTTGCCTTGATCAGTGGGCGTATCGCATTAATTCTTCTCTCTGCCTGGGGCTTATTCTCATTATACAATACCGCAACCTACTATGTTGCGCAGTCTCATAATCCACCGGAGAAGTTTGCTGCCCCTATATACCCATCCTGCTCTTGTGGTGGGACTACTGTTGCCGAGGCTAAGCGGCGAGGATGCATTTTCACGCCGCTAGCTATTGCTTGGTTGCCACCACACTGTATCGACAGTGAGTGCACTTCAATTCCTGTCACAGATGGTTACTGACTCGAATATTCTCAGTGGAGCTCTCAAATACGTTCGATAAAGAAGGTCCTGGCCCAAATGGCGAGTGGGATTACTGGTCTGATATCAATAAGACGCGGAGGCTTACGCGCGAAGAGGTTGGGGATCTGGCGGATTATAACGGTGTGTTCTACGCAACGCAGGATTGGCATGTAACGCATTGCGTATATACGTGGATGAAACATTATAGGAGTAAATGGACGGGCGTTACGATTGAGAGAAGAAGCAATGGATTGGACCACATTAGTCATTGCAAGGATGTGCTGAAAATTAGGGGTGGCTTACAGGAAATCAAGACGGTTGCCGGCATCGCATTAGACGCCGATGATCCTGGGAGATCCGAGCTATGAGAAATTGTACTCGGGATTACTAATGGAGGTCGGGGTACACGCGAGAAGGCATCCGGGTATATGGCATCCGGTCTCCTCCTAGGTACGGGTTGGTTGTCAGCTTCTCCAAAAAGGAGAAGGTGGTACAATAGGTATCTTATCTGCGGGGCTTCTCGCCTCGACCAATTCCCATTTTGTTATTATTCATTCACCATTTAGCTACTTTCTTTAATAAATCTTAACCGATTTTCGTGTGAAATGTCGACAGTAACAGTCACGGAGACAGCGAAGTCTCCAGGCGCGGAGCCGCCCTTAGGGAAACTGCGCTATGTCGCAGCTGGACATGTCCCTCAGGCGAGTCCGCATAACCTCCACCTCCCCGCTCTGAGTGATTTCGGAGATGAACGTTTCCTTCCACTTCATAGCGTGCGTCCTATCCCTACGGTCTCGGAGTTGCCGGGTTGTGTCGACCATGCTCAGTTGGACACCCATGGGTTTACTGCGGTCCATCATGCTACTACTCTACATGAATCACCCTACAGTTCGGAGTCTTTCAAGGATCCTCACCTTCTCAAGCAGTACCTCATTCCAGAGACAGTCGAGATGATGAAGCAGATTACAGGGTGTAAAACCGTCATAACTGAATCCCTTTTGCTGAGAACTGCTACCTGGACCCCAACCGACTCCCTTGCGACTCATGGAAAAGATGTAGCAGAGGCGTCCGAGTTGGAAGCCGGGTTTCCACAATTCATCGGATTCAACCCGAAGCATGGAGGGGCAAGTCCGGCATCTAAAATTCACTTGGACTTCTCACCAAACGGCTCCCGGACTCATATACGAAAGTTCCAACCAGACCTTGCCAAGGCTGCGAGCGATATCATACACCACGAAGACTCGTTATTGGCCGCAGGAAAGGACCTGAAGGAGGCTTATAAGAATAGTGGCGGTCCGAGATGGGCGCTGTACTCTATCTGGAGACCTCTCAAGACTGTGAAAAGAGACCCGCTAGCAGTGATAGACAACAGAAGTTTCACCGAAAAAGACTGTGTACCTGTTAAAGTTCAATTCCCAAGTTTGGGTACTGGCACCAATGAAACGCATCTCTGTGAAAGTCTCTTGGCAAGATACTCCGAAGACCATAACTGGTATTGGATAGATAAGCAGACTTCCCAGGAGGTATTGGTCCTAAGATTCTTTGATAGTGATGCGGAGGGGAACGGACGTGTTGCCGCGGGAGGGACCTTCCATTCGAGTGTGGAGTTGCCAGGCATGGAAAATGAAGCCCCTCGAGAATCTTTGGAAATCAGATGTCTTTGTATTTGGTAATTGAGGCGGCAGGATTTAAGGTAACATCAGTCTACTAATAATGAAGAGGTTTCTAAGTTCCCAGCTAAATGTCAAGCTATCCAGCCTCTTAAGTAGTACATTCGCCATGACCTCTTGAACGCCAACTCAATCCAACTACCCCTCACCCAAGATTCTGGTGAAGACATTGGTATCCTACAGCTGGGTTGACTGGACCTCGCTATTCTCACCACGCTTCTTATCAAGCTCGTTGAACTTGCGAATAACCTTTATAGTTGCATAGTAGCCAAATGGCAGTGCAATGACCCATAAGCCAAGATTTATGCTAGCTGTAACGATGAGTGCAGTTGGGACGGCCTGGACTCCAAATGCAATACAGACCGCCGCAGTCTCAATTCCCCGCAATAGAGAGCTGTACCTTATCTGGTCTCCGGGAGAATCAGATAAGTTGCTGATGCACCAGTAGATGTAGTTCTCAACCAATCCGAGGGAGAGCCGCTCGAACATGTAAACACCGAAACCTCGACCGAATGCGGCTTGGTTACCCCAGTCCAAAACGGGGTGCGTCTGTCGATATTCATTCTGGATATACACAGCCCAGATCCACGTCATGGTATTAAGTAGCGCGATGAGGATATATGTGCAAATAGCACGGGTCTGTCTCTTCTTGGCCCAATGAATGTCAACCAAGGTACCACCTAGCCAAGTAGCAAAGGTACTAACGACAGCACCCAGAAAGCTTCCAAGGGCTCTGGATCGCACTGTGAAGTATGTAGCAAAATAGGTCCCGGGGTATGCTTGAATCCAACCGAAGTACCAGAAAAGGGGCGTCAAGAGCAGAATTGACTTGCTCCTCATCAACCTCCACATCTCGCGTAGCTCAGTACGCCAGTAGATTCCCCTGGGCGCTTCAATTCGAGTCCCATCATCTCTCTGCACTTTCTCGGGGTTTGACAGAAGGAGAGCAAATAAACATCCCAAACATTGGATGGCGATAAACCCAAGGTATGTTTCGTATCCGACTTGACCTCGATAGTTCGCCTTATTGTTAAGCCCGAGAGATATAGCGCCGCCAATAATATTCCCGAAATTACGGAAAGTGAACCAAGTCGCGATGTATCGCCCTCTCTTGTGCTCCTCAGGATAGCCGGTAGCAATAGCTCCCTCGACGCCCCAGAAAAATCCTGCGCTGATGCCACAGGTAACTGCGCCGACATAAACGAGCCACGTAGATCCGAATCGGTTATTGACGTAGAGGCCAGCGGCATACAGCGGATAGCCGAGCGTACCCAAAGATAAAGTGGAGCGAAATCCTACGGCATTTGTCAACCATGGTGAAGCGAAACATGTCACCGTCATGAACGCATATAATAATGCGTTAGCGGCGTTAACAAGGTCGGGACTCTGCGAGCCCCCCACGCCGAGACCGTTCATAGCAGTCCATATTCCGGGTGCTGAGAAGGCACATATTCCCACGACAAGGATCTGAAAAAGCGTGCGGCGAAAGAATGGAATGCGATTTAAACTCGAAGGGGTGCTGTCCGCATTTGCGACAGTGATTGAAGTCTGCGCAGTTTTATCGAGCCCATCTTTGGCGGCAGCTAGCTCGTCGGACATGGTTGATAATGTTAGAGAGCGGTAGAGGATATCTTAGGTAGGTTAGGTACTTTTCAGTGAGTAAGGTAAGCTAGGAAGACCTCAGGTAAATATTTAGTTGACGGTTCTTTAGACTTTTAACCACAAGAATGTGGAAGAAGTGCCACTTATAAGTCAATGCCTAGATACTCTCGTCGCTTTCTTACCTTAGTGTATGTCAATCTCATAGGTGATAGAACCTGACCTCGGTAAGCTACACCTTATAAAATTTGTAGCTCCTCGAATTTTACCTCTTGCCTTGGCGTTACCTTGGATGGGATATTCGCGAGATGCTAGATGTCTGACGTGCTGCTCGTTAGCAGGGGACGTAGCCCATTGGGAACCCCTAAATAGACACCATGCTTCTTCCATATGTCCAACGTCCGATAAGAGCCCCAAGGGACGCGGGGTTATCAAGATTGGCAGTCCCCATTACCACCTCACTAGAAGTTAAATGTGGACGGTTTCAGGGTGCTCCAAGCAATGACGTGATTTTAGCTCAGAAATCGACTAAGTTCGATTGGCTTTGTATGGTAGGTATGATATGATAGACCGCAAGCTATCGGCAACGAAACATAAGTGACCTGATAAAGATTATCCCTACTATATCATCTTGATTCTGAATCATATTAGTTTAGGGAGAATTAAACTTCCTAAAGCCTTCCTATAATCCGTAAAGTCCTAATCGGTAATATTAACCGTCATGACTACCACTCTGAAGCAGACGACGATACCGGGGTTTGACACCGGGAGGATAACCTCGCCATTGCTAAGTTTCGAGCAATTCGATCTTCCATCAAGCAATCAACGCATACTTGGGCCACCTCATCCAGAAGGGACTGTTACCCCTCTGGCCCTACGTCCCTCAAACCCTCATGATACAGAACCTGATCTCGATACTGTCATTGAGACAGTGAAATATTTACAAGAACAAGGTGGTATTCTCACTAAAAAGTTGGCCGTTCATGGAACACTGTTGTTCCGAGGGTTGCCAATTCACGACGCGAATGAATTCAGCAGATTTGCCCATGCTTTTGGTTATAAGCCGCGGTATGTTTAGAGGCATCCTAGATTAAGGCACCGCTGGAACCCCTTTGGTTCTCGGTAAAGCTTAAGAAACTAACCTCTTTGCAGTATGTCTTAATATATCTAATTTCCGTATATGTTATCACCTACCCCTCTACCCCCTCTACCCCCCCTTTTACCCCTAATGAGAAAATAAAACATGACATATTTAAATTTATCTAGAATATTAACACAGAGTAGATGAAATCATTGGAATTGTGGTCGATAGACCACTACTTGCGCCCAATGTAGCTCCAGCAAATGAATCGCCAAAGGAAGTCCTGATCTACAATCACAACGAGTCCCCACAAGTACCTCATGCCCCTGAGTACATTTTTTTCTATGGGCATAGCGTTGCCAAGAAAGGCGGAGAGACGCCAATCTCCTCGTCACTAGAACTCTTCCATCGAGCTCAACAGGAAATCCCCGAGTTCATTGATGAGCTCGCTAAGAAAGGGATTCTCAGTAGGGTCACATACAAAGTCGACAAGCAGTATGCTGGTGGCTCGACGCTGAAGCAGGCTTTCGGAAAGGAGATCAAAGACGGAGACGACGAAGCGACGAAGCGAGCGAAAATCGAGGCTCAGATTGCTCGATACGGTAGGGGGAAATACACCACTTGGGAATGGACCGACGACGGCGTCGTCCTGACACATAGGCTTCCCGCCGCCCGTACGCAGCCTGGCACAGGCCTACCGACGCTCTTCACCGGACTAGCTGCATACTGGAAGAATGCTCAAGTCAACGGGGCCAGGTCGAACCCGACGCAGCAACTCTTCGGAGATGGCACGCCGATTCCGGAGGAGCATCTCGCACGGCTTGCGAAGATTACGGACGAGATTCGCGTGCTACATAAATGGCAGCGAGGGGATGTTTTGGTTTACGATAATGTTATTGCCCAACATGGACGCGAGCCATGGGAAGGCGAGCAGTCCGATCGAGTCGTCATGGCGAGTTTGTTCGATGGAGATCAAGTCCCTGGCGCGTACATTTCGGAAGACTGGGCTCAGGTTATGCAGGCGCTTGAAGGGTAGTTGGTATGTGTGGTTGACACAACCAACATATTCGGGTATCTGTCATAAATACCAGGCGACAATCATACTACGCCCTAGAAACATAGGGTCTATGAAGTCGAGCTGCGCCAAATTCAATTCCTAGCGTTAGACCCCCACATATAGAGGCACCTAGTAGGGGTAAATAGGGGGATTTCTTGAAAAAGGGGCAGGTAGTACTTAGTTCGGGCTACTTACCTACACGTACACCTTTACAAGGGCCTCTGGACCTTCTTTGGGCACTTCATAATATATGCCATGTGTTTATAGTAGTATTGTCACACAAATCCTTGTCATTGGTTGTAGTTAGAATTCACCCGGCCCCTTTACCCGCATCCCGACCCTTCGATGGATGAACCGTACAACAACCGAGGACACGTCTAACACTCCAAAGCCTCAATTTAGAATCTCGACATCGAAGATCCTCTAAGTCAACGGTAAAACGAAAGTACGGCGCGCGATTGTAAGATGCGCGTCCTTCTGGACGTTCGTGCGTGATGTCGCCTTACCACAGAGTTTTCGCGGCAATATGCGTCGTCGCTCCTCTCATTTATATATACTGGTGGAGATTCACGAACCCCAGCACACCAGGAGGCTTTGGAGGCTTGTCCGTCGGAGAAGATGTGTTTAATAAGACGCTAGGCGTAAGACTTCTTTTCCATCCTCCCCCCTCTCGTTTTTCGTGTAATCTTAACCTAACTCCACCCAAAGTTCTCGAAGATATTCGTTATAAATCTGCCATATCGGACAGATCGTCGAGATGCAATGGCACTAGCAGGTGCAGTCAGCAACCTCACTTTCACCTGGATTGATGGCCTGTCAGGAGATCAAGTGCCAGACAGCGTCGTGTCGCTCGGCCAAGGAGGGCGCTCTGCTGGGGCCAAGGGATCCTGGAGATCCCACATGAATGCGCTACAAGCTGTTGTAAGAGACAACCTACAAAGCGCTCTTATCATGGAGGATGATATCGACTGGGATATACGTATAAAATCACAGCTTCAGGCCTTCGCATCGGCTTCGAGGATTTGGTTGAGGGAGTCAAAGTCTGATAAATATCAAAATGAGTTGCTCGACCTCGTTCCACCCTCACTGGTTAGGAAGAGAAATGATGCAGCTGCCGCGGTTAGGGATTCTGAAGGGAACACCATGCAATTGAATTCTGTTACAGGAGTCGATAGCAAAGCTGGTCAATCTGTGTACGGGGATGATTGGGATGTCTTATGGCTCGGCCATTGCGGCGCCGGTTTCCCTTCCGAACGATCTTCGATTCCGCCTCTGAGAATCGCGATCCCAAATGATGCGACCGTCCCAGCCCCGAAACATCTCAAACCTCATCCATTTGCTCTCCAAGACAAGCTTGGCGAAGTGTATCCACCGCACACCCGCGTTGTCCATGCGTCGAGCGGGAATGTCTGCAGTCTAGCTTACGCCGTTAGCCATCAGGGAGCTCGCAAGCTGCTCTCGGAGTTCGACGCCCACTATCACACGCAGTGGGACTTGATGTTGCAGAAATGGTGCGAAGGGAAATATGCTACAACAAGTCCATATCGTGCGGATGCAGAGAAAGGAGATAAAAAGCTCCGAGAGACCTTACCAGTTTGCATTACAGTACAGCCGCCCTTCTTCAGTCACTATTACGCCAAGGGTGGTAGCTCCAACATTCAAGGCCAGGGTGGCGGGTACGCAAAGGGTACAGGATCACCATACATACGATTGAGTGTGCGAGAGAACTTGAAGCGCTTAGTTGCTGGGGCCTCGGAAAGTGAGATGGTAGACCAGCTGCCTGATGACGGTAGGGCCATATGGGGGTAGGTCAGGGTTTCGGGTCGCCATGAGGAGGAGAACTTGGCAGTGCATATTTACACATTAAAAAAAGAAAAGTGATATAAATAAACATCTTGATCTTGACACATGAGATCAATTTTAGCCAAATATGAGAAGTTTGGCGTAGATTTAATGTCCAAGTCAATACGTTCAGTTTGGTATGGATAAAATAGGGGGTAGACAACAAGGCATGAAGGGGCAGCGTATGTCAGGACCACTTCAAGAGCATTGAGTAACCTTAATCAGCGGAATCGCATTATATTTTGCATAGTAATACCTCAGCATCACCGTAATAGTGATTAGTCCTACATATAGGTCATAATAGTGGAATGATTGTTGAGTGTTCTCAGCCTCTGTTTTTTGGTACGTATGACGAGAATACATGCGCATTGCGGTATCATACACACACTCAACGATATAAAATTATTGAAAATCAGATATAAAAGAATATAAAAGAACAAAAAAAAATGGACTTGCAGGGAATCGAACCCTGGACCTCTCGCATTTGAGATGCTAAGCGAACGCTCTACCAACTGAGCTACAAGCCCATTGACCATGTATTGTGATTGTCGGAAGTGCCAAACTGAATTATGAGGCAACTACGTTGCCTGGTGGGAAAGGGGAAGGCATCTCAGAGGGAAGGAACGAAGGGCAAGTGGTACGTGCATGGTGTACAGACGTCTACTCCATGTCGTCCCCGACGCGTCTATGTCTACCTACGCCTTATCACGATCAATATATATAGGGAACGCTTTGACTGGTACGACTAGAGTGTTATTTCTCATCGATCTCTCTTAACCATCGAATTGTGCGATTCTTATTCCTTTCAATTATACAGTATTCTGCCATCGTTAGGCGTCTCGAGCCATCAAGTGTCAATACGCCAACCTAGTTAATTCAGAGAATCATAGGTTGATAAAGTCGATAGCCTTCCGAAACATATAATATACCGTGGTATAACCCTAGCTACTCCTTTGAGGGTAAATTTGCGTTGATTTCTCTCATCTTAGACAGCGCTTCCTCCTTGTGGGCATCTAGATCGATGCTGAGAAACTCCCAGCGTCCACCAAGAGCGCTTCTCAACCCATCAAGCGTCATAGCAACCTCCTTATTCTGGCCAGTGAATATCTCCCCTGTACCCCTGCTTGAGTCGATGACTCTCTGGCACCTCGGCCGCCTTACCGCGTCATACGCCTTAAATGCCGTACCTATCTCGTCCGCAGTAGAAATATTCGCAAGGAGCGTACCAAGAATAACGGCGTCTTCGAAGGCTTGTCCCGCACCCGCACCTTGCCACGGGGTTGTCGCATGAGCCGCATCGCCCATGATGCACACACGGCCATTGGCATAAGTTGGCGTCGCTTTATGCTCGTATTGCGAATAGCCCTGCGGGTCGGGTTGGTCGAGCAACAGCTGCATGCGAGTAAATTGGCCGTAATTAAGAATCTATAGTTTGCAAGAGAGAATGATGGCTTACTTCGATGATACCCTTCGATATAGACCCCTCAGGCCAAGACTGAAATGCATCGGCCAAAAACTCGCGCGTGAGAGGGTGCTTTCGGTTGGTAGGCGGGTTCTTTTCGACGCCTGATATAACACCTTGGACCATCGACCCATTTTCTAGTACATCGTGGAGCACAAAGACCCCGTCGCCAGCCCAGAGGTGCTGCCTTGGGACTTCGAAGTACCGCTCCCCGAGAACGGCCCTGGCCTTAGCAATGGGGACTACAATTCTACTGTCCCACTACGAAGGTGTAAGTTTCAGTTCATTAGGCTTGCTTTTCCTCAGGCTATGTGCATGTCGTGGGTGGATTATGCGCCATTCAACGTTCAACTTACCCATCCTCCTGGTGAGGCAGCACAACTCTCCGCTGCATCTTGCAAAACATACTTTCGAACAGATCCGAAGATGCCGTCGGCACCTATAATAGCGTCAAACCGAGAGGTTGTGCTATCTTGAAAAGTGAGTTCGACGCCATCGTGAGCTTCGGCGATCCCGGTAAGCTTCTTGTTTGAATGTAGATGCTCCTCGGGCAGCGGCACTAAGAGCTCTCGCAAAAGTGATGCACGATGAACAATCAACTCTTTATCATCAGGCGTCAGTTCAGCATCAAAATCAGCTACCAGAGAACCTGCGTCGGGTCCCGAACCCTTTTCCAAGATCAGCTCATCTTATGTCAAGTTCAGGGAGCGACACATCACGAACCAACATAATCCGAGTTGAATTGATGGGGACTGCACCCGCTTTGGCGAGTGTCTCGCGCGCTGCAGGTAAGATATGATGTAAAGCTATGCGGGCGTTTTCGGAAAGCCCAACAGCCGCGCCACGTTCTGAGAATTCCGGCGCAGACTCAAAAATGTGTGTTTCGAGGTGGCTGACGCCGAGAAGGGCGTTTGCCAGTGTTGCTCCGGCAAAGCCACCACCGACGATTGCTACGCGGATAGGTGCTGCAGCCATCTTGATTTACAGAGGATACGACAAATAGCAAGTAGTGAGAGTAGGGGCTTATCAAACAAATAGTTGGCAAAGTTGAAAGACAACTACAGGTATAGTAAAACCAACCCACCGATACAAGACACCGATGCAATGGGTCATCCTGCAAGGGGTGATAAAAACTACGTTTTCACATAGACGCCTATGCTTCAGTTTGTCTAACGAACTCCTACTCGACAGTAAGTAGCTAGAGAAGATATTTGATAAGATTCAAGCTTTTCTAATGTCGAAAGGTGAGATAACTTCATAAAGGTACTCTGTGATGACATTCTCTACGCTACTAGACGGTGATTGAAGCACTAGAAGCGTTGGACAAGATGATGTGAACATTTCGGAATAAATTGATGACGAATCAGTGGAACAAACATCTATGCTCAATATATTTAAAATTTCGCGATCGTTTTACGGATTAAGTACCTGATTAGAAGTAGACAAGATCTGAATGTTGGGAGAGAAGAATTGAAAGAAGTAAAGAAAAAAAAATTAAGTATTACGTACCCATTGGCAGGTCTAGCGGCAAAACGTAGGGAGATTGCCCACTACTGGAATCGAACCAGTGACCTCATCATCACTAACATAATTACTAGTGATGCGCTCTACCACTGAGCTAAGAGGGCGTAGTTTTTGATGGAAATCGAAACTGATTGGATGGTGAGATTGCTGCCCCAGAAGCCTTATGATAGCAGAGGCTGAGTCACGTGCGTTTTGTCGCTCTCGACCAATCAAGCACGCCTCAGCCCAGTCTCTTCCAGCGGTAGCCAGCGAATTAACGATCCGAAGGTCCGAAAGCGTGTGTTTACATCCAGCTACGGCAGGAAGGATACACCTCAATTACGTCTCTCGGCGGTGTCTCCCTAAGCTTGCCTCATGAGCCCGTGTCTATCGACATTGACACGTAGGGTTGAGATAAACTGGAACCGTCGCTCCCCTAGAACGAATACTACGATAGTGATGGCACTCTGTCTCAATATCGATGGAAATTGCAGAGGGTGATTCTTAGAGGAATTCGTAGGTATGATATATGCCACCGGAGGTGGGGGTCGAAGGCTACCCTTATCAACCAATACTTGCGTCCCTCCCGCGAGGTTTTTGAGGAACAAGAAATGGAATTGTATGGAAGAGATTTCTACAAGGTATGGCCGTCTACACATGGGAAAGGCGGTGTCTACCTATAACAACCTTAAGGGCCTACAGCGCCAGACTCAGATTGATCACTTTTCTGTCAAATTTTTTTGCTAAGAGGACCTCGAAGGACCAGCAAGAAACACTATCGTCAGCTTCATGGGAGAAGATTCGGCTCGTGCGGAACTTGTAGGAAGTAAAGTACGTACCTAGGACGGATACAAGGTTAAGTTGGATTTTATTAGGATCACGAAATCTAACTGTGAATACCCGAGAGAAAACAGGAAGCACTACCCGCCTCATATCTGTCTCCATCTACATTAATAACTTCAGGTCCCGCCGTCGTAGGTTTCCCACGTCAAACAGCTGTGTCCAACCGACACCACAGGTATATACAGCCAGACGCATTATGCCGTGTAGCTAGGCGGTGGCCTTCTCAGAATGATCACCTCCTTTCCCCAACGACTTCCTGAGCTCTTCCGTCTCCATCTCAACCTTCGAGTAGCGCTGCTGGGCTTTCTCAACGGCCGACTCCTGAGCCCTGACAGGTTCCTCAAGCTCGTTTACGCGGGGTATCCCACGTGCTTCCCTAGCAGCGTCTGCAGCCGCCATCGTCAGCTTTCGCTCCGTCTCGCTGATTTTGTCCTCCACCTTCTGCAGCACTGGTGTATTAAAACATGTCGTGTTAGCATTTTTATCCTTCGTTTCTGGAATATACCAGCTACTGCCTTCCTAATCCCGATAACGACGAAATAGGAACGCTTAACTTACTATTATAACGTTAGCTAATTCATATATTGTAAAGATATAGGGGTTTCTCTAGAAATCAAGGTCTAAAATGCTAGAACGACATGTTTTTATACTCACCGGGCTTCACTAGCGTCTAGATTCTTCTTGAGCTTGTCTTGCAGCCTTATAATCTTTTTGAGCTGCATGTCTCTGAAGCTTGCTGCCATGGTGTAGTTAGGTCAAGAAAGCCTTGTCACGATGCTAATATGATGATAGTAGGGATGCTGACGTCGCACTGTAAATGCCACTATATCTCGAATGTGATGTCTTTGGTGTTATTAATAATTCGGTGATGATTTTGCGGTCGGCAGCGTACTCGTTGCTCATTTTTCATTATCCGACCATGCTTTATATGTTCTCTTAGGCTTCAGATATCAAACATCTCTTTCTACAACGACTACCTAGGAGGTACCTATGTAAGAGGGCTACGTCACTCGAGACTTGACACATATAATACATGTACTCATAACTTTTCCAAACGATGAATCATAGTCATAGAACGTAGCGTCACTTAGGTATCCAATGCTACATTGAGGGGCTAAAGCTTGATAGCAAGTTTGCTCATGTTGGGCAATATTTTATAGACCCTGAGGAAACGTCAAAAATGTTTGAAGGTTCACCCATTGATAGATACTGAATCAAACGCCGACGTAGGATGGCTATCATATACACACAGACGCTATTTTCATAATAGTTAAGGGGGTACCAAGAATTTATCGTTCCACCCCCAATATAAAGCCACTTCACCTAATTCTTACTCTTAACATTGGGAGTTCTTGGGGAGGCGGTTCGACCTAGTTCCATAAGCAATTTGCGCGCCGACGTTAGTGCCAAGTCAATCCCGAACTTCTCTACTTGCCATACTACGTGCGTCACTCTCTGACTTGAAGCTAATTGTCAAACAAGGGCACTGAATAGAAATTATATTCCAATTAATATTGCATAGGTACTTACCTAAGGTATCCAGCTCACTAAAGAAATCTGAGATGCAAGCGACCACAAACCATTTATCATTACCGACTACGTCAAACGGAGTAACATATTAAAACACGTCAATCTCTGACACATTTAACCTGGTCATGGTGAGAAACGTATATATTCCATGATTCATATCAATGTCTATTCATCTAGTAGCTTCCAGCAAGCTATGCTAAGACGAAGCCCATTCTATCAATGCCATTCAACCGCCCTGTCTACATTAACGCCTGTCTTAAAACCATCTATGCATCGTTGACTAAAATGCCAATCTTTCCCAAGCATTCTCGATTCTCTATCGATAGCCCGATCTAGGGGGGCAAACAAGCCCAAAAGTGAAAGCCGCCAACCGCTACACAGGAAACGCGTATCAAATCGTTTAAAGGACCGTTTGAAGAAGTACGAACTAAAATTTACTCCTCGTCGTCCGTATCCGGCGGGTGGGGAGTGCCCTTGGGACTGTTGAGCCATTCGATGTGACGAAGTCTTCTTCGGACCTCCTGCTCCTTCAGTTCCTTCTTGGTCTTCTTCCTCTTCTTCTTGGCCTTGAACTTCAGAGGCGTATTATCTTCGACGCCACTGTTGACGGCACTGCTCACGGCGCTGCTGGCCGCCGTACTATTAACGCCGCTAGTGATGCCGCTGGTGAGACCGCTACCCGGTCTGCTATCCTCGAAACGATCAAGGGCAATTGAAGCATTGCCTTTCAAGACCATACGCCCGTCGTTTATGTGCCATTGTTCGTTGGCGAGGGCACCGACGAACTCTTCGTTGTGGGAAATCATGACGACACCGCCCTTGAAGTCGCGAATTGCAACCGCGAGACCACCGAGAGAGTCACGGTCCAAGAAATTAGTAGGCTCGTCGAGCACAAGCAAATGCGGGTTGTTCCACATCGCACCCGCAATAACGACCTTGACCTTCTGGCCTCCCGACAAGCTGCCAATTTCGTTGTGATTGGCAATTTCGGGGTCGAGACCAAGATCCTCGAAGTGCTTGGAGATGACCGTGGGTTGAAGCTCTCGGTAGCCGAGACCTTCACGGGACGCCTCGTGATCGTCAAATTCCTGTACAAGCTTGTCGAAGCCCCATTCGATAAGGGTCTCTCGGGACACTTGCGAGTTGTACTTAGGTAGCCAAGCTCTCCATTTCCTGCAATTCGTTAGCATTAATATTCTCGAGGAGAATCTCAAAGGCCAGCTTACACTTCGTATTGGAATGTTTTCTTGTACTTTTGCCGACCGACAAGAGCCTCGATTTGTCGCTCGCCCTTTCCATCGCCGAGATCAATTCGCTTGTCCATTTGTTCTCGATCCTTATCGGAAAGAATACGAGTCTGCTTGAGGAAGACCTCTCTGTCGTCTCCATTGGCATATCGCCATTGCAGGTACTGATTCGGCGTCTTCTCAAGGTGCATTTCCACGTGTTCGAGAGCATGCTGCTTGATGTAACCGATTCGTAGGTTGGGATGCTTCTCGACCTTTCCGCTAGTCGGAATTACTTCACCTGTCAACAGCTTGATCAAAGTTGACTTTCCAGCACCATTTGGTCCAATCACTGCAACACGGGAAGAAAGAGACAGCTGGCACGAGACGTCGCTGAGCGATGGTTTGGGCGCCTTAGGATACTGGTAGGAGACGCCAGTCATACGAATGATGGCTCGCGTTTGAGATTTGACACCAGACAATATGCCGGGAGGCGGGAACTTGAACTGGACGTTGGAGGCGGAAAGAGTGTAATAAGCCTTCGCTTCGGGACGAACCTTGACGAACTCTGAGAGGTTACCCTTGAAATGGCCTAACTTCTTTCCGGGCTCGTAGTGGTAGATATCAGTTGTCACATTATCCAGGAAGCTCGAGTCGTGAGAAACGATCAAGCTGGTGATATCGGTGTGGGTCTTTAGGTAGTTCTCGAGCCATGCAATATTGGCAACATCCAAGTGATTGGTAGGTTCGTCGAGCAGTAGAACGTCGGCTTTCTGAAGCATAGCTCGGGCAAGAGCGAGCTTCATCTTCCATCCTCCAGATAGAGAGCCAACCTTTTGGGATTGCCTGCCCTCGGGACCTGCTGTAAAGCCGAACTCGGCCAAGACCTCAGAGATTCGTTCTCTACCTTCGGATGCAATTGTTGGGTCCTTGACCATGAATTCCAGGATGCTGATATCGGCATCCTCTCCTTGGTTGTGTTCAACGTAACAGGTGCGAAGCACGTCTTGTGGTGGGAAACCTTCCAACTTGCCGCCAGCGATACTCTTCATCAGAGTAGACTTGCCGGCACCATTGCGACCGCAAAGGCCGTAGCGGTGTCCCTTCAATAGCCGAAGATTGGTGTGAGACAACAGCAGCATACCGCCGTAGGCCAATGAGAAGTCTGCGTTGACAATCTCAATCTCCCCATCGTCCTCCTTCTCCGGTACACCATATTTGCGGTGATCCTCAGCAACGTAGAATTGGTGAATCGCCGAAGCGACGGCATCATTGGCACCAGGTTGATGCATCAAGTCCTTTAGGTAAGGCGCAATCCTAGCAGGAATGCGATCGACTTGGCGGTGGTTGGCATCTTCGGCTACCATCTCACAGATGTAAGGTCGGGCAATTTTGTAGAACTCCAAATCGCCTACGAGTCCTCCGTTCTTCTTAATCTCGGAATCAAGAACCTTTGCGACATCATCTGCAGAAGTTCTCTCCACGACTGCTTTATCATTACCCATAGCCTTATCCATAACATCGAGAGCCCTGGTAGCTAACTCACGGACCTCCGGTAGCGGTGCCCGATTAACGACATTCTTGATACCCGGTTGGAGTTTCGGCAAGAACGTACGCGCTTCAATAGGATCATGGACTAGCTTGGTCAAGTTCTCAGTAATCACGACTGTCTGACGCAGGACCTCTTGGGCAGTGGAGGGATTGTTGAGGGTTCGCTCGAGGAAGGGAGTAAGGAGCGCGAGAACAGGCGATGTCACTACCGCGACGAAGGTAGTTTGAGAAAGAGCATGGATTGCTTTCTGGAGGGTTTGGGGAGAGGGATGGTGCATGGTGTCGACAAGAAGAGGAATCCTAGGGGCGACATCGTCGTTCGATAGTAAGGTGGTAAGTGATTGCATCGTAACAACCGCTTGCTTCTCGACCTCAGACTTGAGATCGTGCATGTTACCCTCTACTATAGGGATTAAGCTCGCCAGCTTTGCGCCCATGGCTTCTCTGAGAAGATCCTTCTCTTGTGCCTGTTCTTTTGTACAACCGATTTCCATCTTCGCTTTGTCGGCCATCCTCTGCATCAACTTCAGGGCGCCAACGGTACCCTGCCACTTTCCAGTCTTCTTCGATAGGTAAGCAATGAGCGCCGGTAGCAAGCCAACCACCATGGCCTCGGCACTCAAGTGACCGAAAAGCGCATCGAGTCCGTATTGAGCAGCATCGCGAACCACAGTGCCCTTGTCGGCTAAAGCGTCCAAAGCACAGGACACGAGCCCACCATCTTGAATGAGGAAAACGACTTCACTCAAAGGCTGTCGGGGTGGGAACTTCTCAAAGAGGGCACCAAGAAGATTCTGGGCACTCTCTCGTCGCAAGCCGCTTTTCTTGTCAGAGGCGGCTTTCTTGACTTCCGTAATTATGCCATATTCATTTAGACCACGGAATCCAACGGTTTTTAGGAGAAGTTCGCAGAGGCCGTATGAAGCATCGATTGAAGCGGCGGATGTCTTTGCTGTGAAAATCGTATTGAGGATTGATGAGACATCCTCTTGTGAAGGCGGGGGAGGGGCATCGCCAGATTTGGCCACCATTATCGGCGGCGAGACTTGGTGAGGCATCGTGAAGAGTCGGTGTCGGTCAATCGGGTAGGGAGGAAAGAAGGACAACCCAACTTATTAAAGTCAAAAATGAGTGTCGCTAGGGTTATGAAGGGCCAGCAGAAACTGCCCAGGATGCCCTCGATCGTGGGCGCTGAAGAGTTTGACGATGAACCAGCGTCCTTACTTCTGATGCGGAATGTAAGAAAAGAGGTGTGGATTACAAAAACGAGGCGCATTCGAAAAATAACCTTATCAACCCCGACACCCCTCGAAATTTTTTTTTCCCTTTTTCTTTATCAGCAAAGGCCCACAATACATATTTCAGGGTAAGTGGGTCAATTAGGTACGTACCTCAGGCACGTTCTGATGCTGCCGCCCTTTAGTGGAGCCAATCTAGATCTTAAACTTCAAGTTTTATCCCGAAAAAAACTGACAGCTTACCAAATCACCAATTCTTATTCGATGGGTTTTTTATATGGTCTATCAATTGTGCCGGTGCTTAGTCTTTGTTAAAATAAACTCTAATCCCTTAAAGGAGATAGGTGGTTAAGATACTATCTGAATGACATGCGGACTAAAGAGGCTTAGTCGCCTTTACAATTGGTTTATGCATTGTTAGATCATTCATGCTTTGAGGCGTACATAACCTTTGTCTTTTCGTCCGACACGTCAAGCAGATGAGAAGCTGTGATCGATCATCCTACGATGCTAGTTGAGTTAAACTCCGTTATATCCTTTAGCTTGTGTCAAGCCGTGGAAATTATACATCACCAAAAACAGTTCAACTACATGTAGGCTACACTTAGCAAAGTCCAACGAACTCTTATTCGCAGTCGGCTCTCCCAGAATTGTCTCAATTCTTCCATGTGGGATACCTTAGGTAGGTAGGTAGGTAGGTATCCTAAGCCTTCGAAACCTGTTATACGAGCTACCTGAATATTGAGACAGTTTGCCAACATTTATGGATGCCCAGAGTGTGGATAACCTCAACCCAGGTATTTGCGTATCCGCTCAACCTAGGATTATGCAGTTTGGTTTGGATCAACAAGCAAACAAATGATATATGGCTGAACCTTGCACGCGCGCTGCTATTAGCTCCAGGTTACTCCAGTAACTCAAGACCAGTGCATCGAGCCGCATGCGCGACATCCCGAGCAAGGCTAGAAACACGTAGTCGAGCCAAGTCTCTTCTACCATTCAGGGCCGACGCCCCTTTCAGTTGGTATGTCACTTTTTCTGCGGTCTAGTTGATCCGACGCCTTGAAGCTCAGCGTCTATACGCTCTCACGGGATTCTCTAGTACTCTTAAGTAATGTTGGTAATGCTCTTTCTTCTCTGTGGCATTTGTAGTATCATGGCATATTTTCCTACAATGTCGGCAGCCTGCTAGGGGCTCAAACGACAGTTCAGCTCTCGGACTTCTGCTCATAATGATTACTTTCAAAGAGAGGCTCGTAATCGATGCATGTTTCTACGCATACACAAGGAAGCTGTTAAGCCAAGTAGTAAATCAACTCAATAATATCTTAAGGGACAAACACAACTAGCAAGCGCGCATGAAATGAAAGAAAACCTAAGGCAAAATTGGGGGTTAAATTTAAACCCCGTTTTCGCGTCCTTCCAAAGAGCTCCCTTTCAAAGTGGGCACGCATCGTGAACAATCGATATCTCCCCCGAAAGGAAGAGAAAAAAAAAACTCATGCCACGATAGTATCCACAGCCTCAACTCATAGTTACCCAACTAAGAGTGGACTCCATAACGAAAGCAAGCAATAACCCCGTCATTATGCCGAAGACTCCATACCACTGCGAAAGGCAGATCAGGCGCGTAGTCGAATGACATTGTGAATAATTCCTTAGCGAGCAGATTTCAATATCGAATAAGGTAGTATAGATAGGCCTAGAGATACACCCGACACCGGATTCAAACAGAAGCAACGTCTCAGAATGAAAATCATATATCACTTACCAATTTCTTCAACCCGGTGGCTTTACCTCAAAAGTACGAGAGCCCCATGGATCCATATAAAAGATTTGCATAGTCTTGGCATTCCAACGCTCGTGGTTCCACGGTTCTTAACCGCCGCCCGGAGAATTTGCAACTGATACAGTGAGTACCAGTGTGATGTCCTCGTCAAGCTCTAAGCCTAGAGCTGGCCATGATAATAGCTCTCCTATGAAGTGCTCAGACCCAACAAAAAATAACACGTCGCCTCTGTGAGAGTAAGGGTTACTGTATGGTGGTCAACACGCGAGTTCCCAAATGAGTAGGTCGATACGTATTCATGCTACTATCGCGACGAGTTGCCTACTAAGAACAGCTTGGTCGTGACGAGACTCCCTTACATGAGCTCCTTTTCCCGGAGATGCAAGGTTAGAATTGCTCGGGGCCTAGCATTCTAGATGCGACATTAGGACCAATGTTTAGAGTAGGGGCTGCGAGATCCGGTAGCACGGCGGCGCGTGTGCGAGATGGAAAAACAGAGAGGAGAGATCCAGACTTTTGCAACTCGCGGCTATTGACCGGATGGAATCAGTCGATCCGTCTTTACCAGGCATATTAAGAAAAAAAATACATGAATGATTCGCCACTTAAAACCTAAAGGCCGTCTTACATAGGTCCTGACTAAGAGCAGTAAAGGCAGCTGACCTGAGATAGGCCAAGCGAAGCGAGCACACATACAATGGTATTTCTCTATGGGGAAGTCTGGGTAGCAGTAAAAGGAAATATCGCGGGAGCCGTTGAGCTCGTGCCAAGACACGCCAAGACCTTCAGAATTTCCCAATTGGGATAATGAGAACCCCTGGCTAGGACCGGGATGATGCACATATCGGCCGGTATGTGGTCTACAATGGTCGTCGAAGCTAGGTCCACTTGCATGTCGGTATGTCGGTAAGGCATGGAGGGAAGATCACGCTGTTACCTGGAATTCGGAACTGTCATCAGACGAACTTGCATATTGGAGCTTCGCCACCCTTCACTGCGCAGCTTGCAGGAAGATCATTCACGATGCGGCAATCCAATACGCTCTTGGGGGAGGAATAGCCCCCAACATCATCAATATTCAATTAATCATGCACCATGCAATGGTCGTCCCCGCGCGCCACCGATATGTGAAAGCCCGTGCTTTTAATGATTGATCTTTTGGAAGCTGTCGTCAAACGGACCGCTCGACCAATTGACGAGGGATAGCAGCGGAGCAGAGACCCCCAAATTGATAGCCGGGTAGATTCAAGCACGTCGCTAAGCTCCACCCCAGGCCAGGAACAAGGGTGTCTTCGCGCTGTCAAGGGCGGGATTTGCCGTGGGGTTGGCTTGGTTGGAACTTTGCTAAGCTGGGGAAGACGGAAAATTACATCGCTTCAGGGGTTCGCGATGCGTCCCCGGCTCTCGATTTTCACTAAAGCTTACTGTTTGCAGTCTCGGTTGCAACTTGTTGATAGTTATTGACCAAGGGGTAGGGCAGCGGATGTATTCACATATAGATTTGTCATAAGACGATGATGATGATAGTGACCAGACAACCTAGGAACCGCACGAAATGCTCCGTATATCTCACGCCCGGGTTGCATTTGAGCTCTTTTTTCTTTTCTCATAACATGCAAACTTCCGTTATATTTACAATTTAAGCATGCTGTCTCGTAAGGCAACTCAACTACATATCTATCTCGGAATCTTGGAGGTGAATGTCACGCTTACGAATGTCGTCAGCAATACCAGAATCATCATTTTCTAATTTGTTGTATATGAGAACTGGATATCACCTAAACACTCTAGGGTTAATCACACATTATTCATCACACAATGGCCCCAGCCCCAACTTCGGATTTCCAATTCATCACCTCCATCAACACGGTAGCACGAGATGAAGAGACACGCCGTAAGGTTCGATCGCACGCCAGACGGCAGAAGCTCCCCAACAACCCCAACCAGCCACCACAGCCAAAGAAATCAGGATCGCAGAAAGACCACACTTCGAAATTTAGGCTTAAGCCGGCCTCATCCAAAGACGGCAAGCAGGATAGGCATGATAAGAAACTCAAGAAGACTAACTGGCTTGCTGTAAGCGTCGCAAGGGAGCTTCCGAATTTCACGCTGCTCCACATAGAGAAGACTCCTCTAACAGAGAGCCTGCTGAAGTATTGCATGGCCGTGTGCTTATCGCCGCAGGAAAACGCCGTAGAGAAATGGTTTGACCGGGCTGGTGCGCCAACGTACTTAAACACATGTAGGCGCTTATACAAACCATTTGATTCGAGCGTAAAACAAGGTGGCTGACTGAGAGTAGATTACTCCGGTTTCCTCGCGAACGCCTTTGCAATGAACCCCGAAGGGACTTGGGTTCAAGCTGTAAGCCCCCCTTTTACTCGGTGGCGCAATGTGGGGTTGACACGTACGATAGCTTCAACTTGACAAAGCGGCCACCCATGCTTTTATTGCCATGATAGCAGCTATGCACAATTCGCTTGCGATGTGGGCTGACACTAGCACCATCGATTTCCACCGTTTTCAGGCGGTTAAGTCCATCAACGAGAGGCTGAACTTGGAGGGCAAAGATGACAGTAAACCAATTTCGGATGGTCTTGTGGTCGCCGTTGCTCTCCTTGTCAATATTGAAGTAGGCTGCTAGTAGAAGAGAAATATACAGCTAGTTACTAGCGAGACTAATATTGCGTACCTCTAGGCTTTCATCGGCTCTCTGGCGGCCGCAGCGGCGCATATGAGCGGGTTGAAGAGGATGGTCGACCTCAGAGGTGGCATCGTCGAAGGATTCCAACACAGTACTATCCTTCAACGGTCAATATCATGGTCAGCAGAGCATATTATCAAATGATATAAATTAAGCTTCTAGTTAACCAATTATTGCAGGGCTGACTATTCGTACGCTACTGCCGCTCTTAAGCCAGTGGTCTTCCCTTTCATACCTCAATTAGCGTCTTCGCTAGCTCTCCACGATCGGTTCACGAGCCGCTCGATGTTGGCAAACATGGAACCGCTGGGGTTTAAGGACCTAACCGTCCAGAACCGTGAAGCTGTCGAGCTTTTCGAACTACTGTATTCGATCACCGAATGCATCAACAACTTCGACTACGCAAGCCTCGAGAGCACGTACGGGCAAAGAATCCAAGTCAGCGACTCGATCTACATGATTGAGTGGCGGCTCTGTCACCTGGAAGAAATCTCTCGGTCTCGTCAATCATGGAAGAGAGCAGGCTCCGTTCCATTGCTACCATCGATTGAAGAAGGGGAAAGGCCTCCGCGATACCCCTCACCAACAGATTTATCCGATGTCCTCATTTACGCCGCGCATCTGTTCCTGCACCTCGCTATTAGAGGACAGCCTCCTTCGGCTCAGAGACACCGTGCTCTGGCGGAGGCCCTCATGTCAGCTCTCTGCGACCCAATTCTAACTTTAGATCTTCTGTCACAGCCAAAGGCCTATGAGGTTCCCGGATCACAGGTCAGCCGAGGCAATTCGGGACAAGTCGCCGGTCAAAGTGGAACAGGAAATCTTCCTACTCCATATGCCCCGACCTCAGAAATATCCAACGTCAATATGCCAAGACCGTCCAGGGACGAACTCCACGCCAACATTCTACTCTGGGCTCTCTTCGTCGGATCATGTGTCCGCGTACCAGTCTCGCTCGACTCCTCGGTCCTGCTAGGAAACCACCACGAATTCTTCATCAACGCGCTGAGGAACTACTGCCGGATGAGGAACATCGTAGACAAGGACACGCTTGCGGAAAAGCTAAAGGATATCATGTGGCTATACAGCTGGTGCGAACACCAATTGACTCTCGTGTGGAACGAGATTGGCAATGATCTCAGGCCGTGGGTGACGGCTGGGGAGCAAGTAAATGTGCCTCTGCCCGCGAGTCGTGATCAACGGGAACAATCGCAGTGAGCAACCTCTGCAGGACGAAAAACCATAATGTTTAATCGCATAATCGTGTAATAGTAGCCAGGTCGCAAGGAAGTGGCAGTTCTCGCGGGATAATATCGAGTTCCTTGTCTGAGTTACGAGGTTTCCTAGTGACTGAACAATACCCCTTTCTATCCACTCAGCTCAATTCATTGTCCGAATTCAAGATGGATGTTCTCTACAACAAAGAAGTCGGGTCATCTCAACGCCTTACAGGTCTTTTGTTTCACCGTGTATAAAAGATGCGGCCTCAGCATCGCATTTTCGTATTCGAGTCAGTAATAATAGAATTGTAAAGCCACTAGGTATGGATCAGCAACAATGCCTTCCCAGTAGTATTGACCCAGAATTAGACAGACGCCGACGATCGTGGGCTCCCTCCCCGGAACCCCGTCCGCAGCCATCCGTGCCCACCGAAGGATCTGATACGGACAAAGGTCCGTCTGGAAACTGCATACCCTATGTGTACCTTTTACTTATGATTAGGCGGGGCGGAGCGGATTATAGTGAGCAACAAATACCTGTCTTCAATACCAATGTCGAGGTTACAAGTGGGTCTTTGATATACCTAGCCACCTACATATGTAGGTAAGCATACAGTGCATCTGATAGCAAACAATGAAGCCCGAGCCAAGCCCTGCAGATCGCGGGATCTACTCAGCCTCTGTATTGTTACACATAGCCTTATAGGAGAGAACACGCAGAGGTCAGAATCGGGACAGTATAGCCGATCACCTTGATATGTTTTTGAAGAGCAAACTTTCAGTTATGTAGCATCCCGGATCTCGTTGACTAGGGAGGCGTTTGGGATATATCCATTGTTGGGCCTTGACGGGAAGGGCTAAGCGAGCAAGTTACATATGACCCATTAGATAGGTACCTAGCAAATGCATAACATATTTGAAGAAACTATTATGACCCAATATTCCTATTGCTGGAGTGACAATTGTTGGAGATTGAGTTGTGAGCTAAGGGATGAGAGGCACTCACCAACAATTCCCAGTAAGGGATGCTATGCTCGCGTTATGAATAGTTTCAGGGGTAATCTTGGACTGACATATCATATAAGGTACCCTAGACAACCCTCGAAAACAAAGAATAGGCATGTCCATTATCAAATGTTGGGCCAGTTTTCGGTCTTGTTGGTATTGTTAAACTCGTTCTAATGAACCTAGGGAAGCCGGCTACATCTGAGGCAGCTCCACACTCGATCAGCGGCGGCCGAGGTCCGTATGACGATGCGCCGAGAGGGTAGTCCTGCCACTCAGTTCCAACGACGGAGGAAGGTAACCTATTCGGGCTGTCTTGGGGAATTGATCGGGCAGTTAGTATTGTGCCGCTTTCACCGTAGAAGCGGTGCTAATTTTGTAAACTTAACTCCACGGGAGGATTTGATTCGGCGTAATCATGTTGGCCCCTCGCGGGCTGACTTTCATCCGAGTCGTGATAAATCTCACCGTTACACCAACTCCATTAGGATTAATATTATTTAATGCCTCCAACATCGGAGTTGGTCATATCGCCGATTGTTAGTCGTGATACGAAAATGTAGATCTGTTTTTGGATTTTCTTTTCTTTGTTTCTCGTAGTCAATTATTCTTTGTATCATGATTCTTAACCCGTTGATTATCCGTTTCAAATGGGTTCCTGGTTAGACGATACGTTGTTGAATAATGTGTACCAACACCCAGACATACCAGTTCCCCCACAAGCCCCGGCCCACGCGATGCCTGACTTAAATGAAGATTCGGATTGGGACACGACGCTGGTTGTAACTGATGAATGGCTGAAAGTGGCCTCGGAGAGACGACATAGCGGATGGGAATCAGTAGAGAGAAGATGGATTGAGAACCAACAAGCAATCCAGCCAGCCGTTCAAAAGCCGCCAAGGTAATCGCCAAGACGATCATATTTTGCTGTTGCATCTGACAGTGTATTGCAAGTGAACCCACGAAGGAGGCCTGTGAAGCGATGGCGCGGTTTCCTTATCCACATGTGTCTATTCCGACACCACAACTAGAGTTCGATTTTCGAATGAGAGTAATTTTGAACTCTCAGTCTGCTTCGGTTGCCGTAAGTGACGGCTTCAAGAAATGGTCAACGTTCTCAGATGGTAGTTGGGCGGGTCGATTTGGGCACGGTGTTGTTGTGGTGAGTTACACAGCATGCCATCAACCGCAGAGGTGCAAAATATTGACTCAATACAGAACGGGGGACAAGAGAGCCAAGACCTGGTTTATGGAAAGACAGTAGCAACTCAGGTAGAAGCTACTCATAAGCTACAGACCGAGGATGAAGTTCCAGCATAGTGAGTTTGTTGACTAACGAAATTTTTTTTATGAAAGACTGACCTATATGATAGCATCGAATGTAAAGCGCGAGGAAATATGACGGGAGCTCCAGAGATGATGAAGTTGCTACAGGATCTCAATGCATCACGAGATGTAGATCCAAGATTATGTCCATTCAGGGTATTCATAACTATGAAGACTCAAGACGAGCGTTATGCAAGCAAGTTGAACGCCGGTCTGTGGATCGGAAGTTGCTTATGGAAAGGCTTAGAGGTCGTCTATGAGTAGGTTTACCCATATCATTATTGTCGGATTGATAACTAATGGTCTTTGACACAGCGCCTACAGAGTAAGTTAAAGAAGAGTTTATATGCGGCACACAAAGGACAATGACTATCACGATGGGAAAAGGCTTTGAGGATATAATCGGTTTACCCGCATATGTTTTGGAGTTCGGCGTTGTCAACTTGCTTGAAAACATGAATGATCGAATATCGAGTGGCCCTTGGCCAACAATTGGATTTCAGTCCGTCCAAATGACTGGGTAGCTTGGAGTTCAACCCCTCTAAGGCAAGGAGATCTGTACATAGAAGTTTAACAAGTTTCGGCCCCCAACAAACCGGGATTTTTTGCGCGATGCAATCGAGATAAGGTCCCCGTATGCATGATGAGGTAAACCATTAGCACTACCAAGGGACGTCTGGTCTAGTCGATAGATAAAATTGTCTTATGCCATCGAGTTGGGACCTATTGTGGGTGGTCTAGACTTGGCCGTCAGGTAGTCTTGGATAAAGGTATCTATACCCAAACGGGCCAACGGCTCTCATAGAAGAGGGCTCGATCAGGGTTTCGAAACTGACGTGGTGTTACGGTAGAATTGGAGAGGGCATGATGGCATTTAGCGACGTCAACAGCTACCCCATACAGCCCATAGTCCATTAACTTGGCTAAGGCGGTCCCTGCATTTTCCAAATTTCAAGGGTCCTAGAGATGCCCCCGCTTTCGTCATATCTTTCATGTGATTGGTTAATTGTTTTAAGCTTGCTGCTAATTGGTTGCCCATCTCACATCAGTACGTCATACCATGATTTACTATCCCGTACATCACCATCGCCAGCACGAAACCGGTTTGCGTCACGATCATCGAGATGGCACACTCGGCATATCGAGGTGCTCAAATAGGCCCAAATTCCGCTGAAGGATTTCGGGAGTTTTGTAAACTTGAATCCAAGAATTTTAAATCCTCACAAGAGCATTCGATACAAGCAGCAGTGACTAGTGTCCCCAAGACATCAACTTACAACTTACATACAACGTTAACACTCTGACTAAAACAACTCATCCAACACATTATCAAGATGCCTCTCTTCTCTAGCCGCAGACCCGAGGAAGACCATGTCGTAGAGGAGCCCGTCCCTGAAAAGAGACACTCGCACGGTCTCTTCGGCTCCCGTCACCGCACCCCATCTCCTCCAGTCAGCGCCCGCACCAGTACGACCAACAGTTCGCGGCTCTCAAGTAAGTTTTAGCCCCAATCCCTTAGCTCTCAACGAGAGTAACAAACACACTAACCTTCGATCCATAGACGGATCATCCCCCTCGCGCCACCGCAGCGTGCTCCAGCGCACCTTCGGTCACGGCAGCTCCAGCAATCCAGACGTCGACCCATCCATCATCCAAGCCCGCGAGCGAGTCATGCAAGCGGAGACCGCGGAACGGGAAGCCGACCGAGCCCTAGAGGCGGCACGTCTCCGTGTGCGCGAGGCTAGAGCCGAGGTCAAGAGACTGGAGCTCGAAGCTGCCGAGGAGGCTCGCCGTGCCAAGATCAAGCAGTACCACGCTCGCGAGGTCTCGAAGCGCGGCAAGCAGCTTGGCCGTATGTTCTCATCCCCGGACATCTTCTCGTTAGATGATGGTGATCACTAATAGTAATGCAGGTCACGATCCTTAAGTTACATTGCTGGAACATCGCTTATTCCGCAATGCAAGGCTATTTAACCTAACCTAGTTGGATTATAAGTTCTTTTAACATATTGTATGAATGTTTGTCATGAAGACCGTATTATGATTATGATATGAGTGTTATAAGGGGGAAACAATACCAATTTCTTATCTTGTATTATCACCATGTATCATAGGTGTCAGCGCGGCGCTGTTTGTTAGATAAACGCATAGTTGATTCTATTCGACATCTGTTCTGAAACATTCGGTAGTGATATTCGCTTGGTTAGGCGTGTGCCCTGGACAGTAATGCCCTGGACAGTAACCTTCTAGAATGAGGTATGCCTATTGAATACATGTTTAGCAAAAACCCCATCGCTCATTTCTGATTCGATCGGAATTAGTATTAAAGCAATGAAGTTATTACAGGGGGTAATCTTGCAACATGTAGCACATTATTCTGAGCACATAACATTCCTCTCGTTATGTTAGATCTTCGCATAATGTCATGTGTTTCCCCCCCTTTCTAAAGTTTGCTTTCTCCTCTTGAGACATTTAGGGTCTAATGATGTCAATAGGTCATTCTGCTTAATTCGGTATTTGAGTAGGTAGGCGTTGTACAAGCCACAACCGCAATGTAGAACTGCCTTGGTGTCGTTACCGGTTTTGCATTTACGTACCCCTCGTTTCTACTTACACCAAACAGACGCGGTACATGGTATCTCCTGGGATCGGTGTCGGTTGGATGCTGGCAGAATATGCTACTACTAATGACAGGATTCTCGGTCATTATTTCGAATACGACACCGCATCTTCTTCGGCTACTCCTCGAGAAAGTAGGAGGGTAGAGTCGTAGGATTACTAGATATTACTAAGTGGGGATTTTTAAGAAAACGTGTTCGTATTGTCAAATGAAGTAGAAAAATGGTATCATGATGGTTGAATCATATGTACAGCTCATAAATCACTAGGGAATTATTCAGTTTTCGTTGTAAACTGGTCGACGTACAACCATCAGGCGAATGATGAAGATTCGCAAATTAGTGACGAATAGAGAGATACTATAGGTTTCGTCCCAAAGAGAAAACCAGGTTGCTAGCAATTTTTAAAGGGCTGAGATTGTGAAACATGCAGTTGCTCAGCCACAAATGTCGCAACATGCCACGACGCTAATGATACGCTGATGTGTCGATATGCATTTGCAAGGATGTTGCGACGAATGTCTGCGCCCATTCCGCGCGGTCGGAGCTAACGCCAAGGATCGATAAATCCATAAAGGGGGGGTGGGGGTAAGTACTGTTAGCCTTGAAACCTTGAAACCCGAGAAAGCCAAGACAGTAATCACAGGCCTACGACTCAGGAACAAGTGATTCCTTTCTATTTTTTCGCAAACGTAAAACTTTCAGAACCTCCCGAAAGTGGCTCTGAGCCGCATCTCATTCCGTCCATTTTACAACCTACAAACTACCTCTTGGAATCTATGAGACGGTTTGAACAACTACATACCTTCTTTTCTCTTCTTTGACTATCGTGGTTCCCTATAATATTTCTTAGCTCCGTCAATTGCTCCTCCGGATTTTCCCGTATGCCTCTCCAGTCCACTCGACCCTTTATCCTAGGCTTTTGAGTCTGCATCTCCCGACAGGACAATATGGCAAGTCGCAAGATGTTGTCCTTCAAAAGAGCTATCGTTTTCGCAGTATTCTTCCTCACAGCATTTATACTCCTTCGACGATCGCACACCACCGCCAACGATCCCGAGCCGTTTCGCAAACCCCCACCGAAGCCTGCAGATACAAACGGTCAACATGCTGGAGCGAAGAATGACCCGTCTACAACTTCCTACACCACAGATACGGACACTCTATCCAAAGACAAGCCGGTCCCTGCACAAAAGGCACTAGTGGACATGTCTAAGATGTCGTTATATGATAAGCTAGCTTACCAGTACCCATACGATGTCGAGACCAAGTTCCCAGCCTATATCTGGCAGACGTGGAAATGGACCCCCGCGAGTGGCGAGTTTACATTCCGAGATCAAGAAGCTTCTTGGACAATGCAGCACCCTGGATTCGTTCACGAAGTTATTACCGATCAGGTTGCTGTACACCTGCTGAGACTGCTCTACGCATCCGTTCCTGAAGTTCTCGAGGCCTACAACGCTCTCCCTGAACCTGTTTTAAAGGCCGACTTCTTCCGCTACCTCATCCTACTAGCCCGTGGCGGAATTTATTCGGACATCGATACATTTGCCATCAGAAGTGCTCTAGAATGGATACCAGATTCCGTGCCCAAGGAGAGCATCGGGCTGGTTATCGGAATTGAGGCAGATCCCGACCGACCCGATTGGAAGGATTGGTATAGTCGACGCATCCAATTCTGCCAATGGACCATTCAAGCCAAACCAGGCCATCCGGTCTTGCGAGATATTGTTACGCGCATCACCCAAGAGACTCTAAAGCGAAAACGTGAAAATCTGTTCATTTCAAAAGAGAAGAGTGTGGTAGAGTTTACCGGTCCCGCCGTCTGGACAGATGTTATCTTCGACTACTTTAACGACCCGCGGTATTTCGATATGAGAGCAAGCCAAGGCAATATCACATATTTGAATTTCACCGGAATTGAAACCCCAAAGAAGGTTGGCGATGTTATTGTCCTCCCCATAACTAGCTTCTCGCCTGGCGTCCAACAGATGGGCGCCAAGGATTATGACGACCCTATGGCATTTGTCAAGCACGACTTCGAAGGTAGAGTTCTCGCGTCGCAAGGCCGTCACCGCTAGCTAACTTAATTATTTAGGCACGTGGAAGCCTGAAAGCGAAAGGCATATTGGTGAGACTAACTAGAGGATGTTAATTCCGCCTTCTATCCCTTGAACTTTTTTGGGGCCATTTCCTTGCTGCCCTCTAACCTAGGAGATTGGTTTCCGCTAAGAAAGCCTCTCTCCGCCTGCCACCGGATCCACTGGCTTACCCTAGTCCGATATTATGGACTCGAGGATCGTACGACAAATTGTAACACTATCTCGCTACTTACGAAGTTCACGACCCGTCTGATGTGACAACATATATCGGTTTTAGTGGGAAGTTGTAGACTACAGGCTATTCAAGTCTACCTAACTTCCGAAAAAAGTCATTGTAAGATGACTTAGGAACAAGTCTGTACGTTTCCTATCATACCGTTTCGCCCGGTTTGTACCAATACTCCTATTATTTTGCTTCCGAGGGTAATGGTTGGCGCCTGGTGCGGACATTTTGGTGGTATACAAGAGATAGAATGTACAAGGCTGTGTTTGGCGCAACAAAGAAAAGGGACGATGCCATTCACCGTGGAATGGCCAATTGTATATACCCGACATGCATGGGTTTCGGCGTTTTGGAGGTGGATATTGATTAGTCTGCTTTTCACCAACTATCTTGGTCCGCCGACTCTAATGATGATGAGCTCTGCTTTCCAAACTCTCTATTACTGACTGTGAATCCACTAGTGATGATATTTCATCTGATTTCTCTGTGACAAGCCGATGTTACGAACCATGATAACCCTTTTGGTGCTTGGCATTGAACTAACCCACAGATTCGGTAAAACCAAATACACTTCCCCCGCGTTTCTCCTCATCGTCAGCCGCAGTTAACCCCACTCAGCCCCGTCGTCATGACGCTTAGCTTATTCTACAACCCCTTACCTAAGACCTAAAAAGAAACAATGAGGGGACTTACGGACTATATGTTGGATAGCCTCGCTCCGGATGTTCCATTGGTAGACGCTGGGTAGTTGTTGTATATACGCGAGGAATAGGGGCACGAGAGGGTATTGTCGGACGTGTTACTATCATTGTCGAATTAAACCCCGGAAGGCGTACGACTCGACCACATATTCCTCGTGGAAGAACATTTTCGCGGCTCCACGAAGTCCCCGGAATACCAAATCCGGCCACATATGTTTTGAATTGGAATACTCAAAACAACATGGAGTCGTCGTTTCGACCGTTAGTGTTGAATGCCCTCCGTGGCTACCGGTTAGACCGTTGGCCTCTGGCACGTGCCTTATGCCATCGATCAGCTCGAAGCCCAATTACGCACCACTCGAGGTGCAATCGAATTGCGCAGCGAAGAGGAGTTGCCACATCTCATTTGAGTTATGTTGAGGGCCCTCGAGACGTAAGTTCCTCTCGTCCAATCAGGTAGATCTAGTACTACTTGAGCTCACCTCATTTAGAATGAGAAGATATGTAAAGATAGTCTTCTACTTCTTAAGACCACTAACTTAGCATATTTTGGGGCCTGTATGAGCATATAGAAGTTAATTGTGTCTTTGTCTTCATTCTCCGCATGAGATCATACTGGCTGAGTTATACTGACATTTGCTAGCCACCGCTACTCACTTGCACAATACCAGAACACTTCGCCCAGATAGTCTCTCAATATGGCGATCAGCCCGCTGCAGTATTCCGGTCTCCAATAACCGCGGATCTCTCTTCGTCATCAACCTCGCCCAGTAGCGCCACACCAAAGACTACGACTTTGACATACGAGGCTCTTGATGCTCAGTCCAATGCCCTTGCGCATTCTCTACGGTCCTTAGGCGTAAAGAAGGGGGACCGGGTCGCAGTCAGCTTAGCTAACGTCCCCGAACATGTCGTAGCAACTTATGCGATCTTCAAGCTAGGGGCTGTCTTGGTTCCGCTAAACCCAAGCTTCAACGCTCACCAACTCAGTGCCGGGCTATCCCGCTTAGGCGTAGAAGTGCTGATTGTCGGAGCCGTCACAGACCTAGCCTACAAGCCGTGCCGCGGCCGCAGTAATTTGGATTTGTTAACATCGCTTATCCCGAATCTAACGGCAAGCAAAGTCGAGTCGGAAACGGTCCCTACACTTAAGAATGTGGTGCTTGTAGATAACACGTCCTGCCACCCTAATACTCCTTTTCCTTCCCCATCGGATTTACGTGCATTGACGCCCTACTCCACGTTACTTCTATCCTCGTCCTCATTCTCCGCCTCCCGCCCGATTACCCCGGACGCCCCTCTGTCGCCTGACGAAACAATCAATATCCAATTCACATCCGGCACGACGTCATTGCCAAAAGCCGCCATGCTAAGCCACACCAACATCCTAAACAACGGGCGTCTGATCGCAGCACGCATGGGCCTCGAACCATCAGACCGCATCGTGTGTCCGCCCCCGCTATTCCACTGCTTCGGCTGCGTCCTCGGGCTCCAAGCCACCGCAACCACCGGCGCCGCCATCCTCTTTCCATCGCCGGCCTTCGACCCGGCCGCGACCCTGCGCGCCGCCGCCGAGCACCGCGCCACCGGCCTCTACGGCGTCCCCACCATGTTCGCCGCCGAGCTGGAGCTGCTAGCGAACCCGGCGTTCAGGGCCAGCCTGCCGCGCGACGACGACGACGACGACGACGACGACGACGACGACGGCTTCAAGAACCTGCGCAAGGGCATCGCGGCGGGGAGCTCCGTGCCCGAGCCCCTGATGCGCCAGCTCAACGATAAGCTCGGCCTGCAGGACCTGGTGATCTGTTACGGTATGACGGAGACGAGCCCCGTGAGCATTATGACGAGCCCGGGAGATCCGCCCGAGAAGCGCGCCGGGTCCGTCGGCCGCGTTATGCCGCATACGGCGGCCAAGATCGTGTCGCGGCACGACCGGAGCGAGATCCTGCCGCGGGGCGAGTGCGGCGAGTTAGCTGTTTCGGGGTACCTGCTTATGAAGGGGTATTTCAACGATGCGGAGCGCACGGACGAGGACTTGGTTAGGGATGAGGAGGGGAGGAGGTGGATGTATAGTGGTGACGAGGCGCGCATGGATGAGCTGGGGTTCGTGGAGATCACGGGCAGGATTAAGGATTTGATTATTCGCGGCGGCGAGAACATACATCCGCTTGAAATCGAGGTCGTGATTATGCGGCACCGACTTGTGCGCGAGGCGAGTGTTGTGGGTGTGCCTGATGAGCGGTACGGAGAGACGGTTGCGGCGTTCGTTGCGGCGCATAGTGGGGTGAAGACTGTTGAGGAGGGGGAGGCGGTGGGAGAAGGAGGAGATGGTAGTGAACATGGGGTGCTTTCGAAGGAGGAGGTCAAGGATTGGGTTAAGGAACATCTCTCGGGTCATCTGGTGCCTAAGTATGTCTTTTGGATGGATGAGTTCCCTAAGACGGCTAGTGGCAAGATACAGAAGTTTAAGTTGAGGGAGTTGGCTAAGGAGTTGATCGGTAAGGGGTCACGATAGATATCTGGATAGAGAGGATGTAGAAGGCCGATGCGTAATGTATCGTTTGGGTTGCCCATGTTCTCCTGTCCGGTTTCTTCTCATTTTCACGCGGTGCAACGCGAGTGTTATTCGGATTGAGATATCATTGTAATCTAAGCAAGTAGGTAATATCTGGTATCCCATGCTGGCCGGGAGTTGACACCAAACTTCCATGCGCCTTTGAGCGAGGGTATCCAAAACCGCCCTATGCAATGAACAGCCTCGAGATCCAAAGGGTCCCGAGGCTGCAATGAATGAATAGAATAACTCCCCATATGTGAAATCAAGGCTTTAAGCCTTCCGACACCGTAAACACCTTGGATCCAGCTTCATGCAAGTCATTTAATGCATAATCAGTCATACCCGGACACCAATTCAAATGCGCCCGATTTCCTCCTCTCCTAGGGGCAATTCCCCTCCAGGCCCCAAATTTCTACTCTTCTAGTCCTACTCAGCCAAAGGATTGTTCTCCATGATATATTTAGGTAGGGGTGCGGATCCATATTAAACCGTCAACTCAATTGTTTGCTTGCCGCACCAAATGTTGAAATCTTGCATAATCTGGGGTCTTGTCATGCCGTCCGCCAAGACCTTGCCGTTCCGATTCGATGACGGAGCCATACCCCTGTAATGGCGGCATCCGTACCATTCAGACCGGAGCTTGGCAATGTGCAATTCGAGAATATAGCGACAATCATGCAAGCGATAGGAGCGAATGTCTCAAATCCGACTCTTTCCAACTTCTCCACCAGTTATGTTATTTAATGAATATCATAACCGTACTTGCCTCCAGTCCCTCCAGCCGCATAGACAATCCGTTCGCGAATTGCCTATCGCGTTGGTCATGGTACCTGGGAGTTTGCGGCGGCGCCCATTGTCTCAGCGAGAGACGTTATGCCCGAGCCCGACATTGATAACGCAGCGTTACTTTTAGGAAACAGGTTCGAGACCACATTGGTGGCGGCGCTGTCTCTGTTGACGTATACGGAAGCGTATCTAAGAAGTAGGAGGACGTTCCGCTGGGTGTATACAACGGCGGCGAAGGAGATGACGGTAAATAGGAAGCAAAAGATTGTCCAAAAGACAGCCTTCTCTACAGGGGTGAAGACGTAGACGCCGTAGGTAACCTCGATTCGGTACTTCTTGAGCCAAGCCCAGCGAGCAAAGGCTTCGATTGTGGAAGGTTTAGACATGTTTGTGTTGATTGGCGGCGATAACAACAACGACGACGATAATGATGCCGAGAGCTTCCAAGACCTGACTACAGCTCTAGGTAACCCCGAGGAAGAAAACAAAGGGAAAGCAAAGGCACGAAAATAATAGGCAAATATTAATAAAATAAAATAGTTCGGCACTCAGCCTGCATTCCTTGGGCCTTGGCATATATATGTATATTCCATCTAGTTGTGTTTCCCGAACCGGCCACAGGGAAAGCCAGGTCAGGCATGTACCTAGCCTTATGTATGTATGTAAGCAAGGCATACCTGTATAAAAAAAAAGAGGTAGCGACCACCGGAAGGCTCGGAATGTGCAATCAACTGGATGCGGGAGTTAGGCTGTTGGAGGGCATGACCCTTGTTCTATCCGTGGGATTTTCGTGAGAATCCCATGTAAGCTGTGATGGAAACCCGCATCTGTAAAGAAATGCCCATTATCTAGCTTGTACAAGTAGCTGTAATGCCAATGCCCCATGACCCATGCTCTCTTGGCATGGTTAATAATACCGAAATAATAATGCAAAAGAGAGCCAAAGTAGAAGAGAATGGAAAGAGCCTCAACCCCGATAGTCCCGAATTGACAAGCGAGCTACCGCTATGAACGGAACTAGTGTGTCAGTGGAACTTCTGATAGGCTCTTATTTACACCTCTTTCCTTTTTCCAATTTTATTTCCACCCGAATCGACAAGGTTGGTGACATTTCCTCCCTTTCCTCAGCCATTGTCTTATTAGGCTTTGTTATCTTCATCATTACTCAGCGGATCAGTCTCCAATTTTATTGGTCCACTCCTGCTTACGGAGATCCGGGGAGAAACAACGAGATCATTGCATGGAAGTTGTTATAAACCGGGTTTAATAAGCAGTAGTTAACTCCTCTTCTATGCTGAATAAATTAATAAATGACTTTGACATATGAAAACTATGATTCAACAATGTTGGCCTATTAATCCTACATGTATCCCTGGAACAAATCACAGGAATCATACCTATTACGGAAGAGACTATCCTACCCATCTTCCTTCATTTGGGTTAGTTGGGCTCGAGTAGGCAGTTAGGCACTTACAACCCAGCCGAAAACGTTAACGACAGGGCTGATAACACAAGCTTTTAGAGCTCATGCATGCTTACCACGAATTGACTTTAGACCGCCAAGGAACTCCAGGAAGGAGTCACAACCATGTCAACTTTACATACATACATACCCATATATGTATACATGACAACTACATGTATATCCCTGCTCTCATGATCGGGATTCGGAGAGCCGCCTATTATACACTAGTGGGTATTGTACTACAATTTGAATCTCTTCCAATTTTATAGAATTTAGATGCGAGGGAAATGAAAGAAAAACTTTGAGGACCCATCTCAAGAGTAACAAGAATCTCACGTAATTCAATTACCTGCAGCGATAGCGGTAATGGATATCACGGCACAGAGGGCGTGATCAACTAAAAGTAATTGTTACACGACATTGCGATCTCGCCAGCCGCCGCTGCTGTGCCTCTCGTCTGCATACGCTATCTTGGGCGAGAGCCGCTTAGATCGGCAAATGTTTACCAGCCCTTCGGAGAGCTCGGACGGTCGTGTCGGCCATCTCCACCAACAACGAACGATTTCAGGACCAAATACCCCGGCAGCCCGGGTCGAGATGGGGAAAAAGAATCTTCTGGTCAATAAATCCCGTTCTTTTTTATCATCGAGATCTGATCACGCGGTCAGAATTTATCGACCCAGAAGAATTTATCCACGAGATTCAGACACATCCGGCACCGCCGGACCAGTTGTTCGAGTCCATCTAACTCCAAGGATCTTGTCCAAAATCCCGGACAAAAGCTTTTTGTTTACATTCACATTCCCGTAGGACCAAGTGGGAAACATGCACCGAGATCTCATGCAACGGACCGGGCGGCGGCCTACTCCGATAATATCCAATGAAAATAGGGCGAAACTGCATCTTCCCGATATAATGTAGCACAGCATGGACTGGGTATGCCCTATTTTCACGACTGACTAAAGCGCCTTACCGCTTTTTTTTCAACGAGCAGGACTAAATACAGCACGACATATGAATGGACGCATAACTAGTGAAGCTCAGCATTGCACATGCGACAATAAGGCATGAGGGGAATCTCGATGTTCACATAGTGAGGTTGCGCTCATGCTGGACCCAGGCTGGATTTAGTTAGATCTTAACCCCCTCAACGCCGGGGGTAAGGTCGATACGACCGAACACTATACTCCGTGCCCGGATCTAACGGATGAAGGACAAAGGGAACTTTGAGTGGTCTAAAGTCCACGTGGTTTACATTTCCAACAAAGGAACATGATGTGTACTCGATACTGACCTCGAATACTTTCATCTCTTCGCACAAGCCGGGTTTATCGAGTACCGAATAGAGGATTATAAGCTATGCTACGAGCCGACTGGAAACTCTTAAACCTCTTGGAACTCTTAGGATGCCTGCGGCGACGATTTTTACTAGATGCACCTACCTAGACTCTCCCCCCAGATACCGACAAACATCTTCTTAACTACCGAACCTCTTAGGAAGCCGAGATACGCATATGCAAGGGTTAGTAAACTATGACATCAAGTGCACGTGGTCATGTGCAGCCGCGTCCTTACATGGCTGAACATCAGGCTGGAGATCATCGATCTAGCGAATCCGATGAAGTTTGGCCACGTTTCGAACCCCTAGGTGCTGAGCAACTTTCACCTCCTAGCGAGTAAAGTGCTTGCGGTGCCTGATGTCAATGGTTGTTGATGCTTCTCATAATATCCGGGCATGTATCACGCTATTCTCTCGTTCCTTTGCAACTTCGGATTATCAATGTAAGTAGTGACTTGACCATGTATTCCGTCACATTGCTCACTCTGTTTCTTCTATCAGGAGTCTTTACAATGTTAGGTAGAATACTAGCGAAGTTTGAACAGATGCAGGATTGGGAGTATATATACCTATATATACTGGAGAGGGGTTGTTTGAGGTAGGTAATGACCTGGCAGTTCACATTGAATAGCCCTCTGCCCTTGGTGTAAACGCGATAGAAAAGAATATGATTTCGCTTGCATTTTGTATCCGGCGACCAATATGCTACGAAAGCTTACTTCTTAGCCGTGACTTCTCACCATCGTTTGACAGACTTCATCCATCATCTACTCGGGAGTCACCGCTCTTACCACCAACTATTTAGCTCAGTAGGTACTACTCAACGGTAGGAACCTGCATTACTTGCCAACCGACCGGTTCAATCATAGCATAAACAGCTCTATATGGAGGTGCCTACGGAAGTGTTAAAATACGGCAGCACATCTAAGGCATGTTACTCTTAGATAGGTCGGCTGGTATATGCCTTTGAGTTAGTGCCTCATCATCAAGTTCACGTATTCAATATCATGCCAAAGCTACGAGAGGGATCTCACGACGCGATTGATTCTTATTTACCCATGGAGCCCCCGTACCCACCGATCAAGCCACCGCGAATTCGCTAACCCATATTTAATACATGCGCAAATGCCCATCGGCTCATCTGCATTCATAGTGTGATTCGCATCCTGCCAGCCCGAGCATGGATCCTGGCAGCCTATGATGAACTGACTAATTCTGATTTAATGAGCAGGTCTACTAGTCACTGTCCCTGGAACACTCTGTCCTAGTTTCGTCGGCTTCGGCAAACATCCCCAAGAGCAGCCTCGCCGCAGAAAAGGGATGTACTCTGCCTCTCCGGATGCCTTGGTTGCCCATGTCTTCGTTGCAGGGTCGAAATGCGCAACTGAGCACCACTCTATCCACTGAGCCATCGGTATCAGAACTCGCCGCCCACATACCGAGCATGGCAATTCGCCGGAGTCGGCGTTCTGCTCGCTTCGATCGGCAATCTGCTCCACTAAGCTGACAAGGTGGGGAGGTGCGTTTTCGGGAAGGCAATCCTGGAGCTCACGAAGCCGTCCAGCCCTTGCGCAAGATCGGAGAGCTAGCTCAGACAGCGATAATACGCGGCTCTGCTTGCCAGAGGGAGCGGACTGGTGGCGCTTGGAGCGTCCGAGTGCGGGCGGTGGTGTGGGTGGCGAGGATAGGTCCTCGGTCTCGATGGTTATAGTTGAGTTGGATGGTGAGCCGATTGGTCTTGATTGGGGAAGTTGGAACTTAGAGATGATATGTCCTCGGCCATCATGGTACTGGACTGGTGAGCGCGCAAATGTGCGAACATCCCATATCGCGTTATCCATTTCAGACTCGGAATCCAGCCACTCAGGCTGGACGACGAATCCATCCTCCTTGTTGAGCCAAAATTGTTCTATCGTGCCATCATCATGCTCTATCTTCACGGGGAGAGCCACAGCATTACCCATATCAACCTCCGCGTTCTGGTCTTTCTTCGCTGCAAACTTATCTGGCAGGTAAAATGGGCTAGGGTGTATGTTCAGTGTCCGAAGCTTGCTCGGAAATCTCATCAAGTCCAAGAGTTCCCAGGGCAGGCATCGAAGTCGCGCAAGAGATAGATTCAGAGTTTCTAGGTTACGCATTTTGCCAATGCTAGGTGGTAGCTCGATAATTTCGGTGTTTCTCAGGCTAAGAACAGTCAGGTGTTCCAGGCTAAAGAGGGCACCTGGAACGCGGAGAAGCGGGTTATTAGAAAGATAAACTTCGATGCGCCGCTCCTTTGGCTCGAATGGAAACGATTCATCTATGAGAGGGGTGGCGTCAAGTATGGAGAGCTGCGATATCGTCGCATTTGAAATATTCTCAATGCCAGAATAACTACAGCGAATCAGGTTTAGAATTTACAAGCTCAACTAACAATCATATACCGGCCGGGAAATGGAGAAGGATGTACTCACGACAGGTCAATTACTTGGCTTCCAGTATCGATAGCACGTTGGATCACTTCTCGAGCGGTTGCTTCGCTCGGGGAGATAACTATGGCGGGCCGAGCATGCTTGAGTTGTAGTTTGGGCTCAGTGGGCAGCTTGATATCTGAGGTTGTATCGTCTTCTGTGTCTACGGAATTGTCGCTTCCCATCCAGACTCCACTATCAAGCTGACGTTTGAAAGTCCTTCTCGTCTTAGGCAAGGGCCGCGAAATCTCAGAAAATGTAGAGTCGGAAGAGGTGGGATGCTGCTGGAACCAGGACCCAACGTAGCGCTTCTTCCGATGTCTTCCTTGTGCATAATTCTCTACGCCCGGGTCGTCATCGCTAGAGAAGACGGCAGGATCACTGGAGTTGGCGAAAACTGGCAGTGAGGGTTGTCCATCGCGAGCGCGTTTTCGCGTATTGGCGAAGGTCTGGGTCTCAAAGTCCCAAGAGACTGTAGGTAACTTGGGAAGAGTCGGTTCTTCAGCCATAGCTGTAGCACGGTAACCTGAACACTAGGTACCGTGTAAGACAACTGTATATGTGAGAGGGTGAGGTTAGGAGGGTTTCACTTGAACGCAGATGGTTGATAGCTTAATTGCGGGATGAATTGGAAATGCTGCGAATTAGAGTAAACATTCTTAGCGTGACGCCTTTTCAGTTCAACCACCCGCACCAGGCGCGTCACGTCACGTTCAGAAGTCAGGGACCCACCTTCCCTAACCAGCAAACGCGGCTCCGGGATCGCGCATGCAGCGGTCCCACGGTTCTGGGCCATAATCCGATTCGCTGACGCCCCGTTTCTTTAATCCTGTGAAATCGAAACTGATTCAATTTGAGCTGTTTTAGATCCAGCAGTAAAGAATTGGTGGGGTTCTTAGGATAAGTATGTAAGGGTCCTCAATGTCTTATCCAGTTCATGTGTTCCATAAAATATTCGGTACCGAATCGGATTAGTTAACCATTTATCGCAGACTGAGTACCAGGGCTAGCCTCGCGAGTCGGTATTATCGCAAGCTATGGATTACATGCTTGTGGACTGCGGATATGAATGATCCCCGCGGATATGGGAGCTAAGAGATGTGAGCGGACATACGTGTACGCTCAATCCCAGTCGTCGTCCTCCTCATCGTCAACAGTTGCGTGCTTCAAATTTCCACTCTTAATTCCTTTGCCCATCAGTTTCTCCTCTCTAGCCTCCTCAGCGTCTCGCTTTCTCTTGACAACCCTCATATCCTTCTCATCGACTGCACCCACCTCTACTAACAAATTGTCGATGTCCAACATGCTCATTCGCACACCGCCGACAGTGACGAGAGTGACTATTTGCTTCACAATATCGCCGTTCTTATACACAAGGATCGTAGGGCAGTTACGATCTGGATAGTTCTCGATAGCCTTGTCCGCTCTGATCTCACAGAATTTGATATCACCATATTCTTTCGCCGCTTGTCTCCATAGTTCCGATAGGACTCTGGACTCGACGTTGGTGCCTAGCGAGGAAGTAAGGTTGACAAACACAGGCCCGTTGTGAGAGGCGTCTGTGACCTCGCGCGAATACTCGGGTTTTGATATGGGATAGACCGAGCCATGTATTGACTTCTTAGTCAATTTATTCAGCTCCTGTATTCGCTTCTGTCGGTACTGCTCTAGGAATGCCTCGTCTTCTTCGTCTTCTAATGCGTCAAGCTCGTCAAGTTCCTTTCCTTCTAATCTATTCTCATGTGCTATTCGGCGACCCTCAAGTATAGCTTCCTCAATCATAGGTGTAGGAGACGGGGGTTTTTCGGGTATGACTCCATGTTTACGAAGTATATCATTCCTATTGTCATTATTAGGCGGATGCTTCGGAGCATAGAGTCGCTTGATACAATTATAGACCGTACCATTCGGTATCTGCATTAGGATCGTCAATGGGGACAGCTATTCGCTGATCTGTCGGGGCAGCCATCTGATGCGATTGGTACTATTCGTAATAGTAAAATGAAGAGATAACAAGGTTCGGGGCTGTAGGTTCTATATAATATAATTATGTGCATGTATTAATATTCCTCATTGCCTCGTGATGAAATCTGACTCTTTTGATGTTGCCTAATATCTTGTTACGAATGCGTATGTAGCAATCAAAGCGACGACCCCGCAGCCCCTCTACAATAAGGTTCTAACACACTATTAATATGTAGTATCGATAAGACGATGGATGAACATCCCACTTTTGGCGGCAGCTGGCGGATGACTGGCGCCCAGCCGTTAAATTTACAGTGGTCTGGGCTTTCAGTGGAAGTGTGGGCCTCCAGAAGCCCTAGCCCTCCTTGACACTAATCCTGATTGGGTCATTCCAGAAGGGTCCTAGTGAATTTCGCCTCTTCGCCCACCACAGCCAATCCGCCCGAGCAAAATCCGCTTCCCCCGAAATTTACCAAGCGAACTTTTAACCTCGAAAGCACACACGACCTCTTCCCCTCAATCATCAACTACTGTCGCTTGCGAGCCTAAACAAAATCTGCCATCGTCGATATCTTCAGATTTCGTTAGTCAATATTACGCTTGCCAACCCATCACAAAAGACACTTTACGTGATAATTAGACAAGATGGTAAGTTTGAATGACTATTTTGATTATGTTTTCGATCAAATCATCGACCGACCTTCGCCGCTTTTCGCTTCATCAAAAAGTCTGCTTCCTCACCAGCCTGGACGATGGCCACATGGACAGGGAACATTTTCAGCCTTGCCTATCGCTACAAAGACAACTACGGCTCTTCCTCCAATAAACGATATGGCTCGGTCGATGATGATACGATTCACAATATTCAGCAGAACTGTTATGCTGACAAGTTTCCCCTAGGTTCTCGCTGTTGATCTCCTCAACCCTAGCCCGGCTGCCGAGGCCAAGAAGCACAAGCTCAAGGTACGATACCCCGAAGACGAACAATATATTGAGATTAATCAACAGTAATACTAACGTCTTTGAGTAGACCTTGGTTCCCAGCCCTCGATCGTTCTTCATGGATGTCAAGTGCCCCGGCTGCTTCACCATCACCACTGTTTTCTCCCATGCTCAGACCGTTGTCATCTGCCAGGGTTGTACCACCGTGCTCTGCCAACCTACTGGTGGCAAGGCTAGATTAACTGAGGGCTGCTCTTTCCGAAGAAAGTAGAGGATTTCGTCTCGTCTTTTCTTCGTTATTGGGCATTGGTCACGACTTCATGGTGTGGTTCGGATATCTGCAAGGGCATTCTCGACGGAATGGGCGCATGAAAACTTGGCATTTTGTCTCCCGGACATAATCGAATTCTCTCTACGAATCTCTACGTCATTGCAGATAGACGACGGATACCGAAAAGAACCTTCAATACAAAAGGGGCGTTTGGGGTCCTGATATCTTGCATCATCCGTTTTTTCTACGAATGTTTTTTTCTCGTTTTTCTCGCCTTGTGTGTTACGCAGTCGTCACCCTTTAGACGCAAGGCAGGATGGTAGTTACTGCATGGGTGGATAGCTGGAAATGGCTTTCCATATGAGCATCGTCTGAGGCTTATCTCGCAAGGTATGAACCTCTAGATGTGAGGACGTGGAACGTTGATTGAGGATCGCTACATACCCAATCGCAGTGGTTGTTTGTTTTCACTGCAATTAGGCGAATTCACAGAGTTCCACGAACGTTCCTGGTGTCAACTATTCCATTGTGACCGACTAAATCCTGATATATTTACTTCTCATCACCTTTAATCTATGACTCTATGAGCCAATGCCATAACATCGTAGTCCTAACTGGTATTATATTCTCATATCCATCAAACAGCACAAACTATAAGAAACTTCTTGACTGAGTAAAGAGGCAATGGTTGAATTTATTTTTCCGAGACAACTTAAGAGGCTGGATTCTTGGTTGACTTAGCTGAGTGTTCATACATGCAAGACATTTCCGTCACTCTGTTACAAGCTACTAATATATCTTGACTTGCACAATAAAAACACATGATGATTTTGAGAATAGTTTGACAGTTCACGTTGTAGCAAAGGAATCTTGAGCGTCATTACTGGAGATTGTGGTCAATTACAAGGTACCTAAGATACATGTAACCATGAACCTCCGAAAGCTTAATGCAAAAGGTCCCCAAGAATATGATGGAGTCACTATATGAATCATATAAGCCCATAAATTTGATTGATATTGCCCCCTAAATCTTTATTATCTTAGGTTATAGACGACCAGACACCTTACCTTCAAGCCTTGCCTATCACCGCACTGCCATTATATGTACCTACTTGTAAGGCGACGGCCAAAATATTGGGGTTGGGGTCTTAGCATATATTCAGTGGGGCCCCTTGCCAAGACCCAATTAACGCGTAAAAACACGCCTCTTAGATATTAATTACGCGCATCGCGCATCCCCCCACTTCCCACTTTCCAAGCAGCTATCATCAACTGATCAGCCGCCCCCAAATCTTCCAGCCTCCCTCCTGACTGACGGCATCTTGATTTTCCCCTTCTTTTAATCCTCCGAACATATGAGACGAAAACGCCAACACAGAACAAAACTTAGCACACAGACCATCAGCTAGCCCAGAATTTCAATTGCTTGCCGGTTTTTGTTCCTGGATAATTGATTGATCAGTCTGTTCTTTCGGCGCTGCGGGTTCCCGCTGCAGTTGCTACAGTGCTGATCTACTCTTATTGCATCATCGTATCACGATATTAAGAATCACCAAATCCCGGGCTCTGGCTCCGGACCTCACGTCTCTTCTTTGGATCTGAGGCAACCCGGACTGGGTCAAGTGGGCCGCATCTCATCCGACACGTAATTCGTACAACGACCTGCAGCCATGTCGGCACCACGGACCAAGCGCCAATTCGCAGGCGCAGCAAGTGATCCCGCTCAACGACAGATCACCTCGTTCTTCAGCAGTGTGCCTTCATCTTTGACATCATCCACCTCGCAGCATCTCAACGTCTCTTCTCCTATCGCTAGCCCTCCGCTGCCTGCGTCCGTCCAAGCGAATTTACTCTCGGTGGGCATGCGCGTGCGCAAGTCCGTCCCAGAAGGTTACAAGACGGGCGGCTACAACGCCTTTACGCTCTGGGACGAAAGTAACAACTCCAACCCCATGACACATAGCATCATGGGCGAGGGCCGATCGCGCGCAAACGCCATCTCGACGCCGCGGGAGCTGCTCCCCTTCTGCGGAATCCACAAGGTGGGCGGCTTAGGCACGCAACCCGAGAACGCCACCATATCTTCATCGCCATCATCGTACACATACTCCTCGACAGTCCATCAACCCCTCCTCAGCATCAACGGCCTACCACTCGACGACGACAGCATGGACGATGACGTCCCCGGGCTAACGAGCAGCCAAGAATCCATCGAGAGCACCGCCTCCTCCAACCTCTCCGTGTCCCCCTCCAAGACGCGCAAGCGCTCCTACACCGAGGACGAAGAAGAAGAAACGCCCAACACCCCGGGCAACCTCAATCTCAACGTTAACTTCAACGTCTGGCGCGACAGCAACAGCTTCGACGGCGAAGTAAGCCCGCGGAGTCAAGCCCCCGCCGGCTGGGCGCCGAGCAACGGAAGGATCATGGCGATGCCGCGGAAGGCAAAGCACCGAGGGGGTAAGCTGAACCCGCACGCTGTGGACCAGGAGAATGTAATGGTAGTCGAGGGCCCCGACGGTGCTGATTTCGAGGAGGCGGATTTCTTGGTCAGAACGGCCGAGTTCGGATACAGGGAGGGAAGTAGAGGGTGGGAGGTCGAGATGAGCGACGTTTAAAGCAAACAAGAAAGAGACATGAATGCGGTGCGTTATTAAATTAAATACAGTTGGACAGGATAAGGATACCCGGAAGAAGAGGAACGAGACGGAAAGGCGAGAATGGAGTACAGGGACACAGCTGCAGCTGTTGTATTATTTGGAATTGATTGATAAGGGAGGGCAAGACAAGACGTCTCGGCGAAGACTGTATGATGAGGTTGATTGGCCGGCGCTGGGGAGTTTTTCGTGATTGCGTTGCGCGAAGATTGCATCACTTTGTATACCAACCACATTCGGGATCACGTTCGGACAGGAGCACACGCCGGGTGACTTGCTACCTACTCGGCAAGTGAGATAGGTTGATTACTTCATCTCCACGCGGGAAGACTGCTTGTAACATTACACGAAATATCGTTCCGCATTGAATTTGCACTCGTAGATTTCATGCACGGCTTCATCTTAGTGACCACTTTCTGGGAAGATTACTATATTATTTCTCCAAATATGCTTTGGAGTGTAAAACACTAATTAATACCTATCATATAATCACGAGTATGCAATTTTACCTACTCGACATCCAGCTGGAGCCCTCCAAACGGATCTCGGAATTCGAGCAGATCTCGCTGCCCGTAGAACTCACCGGCTACAGTAAGGATCATATTCAAGGTGGCTCGCTCGTTGATCTTGGCTCTGTAGAGCTCTTCTTTCCTCTTCGCTTCCTCCTCTGCATCAAGGGCGGCGAATGCTTCGTCCATTAAATCTGTAGTTGGCGGTTCCGCCGCGTCCTCAGCTGTGGTGTTGTCGAGCCGTTGGAGGAGGCGTGTCTTGGCCATCTCTATGTCAGCGGATGATTCTGTTTGCTGCTGGGGTTCTTCGGATACTTCCCCGTCCTCCTCCGAGTCCGAATCAATCTGCATCTCGACATCTGAGTCTCCCGTAGCTTCTCCCGTAGTCCCCTCTGGTTTATTCTTCTTGAAAGTAGCGCCCGTAAGACCCTCGTCCTTAGCGAGAGCATCAGCGTCGGCGTCGCCGTTCTTAACATCGAGGTCGATGTAATCAGAATCATAAGACTCCTCCGGGCTCGTCTCCTCGCTTACGCCTTCGACGACATCCACTTCGGCCTCGCCCTGGCTCCCAGGGCTGCTACCGTCGCCGACCTCGTAATGCTCTTTTAGAACCTCCATCTCGGCGAGGCTGACCATCATAAGAACAGCTCTCTTGCCCAGCTCGCGGATGTACCCGATCTCCTGGTAGTCGAGCTCGCCGCGCTCGGGCAGCCGCGCGAGCAGCGCCCAGATCCACCTACTGGTGCGCTCGCGGAGCTGCTGGTTCTTACGCAGGAACTTGCCGCCGAGGATGATGCGGAGGAGGCGGATGACGCCGTCCTTGTGCATCGCGGCCACTTGCGCGGGTAGTGGATCCGTGCCTCGGAGTCGACCGGACCATTTGAAAAATGTATCTGATCTAGGGCCGAATTCGCCTACTTCGGTTGGATTTGACCGTGGGAGAGAATATAGGAGGTGGCTTGGCGGTTCGGTCTGTAGGATTTGGCGTAGAGCTAGGTATTGGTTCGAAAGAGAGGTAAAGTACGCGTCGCGGATTTCGTCTGAGTTACTATTGTGCGGGCGGCCTTCGCTGGAGTCGGAGCTTGATTCGTCTTCGTATTCTAAATCTAGATCTGCTTCGCCCTCTTCACCTTCCCCATAGTTGTAGTCCTCTCCATCATAATTTTCTTCTTCATCCTGCTCTTCATCCTCATCCTCATCGTCGAAGTAACCGGGCGGATAGGCTGTATAGGCGCCGTCGTGATAATATCCTCGAAAATCGCCTCTGCCGTCTTGATATATGCTCCAGTCAATGTCCCCTTCTCCATTCGTCGAGTCGTCGGGACTGTCTGTAGTCTGCGGTACAGGTTGGGGAGGTAGTTGTGGCCCGGCCTTGCTTGCCACGAGGACGTGTGGTATCGCAGATGCTTGTGTTCTATACTCACCATATCAGTATTGATCACCTAAAGAAAGCCGGCGTACTGGTTTAGCCTTGCGAGTCTAGAGAATGGAAACAAGATGTAGGAAAGGTGAGCTTACCGAACAGATCTCAGGTATGCTAGTGCTTCGGTATCATCTTCGCAGTCTAGGTCACTATCCCCAGTTGGTACCGTCGTCAGACACTTGAAGTCACCAAATACTGCCCGCTGCCCGTAATTTGGATCTATATGCAGAGTTGACTTGGTGGATCTGGAGTACTGTGAATTCCGAGCCTTTTTACTTTCACTTCCTCCATAGTTTTCAGCTCTGCGTTTATTTGACCCCATGGCGCTTAGTGGAGTAATTACCGACGGATGTGTATGTGGTTTGTTCTTGACAGAGAATTGGTTGAATTGTTTTCCGAGTCGGATTGGAAAGTTAAGCTTTAGATGGTTTGTTGCATTTAGTCATTTAATTAGGTACTAAATCTGACACTATATCGGGGTAACAATGTAATACCCACTTAATGAGGTAGACATCAGCATCTTTATGGATCACTGGAATTAACTGAGTTCGCAACGCCCAGCCTGCGACGCGTCAGCCTTGGTTCTGGTGTAAAGTCATACACTATACCTCTATATCATAAAGGATTGCGTGCTGTCTTCGAGATGTCTATGTTGTCTGCAACACTTTGAAGAATTCTTTGGGTGCTTAGAAGTGAGCAAGGACAAGTTACTTGCGACGTGAGCGATGGTCTTGTTTTCCATAATTACTGGTTGATTAACTTAAAAAGTTCATTATATTCTTTATTTACCTTAGGGATGTAGGTAAATATCTAACAATCACTTCTGGTTTATTTGTCTAGATTAACAATGATCTGTTAATTAACCTTCGGATAACGTCAGGTTCTCATTTGTGCTTTGAAAAGGACTTGTGTCTTTGTCATCCACTCCGAAAGCTACACGTATAGACTTTTCACTATTACCATTTGACTAATATGATTAGGCATCAATATAGATTAGTCTGTCACACAGTCTCTCAGCTTGACTATGACAATATAGAAGCAACGTAGCGGAAGTTACTCCATTGCTAGTCGGTCGGCTCGTAATTTCTAAAACTATTTACATAGGATCGGGGGGCAGTATCTCCCACGACAGTAACTCTTCATAGAGTGAAGCTCGTTATGATACTAATTTAGACCCGAACATACATCCGGTTTAGCTCTTCAGCTACAGGTATGTAAGATATTCATGCCTAATGTAGCAGGTGTTACAACTTCTGAACATATTACTGTACTGGCTGATGACTCTACGTTAAGGCTTCTTATCTCGCATAGACGGAATCTTGTTCGCTGTCCCCATACTGTCATATTTACGTTCGACGTTGACTCTTGAAGGCGTGTCTCTCAGATAATGAGCCTAAAAGTTTAAAAGCCAAGGTGGTTGTTTCTTATCAGTATCCCCGAGTAGCGGTGTGTGCGTCTACCTAAGTCAGGAGAGGATGCCCTCAAGTTTCAACTTAGCTTCGCCTAAATAATACACCTGAGGGAATGATACGGAAATAATTCACTTCTTAGAGGCGAATATCCCGCACCCAAGACCCCAATGGTGCCATTATCGACATGTCAGAAGGATCTTCTGGCCATCTCGGCTGCCCTCGCCAGCTGAGGATTTGGGGGCGGCATGAGATGCGGTCTGTGAGCTAGGCATGATACATCATCGATGAATCCACACCGCAAATCTCGAGATGCAGTGCTGACCAGTAGCCAAGCATCCTGCGAAAAGCAAAGACGCCGATCGTCCTCAATAGGTGTGTAGCGGACGAACCAGAACAAGCTTCATGTTTCAAAGTTCAACCGTCCTACCCCGGAATCTGGGAATTCGCTGCCAAGGGTGGTACTCTGTATCATTGCATCAGCTAACCAGGTATTGTCTTCTTCTGCCCAGAGTTTCGTCATACCAACGGCAAGGCAGATTCCGGGGAAATGTTAATCGATTCCGACATGAGTTTAATCAGACGTCTTGTGCTTTTTGATCGTAGCCTCCTGGCAGTCTTGCACTTGAGGTACGATGTACGCCACAAATTCACTTCTACTTCTTTGACTATACTTTTCTTCCATAACTCTTTAGACTCGTGCCTGGTCCTAAGACTCATGGTTCTTGTTGGATAGAATGTTGGTCCTCAGGTTTGCGTCCTATTTCATAATTGATAGCGTCCTTAGGGAACTTGGAGTTGACCAAAGTAGACTATGAACCTTCCCTCTCCCGTACTGCTCTTGATGTATGGTTGCACAATCTCGCCACGGAGAGTGCTTCATCATAACTCCAAGTAAACCCCAATCTAAGATGAGCCGATGTTGCCGTCAAATTTTCGCCTGCTATTGACACCGCACTTTGATATCGGGGCAGTTCGTATCAATTGGTTGCGTTTTCAGAGGCCACTACCCTACGGTGGTGGCTGTGCACAAACTGGCGAATAGCGACGCTTGAAGTCGCGGCCCATACTATTTTAAGGGGTTGGCAATCCTTGAAGTAAATTTTATTTGTCTGTTTAAGATAATAGTCTTTGAAGCCGGAGAAAAATCAAGTCTTCACACCTCTTCAAAAGATTTGAAGTTGATCTGACGTGGGCTATTAGTCATTACAACGTATCAGAGGAGTCACACAACGCCGCGCGGGATAGTTACCCTACTTGATGTTGAAACATACGCGGGTATTACTGCTTATTATAGAACGGCTGATATCGTATCTAGGGAATGTGAATGGGTATTAGCTTATGGGCTTTAGAAAATTACGGAAGTCATGTGTCATCATCCGTTCTAGTAAAGCGTCTTACATCTATGTAGCTGGCTCCGGCATCGCTTGAAGGTTCAGCTGAGGTTCACCAGCTTACTAAGAGATACGACGAGTGGCGATATACCTGGACTACTTGGAAGAACTGGCTTGTATTGACGGTGGCGGTTATTGAGATCATTCTTATCGTGGTGAATAATTCGATTACTAGATGAATCTAAAAGCAATATTCCGTCTATCTTCACGAGCCATGTCTTCCTATAAAGCAAGTTTCAACCCCTTAACCTCCAAGACACGCAACGCCACCATCCGTTCAGAACAAAGATAGAGATAACATATTCGTCGTGGCAACAATAAGGTTGCTGAGCTCGATCAATCTTATTACCCTACCACCACAGGTATCCGACTAGAGTCCACTGCCAGTGAAAGAGACCCCTTGCTTACCTAATTGGGTTATTGTTCCAAGTCATAGTCCGCATTATCATCGTACGCGGACGAAATGTTGGTGTCATAGCCTCCTTCCTTAAGATTCATAGGGCTCCAAGGCGATTGAGCCTTCACATAGTCAGTAATGACACCCTGGCTGAGGTCCTCTGAGTTGAAGCACGCCTGTTCTCCTCCATGGGCGGTCTGGTCGGGTAGGCTCCTTCAAGACGTTAGTCAATAACATTTCTTGAGCTCATGCAGTAACACTTACACAACAGAACCTTGGTTGTTCTGCATGGATAACCGTCGTGTAGGGTAGTGGTGATTGGAATTGGTCGACCCTCTGCGGTACCTCCGATGACTATACGGGTCTTGCCCCTGATCCAGCGCCTGATCTCCCTCTAGGACGTTATCCTCATCATTCAGGGCTCCTGAGCTTAATGGCGAAGGGGTCTCTGAGATATTAAGGTTGGCTGGGCTTGTGCCGCCAATCTGGGAATAAGATAGCGGCTGAGTGTATGAGCCTGCATCATCAGATGTGAAGCCGGCATTCGGATAGCTGTCACTAGAGGAGGGATGGGTTCGATACGATCCACGCCAAGGGTCGATGCTCATGGTCGCCGCCGAGGATGAGGTTAGCCTATCGAAGTCCGAGTAATAGTCGGACGATCTGCTCGCCAAATGATAATCGGAGTTGGTAGAGGTTGGTTCGTACGCCGGAACCTCGGTGCTGGCTTCCGCTTGCGAACCGGCGGGAAGCGAAATAGGGAAGACTGTGGGGGCATACAAAGGAGGAGTTGGAGGCGCGGTTGTCAGAGTCGCCATCATGTTGAAATTACTTTGACCATATATGGGACTAATCCCACCGGAATCTTGGTGGCCGTACGAGGATCCGTAAGTGGAAGCATGATATTCAATGATCTCTCCATTCTCCTCTGGGATGGTGCAGACATCGTTAGATCCCTTAGGGGCCCGGCGACCCTGTTGACGAGATTGGGGGCTTCTACGAGGACGACTTGAAGATGACCTGTGGCGGGCCCTAGATCCGTGCTTGCGGCGATCGTCTGCCATGATTGAGTAATATCGGATAGCTGCTCAAGAATCAATAATGAATATGGCGCATGCTTTTGCTAAAGAGAAAAGACATCGCAGAACTGGGGGACATTTTAAAAGGGGGAAATAAGGCTTGGAAACGAGAGGAGCAGTCTCGGGCGCGTCCTCTCCGCCTAACTAGAATCTACCATGAGAAGGCGTCTTATGTTCCAAGGGGATGGGAAGCCTTACCCAATCACCTTGGGGTGTCCTAAAATGCCTTACCGTAGGCCGCGAACAAGACATTGAGGACCGATGGCAGTGATGAGGGGTGGACCGGGCAGGGATTAGCACACCACGAAGATGACAGTAATCAACTAACCAAAGCGTGGTTTACGGATGGGGCCGACGTATGCGTACGAGGGCATTCCTTCAAGCATGACATCTTTCCTAATGGGTACTCTTGGTCCCAACGTTGTTGAAGGTCGGCGGTCGGACGCCGTGAGGTTTAGAGCTACCGGCTATCGAAAGGCGCACTACTGACAGTAGGCGTCCTTTGGGCGAAAGCTAGAACAGTTGCTAATGTGGCTAAGCCGCTTCCAACAGAAAGGGAAGAAAGAAGCCCAGAAAAACCTATGATGAGACTTCCACGGCCTCTCCCTAGCATCTTCCAATACATATTAGGCCGTCGACCAAGGCTTAGAGAAGCTGAAATAGATTTCTAAGCCGGGAGTACGAGGAGGAGGATCTTGTCAAGTCAAATTAGCTGTTTTCCTGACCAATTGCAGGATCGGGCAGTACCTATATATATGAGCCCAGGCACTATTGTGGTTACAGTGGCTGCAGGATATGTTAGGTAGGTACATGAACACTACTGCAGCAAACGGCAAGATTCCCTTGGTACATGGGCCACAGGGCGAGTCATTTATCCTTTTAGACAGCTCGAAAACCAAGTGTTAACTAGAATTCATTGCTTTCTTTCTATTATCTTTTCAAACTAACAACTCTATTAATGTAGGACCACGATCACCACCCTACGGCGGCCATCCCAATCGCTCATGGTTAAACGCAGTGACTGGCAGGGCAGATTATATTGACCCTACACCCTACTTCTCAGGTTTCACATCCCACTGCTATCTTGTGAGGGCCAACAGGACGTTTTGCCTGCCTTGGCTCCCCGCATTCTACAACGGAGAACCATTTGCTGAGCCGTGCTTAAGTAGGTATGTACACTACAGGAGACTCGCACACATGCAGAGTACTGCTCTTGTTATACGGCTTATCAAGGTTACCTAGCAGAGGGCGCAGTATCTTCGTGATTGCTTTATCATGATCTATCTCCCAATGAGAATAGGGGGTGAGACTCTGGAGTACATATCGCATGTGATGGAACTCAGAGTTCCCACGTCCCACGTCCCTAAAGTCACATCGCAGATCAGAGCAAGCACAGACGATCAAGTCTGCTGACCTATTTCAGAGCATGGTTCTACCACTTCAGACGCACCAGCCAATGGGCATTGGCTCCCTAGTGGTAGGCCATCCCAAGGCGTCCGTGGCGCTCGACCGGCATAATTGCACCAAGTTGTATCTTTAGGTACAGCTTAAAGACGCCTCGTACGTAAGTACTTATAAGCAGAACAAGCTCACAGCTTCTATTTAGAGCATTCAGCTAGAAGGTAGATCACCCGTGGGGGGCCTAAAGGTACATGCGAAACCACGTCTACTCGATTGAGCGGCATAGATTCAGGTATTTCATATATATGAGTGCAACATGCAGTCAGCTCCGAATATTTTTGAATTCTGCAGCCGACGATTACCTCTCCTGTTTGGTAAGATCTATGTTAATGCTGTCAATCTTCCGCTGCATCAATTCTTTCTTTAGCTTTGTTGCCTTGCGACTGTCGGCGGTCTGCTCTACCCGACTCTTGTACTCTTCGGAGCGTTGCCCAACAAACGCTTCGACCATGCTTTCTCGTCGCCTGGCGTGGCTCAGAGCTGCAAGGTCTTGTTCTGTCAACACCATGCTTCTCGTTCTCGTGGGTAGTATAGACTAGATGGTTGTTTAGTGAACAGCCGCGAATCCAGTTGGGCACCCTTTCATTACGCACGTTCTAATCCCACGCTCTAATCTGCAAAATAGTATTTATAACTGAAGGGGGCAGTTGTCGGATGTTGAATGGGTTGCTGACAGTTAAATTATGCTGCCCCGTCGGCCTTCAGGGGTTTGGTGTTGGCGCCGAGATGTTGCCGAATATATGTTGTCTGGTTACTCCCGGGAATAGCAAAGGAAATAGAGATCAAGAGGAGGATTTATTTCAATTTATGTTTCTACACATGTTGCAAAGTGACTATGGGGGCTTAGCTATAAATTTAGGTCCGGTCCGTACCGCCCGTTTGGAAGAATCTGCCTAGGTCTCGTTGCCATCACTCAGTTGCGACATGAAACTTTAAAAAGCTTGGTTTTTTTGTTCGACATCCACCAATACGATGGCTGGGCTGTATTTACCAGTGAAAACTCGTTAATAGGGGTCAGATTCGTGATGCCGGGCCTGAAACGCTAGTCAACTGGGACTGCCTCCCGCATATAGCTCTGTATCTGTCAGCTTAGCCCAGGTGAATGGTGATGCCTCCAGTGGGGTAGTCCCAGGTCCAACTGTCCAGTGTTCGTATTGAGCTGGTTGTAATTATGTCAGATTCGTGCTACCTAAAGCACTTAATCGGCGCCGGGAAGGTCAACCGGCATAGCCTATGTCGCGATGGTGAGAAATAAAAGATTGAGCCTCAATATTTGTCTTCCGTGTCAGCTATCTGCAGCGAATATGGGTAACTGTTAGCTTCGGAAGGTCGAAGATACCTTAGGTACTTGACGAATAGCGAAGCCTTCGCGACTGGGTGGACTAGGCAACGTGAGCTTTGAGCGGGCCTGACAACAGGAACAGACGGTTACAGACGGTACGCATTTAGCTAACCCGCCAGATCTCAAGGATTTATCATCCAAAATAGTGGTAAAGGGGCGGTGTAAGCTTGCGGGAGACAAGCGGGAGAGAAATGCCAAGGGCGGATAAGGAAGAAATACTTTTTACCCATACGTCCCGGAGATATCGGAAAGCAGATCGGACAATGGTGTCTAATGTCGAGTCTCATCTCATTCGAAGCATAGGGCCATTTTAGATACCTAAATTAACCGTACAAGCAAGTTCTTCCCGAAGGTTACATCCCTTCTCGGAACTCCAGATCAACGGCAGTCACATCCCACCTTTCCCCGGTACGTGTACACTACAATATCGCAAAACGGGTGCATGATGGTTCCCAACTAGAGCGCAGAGATGAGATACGGAGAGGGAATTAGATTCATCGCACCTATTAGAATATGGTATTCATAACATAGAAGGTGCTCTGAGATCTTCAAGGTTAGAACTTGTTGGAGATCACCTCCCTTCTAGGAAGTTGTTATGTATTAGCAACGCAATAGCGTGATATTAGAGTCTCTATCTAGCAATGCAGGTGAAACCGGCGAGAACTCCTCAATATTGTGGTGGCCCAAATTTATCACTACCAGACGGCATATTGCTTTCTACACGACTTCTGCTACGTCAGGGTGACAATATGCCCGCGCTCATAATAGAGAAGAGCTATTATATTACATGGTATTTCCTTGATATGCCGGGGTGTCCCGTTCTAGCTAATCTGAATGCGGCTCACAAGTATCCAAACCAGGTACAATTTACGTTTACTCACTTACCCGTGTTACACAGCATGTACTTGAACCATACTTACAGGCGTCTTATAGCAGGTGTCTTCCCTTATTCTAATATCTTCCTCTTTTAGATCGTCTTGGTAAACATTCCTTCTTCGGTCACCCCGAAAGCGCACTTTTTTGGAAGATATATCCCGTCTAGAGTCATGCATCTATAGATAGCGCTTCCTTCACAAACTATAGCTCGTTGATGACTATAGCTACTTTTCTCTCGGAGATCGTACGTGTGTAGGTAGTAATATGTTCTTCTAGTCAGCGCATCCCCCCTTATTTCTCATATTATAGATACCTCCCCCTTGCGAGCGATCGAACTTGAAGATTGGCGAATCGAGGTCCCCTAACTAATGAAGATAAGCTCCAGCTAGTGTCTGCACCTGAAGAAACCCCTGTTGACTCCCAAGAACACTATCCGAGCAACCAAGGGTGTGTAGGTAGCTACGTGTAGAAAGAGACGTTGGGGCGGGGTTTTAAGATCGCATCACATCTTCTTTCCATATCCCAGCTTGCATATACCCAGTTTAATTTGGCCTAATTTGGATAGATCGCATCGTCTTACCATGGGTGTGTCCACGAAGCTGGACAGGTTTTGAACAGTGACTTGTTTTTTCACTCGCTAAGCTCGGATCCGAAGGGGGAAGATCCCCGGTTGGGTGGCGTCGACTACTTCTGCATCAGGGTTTCAATCACAAGCAAGGTGGGTTGAAAAGTGTCCTATCAAGCTTGCCCCCGACATCTGCCCGTCGGGAAGGTATTTAAGCGATGGTTTTGATGGCCACCAAGATATGATCTAAGTTAATTAAAGATTTCGTCATATATTCTTGAATATAACACAGGGGTTGATCTGCTCATAGTCAGCAGATAAAAAAAAGAAATGGGATCAGCGTGTGTTGTACTTCAGGAACGGTATCACGACATCATACAGCTGTCAATCTTGGAACCAGTTCTTCCCCGCAAGTCGTTTTTTTACCCCCCATGCAAATAATATAGCGCGTTGTGCCGAGACTAAGAGATTAGCGTCCCTATATTAGATCTTAATGTGTAACCCAAGGGGGTTGGGAAACGGGTTGGTCACACAAGATAGCTGTTGGTTCACTTCCAAGGTTTGTGCATAATTATCCAGGGTCTGCTCCCCCGGACTGCTCATAGTGACACCCCGTAGTCCAGGAGCGCCAATAATGATAAAGCTTTACAACGACCTTAAGTAGGTATATGTTCAAGAACGATCCAGTCGATAGTAGTCGCGAGCGGAAGCTATCTTCTTGTAAGTGGCTACGGCACGCACCCCGATGTCCAAATGCTCAGAAAGCAAGCCATGATAGTTTATCACAGCACCCAAAGCCTTAGCGACGTCTTGTGATCTCTTAGGTCCAACGCCACAAAGATGTAGAGTACCTTGGAATTTGACTACACCCAACCTATAGAGATAATCAATAGTAATATTTATGAGTCATTTTAACTTATAAGCTGAAATATTGCGTGTCGTTTCAAACTCTCTACAATCTAAGGAAGCTCACTACAAGATACACTTGTGAACAGGTAACTCTGGCTTGGGAATTGGAATAGATTGTCGAGCTTTAGAGTGAGAACAACTGCTTCTCTTGTTATCCATAGATCATGCTCTAGAAACCTAGATCTATCACTATGATAAAGTTATAGGCAAAAAATATCTACATTGGAAACCAAGTGATAGTTAACTTAGTAGTAAGTCTCTGCCTCTCAAAAACGATTGTTCTGATAGATGTATATTTTAAGCGCCCTTTATAATACGGACAAATTTTGCAATTGTAACAAAGCATCGTAGTGCCGCTTGTGAATCCTGCTCAGATTTTACTTCTCCTCGAGCAGTATTCTAACTCGGAGCTGCCATTACGTCGGCATGAGTATTTAATCATGCCAGTAACCCAGAACACTATTCAAACCACAATTCGGATCGCAAATCTTCGAAATGTCTTTATTGATGAAGTTATGGAGGGAATAATGGGACTCACCTGCTAGCCCTTATGAATGTTTGTTGAATCTGACACCTACCCGGTGTAAATGCAGGCGAGGTTCTAAATGCTTAATATCTCCCATCTTAGCTTCTCGCATTAATCTGTCATCTTCTACGACATCCTCTTGTTTAGAAAAGCCTCAGATTCATTACTTATGCAGGCATTTCGTTTTGATGTAGTAGAGATTTGCATGTGTCAGTTTGAATATGGTTCAGTATAGCGAATGACAAGTGGGAGATATAAGAAGAAATTGCCGAATCAGAGAAATACAATCTCCAAGGAAATATGGAATTACACAGAATAAGTCTGCACTGAAGAATCTCAAGAAAGTAACTCTATATAGAGTAATGGTGCTTTGATAAGATTTTGTGAAAGGAAGTGAAGCAGTGCGTTGGGGTTTTTGGAGAATATAGTCGGGCCCCCTTAGAATGTTTGAGGTACCTATATGACGAGGCCCCTTTCTCAAACTTCCCATATATCGAAAAGACAATTAAATCATTATCACACCGTGTATCAGGAAGTCAGGGAAATCTAAGACGCCACCAATGGTCACCTAGAAAAAACAGAGGCATCGATGCCGCTGGCAATTTTGTTAAACTTAGATACATCTTTACTTAGGTTAGTCACGTTTTAGCCCCTATTATCCGATTTTCCACCTATAGGTGTTACCTGAGACATGGTGGACAAAGAGACCTCATGTATATTTAGCACGACCTTGGCCTAGGTAGTTTCGAGCTCACTGCGGAACAACATGTTTCTTCCCTTCATCTATACCTGCGCGCCACGTGACACCTATCATTATCACCCCTATCCTCTTTCTACTTAATATTGCCCATTCTTCTTCCGTTTATTAACTACAATATTATCTTTAGATAAGCACTGTTAATGATAGTGCTCCACGAATTGTTATTTACTGATTCACTGTCCCCTATATTGACGAATACGAAGAGTATCATTACACTTCTCTACCAATTATCCCTACCTTCAAGTTGAATTTCGTACTTGTTTCCCTAGTTGCAATTCTATAAGACTCTCGTTGACCTTCCTAGATATGCTTTCGCTTATCAGGTTCTCTTTTATCGCCCCCTCTTGAAACTTTTATTGTTAGAAAGCCCGTTATGTTAATTATTACCTCTGAGTTGGTGACAATTCGTTCCCATATCCGGGGTAGTAGTCGGAGCTATTATAAGTCTAGTCGTTCCGATAACATACTACAGCGTACCACTATCTGTACTAGCAACTGTTTATAATGCCTTGTACGCATGATTTTTAAAGCTCTCCCTGGTGACCGCGTTGACATGGCAGAGCCGTTATAAACTCTATCAGGCGGTGATTATTGTATAACCCGTCTACAAATTATACGAACCTAATCTACCCAGCTGATAAACTCCAAGCCACCTGCGATTATGGCGGTAGGGATACACAATGGCTTCGAAATGCGCTCCTCATAGGAGAATATCGGTAAACGCTAGATGTAATATAATTCGGATCGTCGGTAAGAGCAATATTACCAAACTGCTAGAGGCAATCGCAAAGATCGGTGCCGAGTCATTGACCGCGAGTCCACACGGGGGATTCTTGTTTCATAAAGGCGAAGGCGGTCTTGCGATACCTTCTGCCGGGTGGCGAGTCGGGTCGGGTCTGGTATGCGGTTTCGAGGAAACTACCTAGGCATGTAGACGGATGCGCGTGTATAGCTTCCTGGATATTTCGTCTGTGTCATACGAGTCTTTCCACTTGTCTACCATTATGTTAATTGATTCCATTACTCCAAGCCATCGGATACTAGGGTTGTAGGGGGCGAGATCGTCGTCGATGTGACATAGGAGAGTCCCATATGCCAATGAGGAAAGTATCTCTGTAATACATCGGTGATTCTGTGCCTATGCCATTGCCAATGCGGGTCGATGTTGCTCAAGGTCTGATGGTCGATGGTCTTCTATCATCATCATCAGTAGAATCGTTTTCCAGCGCTGTCGCCAGTCATGGTGATTTAGTAAGGAATGGTACTGAAGAACTTCGGTCTCTAGATCTCGATGGCGTCGACGCGTTGGATAATGAATTATCATTGTAGCTAGGAGTACGTTATACTACGCGCCGTGGAAGAAAGGGGTCGTCGCATACGATCAAGGTATACTCGAATTGGGTATCGCCTCTGCTCCAACAAGTAGATAGGGGCTACGATAGTTTATTGTCATGAATAAATTAGGTTTTAGAGACAATAGACTTGTTCGTCGCCGCCGGCACTCGGTGTTTTGCAATTGGGATCGACCCGACGGCTTGGACTTTCGGCTTCGCGATGGTTTACATTCGCGGAAACGCGTTTTTGATGGAATGCTACCTGGTTAGATCGATTTTTATCATCGGTGATCAGTGAGATCTTGATCAAATCATCTCAGAAGCCATTGAATCTTCTTTCGTGCATGTATAGTCAGGTTCTCGACGTGTTTCGATATGCGGTCGGGCATGACCGATCGGGGGAAGGCTACGTGTATCAAAACCCAAAGACCGGTATACCTCGAGCGCGTCTAGTTCGGCTATGGCAATGGGGTGTGGTTGAATACGGCGGCTTGACGTTTCTGAGCGATGGATTGTCTTCATTTGGATATTAATTCGAAGGTTGCCTTAAATTAGTGATCCTTTTATTGCTATTTTTGCACCTATTCAGTTGGCAGGTTGGCTGAGAAAATTTAGGCTGTGGTCATCAGAGGAAAGGCCGCTAGATATTTAAGGGGTCTAACGGACCCAATAGTCGACAGGTCAGAACAAAGTGTCAGCATTTATGTTACAGTTACTGAATTTGGTTCCTACTTGGTAAGTAAGGCTGAGATCCCCTCCTTAAAATTTTCATTGATGTGTTAGGGGTGGAGGCCGCACGTGTTTTCTACGTTGGTACTATTCACCTTCTGAACGGAGTCGGTAGCTGTCGCGTGGGTGAAGCGCCGAGAGACCAACAGCCAACCATTTCCAGGTAGCAGACCAATCCCAGCCCAACATTCAGCCAACGCGATGGGTTCGTTTATCATGCAACTCTAGCGGGCAGCCCCGAAGATCATTTGCCTCTTGACAGGGTAGGCAAGCGTCTCCTAGTCCAGATACGTGACCCGACTGTATGAGCATCGATCTCAGCTCCTGGAAATGTCATTGTCACAGATCAGCGGTCACGATGGGGCAGCTACAACATCTCATAGGAGAGCTGCACCTCAATATGAGCCGCAACGGTGCAAGGTCCCTCGATCATAGCTAGGTATGTTTCCCAAACGGGCATTGTAAGGGAAGACTATTCGACGATCTCCAGACCATGTCCCTGATATAACTCAGTGTGAGATGTCATCTTACACGACCTCCTCCAATCAGTTCCTGAAGTTCCCAGGTGGGAGTGGGACCTCGTAGTATCATCTATGTATGTACATGGCTCGCGACCAGCGAGGCGTCCGCTCCTACCTAGTTCCGGAGGTTCGGGTCGGCGAGAACGGTAGGTCCTGGCGTCTATGTACTGTCCACAGTGCTGCTACTGTCGCTTGTAACTCGCTTAAAAGTAACTGCGACAGCCATTGTGAAATTGCGCCTCTTGCCGCGACGACCCCAGGACAGTAGAAAACAACAACTTTTTTTTCCAACTCATAGCAATTGGTCTTATTTTCAACATTGGAGGGATCCAATGAGGCGTTATATCCTTTCTGTTGGTGGGATGCGCAAATTGGACCCTTCAGGTAGCCTTTTTGAGAATGGCGGACCGCCTTCCGTTGGCTGAAAGCCTTGAAACTGGTCTCTTCCAACAGACCCGTATGCGGACACGAAGCCAGAGCGAATTAGAGTACCACAGACGGACATGGGATGTCGCAATCAGCTTAGAAGAACTCGATCTGAGGTCACACTACTTCTAAGAAGGGGGAGGTAATTGGGGGGGTATCTGTGATTCTCACCGCAGCCCATTACAACGCTAGGAACCCACGTTGCGGCTCAAAAGGGATTGCGTGTTGATGGCGATAATCCCCGCTACTTTGAATGACGCTAACAAGAGAATCCTTAGTGCTCTGCACGAGACAGGTAGGCTGCGAGTCAAATCCGTTCATGTGCAGAACGCCACCGCTAAGACATAATAGGGGTAGACATGACTCTCCATGTCCTCCTTACTACTAAGCATCGGGAACAGGGAGTGTGGCTAGCTAGCTTGCATAATATTGGCCGGTGACATCTGAAATGTACCGTATTGATCGATTACCGTTATCGCACATCCTTAACCTGCAATCCTCGCGATCCAATTCCGTTTTAGGGGAAGGGTGCGGAGCACAGGTTGAGGCTCTTCAGCTTAAAAGGGCTATGACAGGATATAATTCCCAGGTCACTTTATATAAAAGCCATTCCTACTGGATGATGGAATTTAAGGGACAGTAGTTCCGGACGAATGATAGAAGTGCGGATGCATCTACAATGTAAAGACGATACGGTTCGTGATGCAGTGAGCCAGGGGGGAAGTCTTTGACAAGGAATCGTCGCAATTTACTAAGGTGGACCCATTTCTGGGGAAACGAAGTACAAGACCGGGGGATGCATTCAGTGCATTCAGTGCGTTCAAATTGCTGCCAATAGGCGGTTTGTGGGTACCTCAATTCGACTCTTTAGCGGCTATGATTTGCTGCAGGTAGTACGGTAGGTTGTACATAGGTCCCAATTGTACAACCATATCAATCGGCGCATCCACTAGGTAAGGATACGCTAAAACCCCCCCACAGCTTCCCGCTCTTAGCGCTGATACCCACTAAAGTTGATCACTACGGGGGTACCTAGCACCCCGATTATTACATAAGCCCACCTGCCACTGAAGACCGATGAGCCGCATCAGGGTGATTACACGTCAGGGAGAGACTGAATAAATGCCGTAGCACCGGTTCAAGTGGCCAATTCTCCACATTCCGGCCGGTATATAAGTAGATCACATCCGTCGATGGCGCCGGCTCCTTGTGAACTGGGAGATCCGGTCTCTCGGGTTCATGTCTCCCTACACCAGATTCCATGTCCAGATATCCGTTGTGAACGGACCGACCGGCCATCTACAAAGATTATTTTTAAATAAAAACTTACGCAATAATTAATATGTTATTCTAGATTCGTCTGTTCCTTCGCCAAATACTATTTCCCAGATTGGTTTGCCGAGACAGCTTCAGTCAAGTATGAAATGCGAGTCCTCTAACCAACCACTCTGTTACGGCATCCAAACCCTCCCAAAGAGCTTTAAAAAATGATCATAGAATCAATACAGATCGTCTCAGAAGATATTTTATCTATAATCTTCCATAAAAGTCAAAAGCTTGACTTCTCGTCCTAGTGGGCAGCTCCAAGCTCTCGTCAGAACAACCACAACCACAAGACATCATCCCCTACGAACCCAATATAAGACAAAGATTGGCATTAATATAGCATCATTTCAGCCTTATAATCTATGAGACCAATACTGAGCTGATTATTTCCTATCTTTTCTGACATTTCCCTTGTGTCGCTATTAGTGGGGCCGGAAAACTTCTTGTCATTCTACGCTTACCTATCTCTACCAAGACCATCACCTCACTTCATCTAGATTGCCCTCATGCAATACTCCGTTTCTGTTCTCATGAAATTATAGAGGAAAAGTGAATTCTAGGTCCAATTACGTGGCTAATTGACGAATATTCTTCGGGAACAGCACGATGAAGTTGCGCCCCACGGTCATCACCACCAACAACGTAGATCAGGAAACTTGTAAGTGTTCCCTCCCAATACCCCCTAAATAACGATCACAGACGTAGATATACTCGTAACTTTCGTTATAGATATAGTTGCTAACCCGTAATGCTTGAATGCGTGTAAATGTTATCATCGATCGATGAGTACAATTTCGTGTAAGTTCAAGTTTCATACCCCTTTACCTTATACATTTCTCTCTTCGTTCAATTTAACTCTTAGACATATATAAAATAACTTCTATACTATACTCATAATTTATGCAAGATGCGATGTTATCAACATACCTACCTAGCCATGGGAAACTAATTATTGCCAGTTCAAGTCCCTACCGTGTAGATAGCTACTTAGTAATCTTAGAGCTGGGAACAGACGGCGCATACAAACACTCGAAATCGACGTACTATTCATGTTACCTGAATGAATCTGAGTGTATAGAAGCTATAGCATACCAATAGATGCACCATTACTATCTCGAGTTTATCAGACGCCGCCCCGTCCTGCAAACGCTTACTACTTCTATTCAGGACGGAGTAGCGATACCTATGAGGGCGATTTAAGAAAGGCAAGTTTAGTCTGAAACGACTATAAGATTATATCGGATATATTCCTCTCCACATAATCGGTTATAAATGTTCTACTCATCTGTATGCTTATTTATGAGGAAGCACGCTAACTAGGGCAATTGACATGACCTCTACAATTCCTCTTGACCTTGAAGTCTCACACGTCGAGGTCATTAATAGATTAAACATCCAGATACACTGTCGCATTCACGCACAAGACCAAATTCAAGATTGTAGTGGGAACAAGATTATATTATTCTCAGCTAAAGGATATACAGTAGAGTATCCACAGAATAGGGGTAACAGTGTAAGAGCCGACATAGCCTTAACACAAAACGCTTCTCCAGATTGCCAATCCATCGGAATAGATTTTAAAGTCCACGGATCAATATTAATTCCAGTTATAATGGAATTAAGGTTAGATGCCTGGACACCGAGGCCACATATCAATCGCATGCCTTGTCGCCCGACGCTCGCTTCGGCCACAGCGCTTCAGAGCTTCATGACCTAATCACTCGAAATCGAAGGATATAACCCGAATAGAACTAGAAACTTACATACACACACATCTATGAATTATTTCTGCCTTCTTCCCTTGTGGAACCCCAGTTTAGGACTTGAGTCGCATTGAAAACCTATTCTAGCAGTGACTTACACACAACATCATGATTTTGAGCTTGCGATCACAAGGCAGAAGCTGTTCTTGAAGCAATTCGGTCAGTTCATACGTATACGTACGGACTACCTAAAGGCGAACTGGAAACTCCGGCACTCCTATACGCGCTGTCGGCTCTTCGGTTGATAGCGGTGTATGCCAGGCTCCCCTCCATCCCGCAGATGCCTAGCCTAGGCGTGAGAGTCATCGACGCCCGTGAATTGAGTACAGTATATGAAAAATCCCCAGTACGCGGTGTTCAGAAGACGCGTCTCTCCATAACTTTTCTTGATACCTACCTCTCCAACATAAAGTCCTACTGCGCCCGGAGCGGGTAGGAGTAGTTGGTGAGTAAGAATGGCTTATAGCCAATACCTCGTTTGTCCCCCAATCCTTTCGTATCCAGCCGCTCAAGGCAACGGTTTCGGATGATTATATTCACGACAACATTACTAACTCCCAGAGGAGTCATCTCAAGCGAGGTCGCACACCCCTGAGAGAACATGCAACACAGAGTCGCTAGGTAGGTAGGTATTCTTCCGCCTTCTCTCCCAACTGTACCACCGAACCCAACAACAATTTTTTTTTTCGCATTTACCGAATATCCTTACCTACAGATTTTCGCGTGTGACGGCAATCCTATTTAATTTCGGTTCTTCACCGTTTTTTTGGGATATCAGTAAAATCCGCTGCTATTTTTTCTTTTCCTCGATAAGCGGCAGGCTAGCAATGTGCCGCATCCTTACACGGTTGCCTCTCCAGGATTGCTCTCCTTCTTACATAGGAAGTATCGGTGAAAACATATCGCACTGTCGACTGGAGACATGATTGTCCTCATCTTGATGGATTTGTTATGGCCGTATAACTGATTTCGAGAGGATAGGACGGCTGGCTCGAGGCTTGAGGAAGGCTCAAACAGCCGTGTGGTGGTAGTAGGTCGAATCTACCTACCTATCGAGTTAGGTACCAGGCATATAAGCGGCGCCTTCTGTTGCCTACCCTACTTCTTCGAGGAGTTGGAGTCTTTGCCTAGTCTCTAGACTTGCTTATCTCGAACTAATATTATGTTAGTCAAGCCTTCTTATTTCCAGGCTCTCTCATCCATGCTTACCTGTGTTTTCGTGGGGGGAGGGCTGGCTGCTGCTCACCGAAAAAGATTACATCACCCTTGTTTCATTGATTGACCCTATAAGGTAGGTAGGTAGGTAGGCATAAATTCTTTTTTTGCATTTGTTTTTAAATGCACTATCCCTTACTCAATCAGTATTCGGTACAAGGCACTGTATTCCAAGTATACCGTACATAGCACTGTAATTGAGAACCACCCCACCACCTTTTCAGGTTGGAGCATAGTGTTCACGAGGGGATAGTGGGGTAGCCTTTGCAACCATCATGTGTCTCTAGAACGGCTATTATCAAGATTTTCTATCTAGATTACCAGTGGGTTATTCGCGGCTGTCCCAGTTTTATATAATCATGACTCGGGATATAACATCATCGTTTTGGAATGTTTTCAGTATGAGGGTAGTTTAGATCCTGCTAGCTACCTACCCCCAAGCAATTGGCGATACAAGGCAACGCACCAGGCAAACAACTTGTCGCATATTTGACCCATACATTTTTCAAACTACCTGGTACACCAACATTCCTAGACAGCATCCAACAGCTTCCTCCGATTTATGCTTTTTACGGGCTGCAAATGAGACATTTCCGGGGATACAGGTCTTGCAGCTTCCGGGCCAACTTAAGTACGCCATTCCCGGGGTCAATTATAGGCTGCCTTGCTGGTTAAGTTGCGTTTGCTCGGCTCTCCTTTCACACCCCAATGTAGGATCCGCTTTCATTCTTCCATATCGGAGTAACTCTAGGACGCATATAAATGCAATCTAGATGACGCATTATCTATCGTGGTCCGAGAGGCTTTGCCTGGAGATCGTACATCTCGCGGATAATCCCCAAAAGCCGAATGATAATGTCGCCTACATTTTTCGGTAGGGTGGCGTAAGTGCAAATGCCGCGTAGTAATGAGGTAGGTTGGACAACTCAACATGGTAAACCGGGAGATGAGTGAAATGATAGTGGCATGTAAGTCATCCTATATCGCTGTTGAGACATTCATTTCGCTTCTAGAATCTTACATGCTTGTATAATTGCTCTTCTGCTAGTCACAAGGGTGGGAAAATTCATGTCCTACAAGTGAACTATGTATCTGTCAGCACACTACACAATAGATCAATTCATCTCGACTCAGGTACATCCCGTGTAATAGTTAGGCTTTTAATAGTCTGTCCATCTGCAGTCAGATCCTATGCACTTGAGAGATTAAAAATATGCATCTAAGAACGCGTGTCAAGGAGCCCCTGGCAGGAGGAAGCGCTTACTGTTTTGTAGGGTATCATATAGCGCCTCAACTTAAGAGTATATATTCGAGGTTGAATACCTAGTTTCGAATCCCACTACATATCTACGGATGTGGCCCTTAATTTCTAAAGGGTAACTCCCACCTGCTCTAATGGGGTCGGTCAATATCTGCAAACAGCTTCATTCGGATGTCTCTTTTAGGACAACCTACCCTCGCGAAGTGCCATTCGGCCGGTTCCAACTTACATATATGGGGCAGCTCGATTCGTCACGCTTAAGATGACATGCAGACATATGCGGGGGCAGGAAAGTAACACACAATAAATTGATAAGCCGGATATACTGGTGATATGCTCCAAGTTGAAGTCATTTCGCATGGTTCCACACAGCCTGCATTTAGGAGATATCCATCGGCGCTACCATAGACTACCTATTAGTAGTAGATAGCCTCGTTTTTGACCTATGCTCGTAAAGCAAAGACATCTAGGCCTAAGCTGTTTCACCAAATAAATGTAATACGTGTTGTAGTGTAACTCAACTCTCGCAGGTACCTGCCATTTGCTTTTAGGGGGCTGCAGGTATTGTCCAAACTATAGACCTAATACTGATGCAATTAGAACGCCAATATTCCAATGTGGGGAAATGCGGAAAGGGGTACCTCATTCTTGTAAACATACAAGGAGGGAATGTTGACGTCTCGCGTCAGTACCATAGGAGTCCTTCAATTGCTTATTTGGCCACGGCTCTGAAGTTTCAGAGCTGAACTTGCGTAATCCCAGCCCCATCCATTTCGTTTACTCTTGCGCGTCGAAAGGCGCCCGGTTGGGGAGGATTGGAAACCGTGGAGTATTGATCGTGGCTGAGCGCGGTCTATTTTTGGTCAAAGGTGGCGACCTGATCCTAGCCAAACTCACCATTAAGGTGAGATTATCTAGTCGCCGATGAGGTTAGCTAGAGTCGTAGCCATTGATGAATCTGGTGGACACGAAGGTTGCCTACCTACCTGCCTGGAAGCCAATTAAGTCCCACGCCTCTTTAAGGTCAGCCCCTTACTTCGGGCCTCGGGCCCCGACAGCTCTAATCATTGCTGACATGGAGGATCATATGGTCAAAGGGGTTTGCCTTAGCTGACATAATATCCGAAGTAAGACGGAACACCCATAATACCCAATGACGCTATTACTCTAGATTGGTTTAATTCGTAAGAAAATGGAACTCATCGTTAGGAATTGATATATCAAGTAGAATATGAACTGGAAAAATGAAGATGGACTACCAACCTTCTCGTTGAGGGGTCGAGCTGGATTCTCAGTATCCATCCTGCAACGCCATCATTGATATGTAGTAGTCTCAGGGGAAGGGGTGGTGGTGGTCGACTTGAATATCGAATAAGGTTAGATGGTTAGGGAAAATGACCCTATATTGCAAGTGAAGTCCTAGTCTACATAGACAAAGTTTTCACGAGGCCATAAAAGTTACCTAAGGAAGTGTTGAAACCATTTCTGCGGTGCAACCTCCGGTTTCTCGAGGTTGCACCTTCATGAATGTTATTGACGAATTATAGGTTTATATCCTAGAGCCTCATCAACATCAATCATATCCTCGTCATCTTTCTCAGATGCAGTGTTCCCCATGGTAGTTACGGAATCAAACGTAGAGCTGCGAGACACAGATTCAGCGCTCTCTGAAACGTTCATCATATCAGAGTCCTTTGCCACATTATCTATCTCCTTCTCATAAGCGGGGACGACGCCGAACTGGCGTAACGTTTCATCATATGTGAGCCATTTGCCTAGTTTTGCAATGCGGCAAGCAAGCCAGAGAATCCTCTCCTTGCGGTCATCCGTCATGGACGGCACTTCGAAATATTTCTCATCGTCGTCTATTTTGTCGTTGGAGAACCAGTCGTTGGGGAAGTACTTGTCGACCCAGACCAGACCCTTCATTGCAAAGTCCTCAGGTAACGGGCGAGGGGGGAACTCCCTATCATGTCTAGGAAACTGCTCATCGTGGATTCGATGATGTTCTCGGTAAGAAAGAAGCAACGAATTAAGCTGCAGAGAGACAAGCTTCCAGGGAAATCTTCTCTCGACGAAAAGCATCGCGGTAGGGAAGTGAGTAAGATGGAATATAAAAACCAGCACCACGTGTAGAAATGGGAGGGTCTGCGGTAAGATCAGATCAGTTTCAGCTGACGGTATATGACTCAGAAAGGCAACTTACATTAAGGTCACCAAGCCTACGCAAGACCACATCGCACGTTCCTTCAAATAGGTTAACAGAGCCTTCTTCTGTTCTACTCGGCTTATACTCGGACATAACCTTGTCATAATCCGGACTCGCCTCAGCTGTTTCCTCTGAATGTTGGGGGCGAATCGCCTTCAAAATGACATTATCTTCTTGGCCATAGGATAAGAGCGCACAGCAGTTTGAAATAGCAATGTAGTACCTGTTTCAATGTTAGTACAGTCGGAAATGTGTGAAAGAGCGGCAAAGGGTGAAACATACCCAGACTCCATCCATTTCCTCGTAGTTCGACCAATTTGATTGTCTAGCATGCTACAAAACTTTTTAAGGGTAGGGAGGAATTCATCGGGAAATTTGTTGCTAAATAAAATGGCGTGCGCCTTCACAAAAGCCACATCGATAATGATCAATCGAGCATGTTGTGCACTGTTGGGGTCAAGAATAGGGTCGAACAAAGTCATAATCGACTCTCGTGCCGAGCTAAAGGGGATGGGGACACAGAGGGACTTCGTGTAATAGTAGAGCTGTTGCAGGGGGTTCGGCCGTGCTAGAATTGCAAGATGATGGTATAGCCGCCCCGTAGTAGGCGCCTTATCGGACGCCTTCGAATACCAATGTCGTGACACAGAAGTCCAAACTTCTCTATCCCGGATATCGTCGTCCTCGATAGCCATTCTACAGACACATTGTGAGCATTGTGTGATAAACCTCATCCTCTGTCCACTGACCTGTATCGTCCTAGATCTCCTAGGCACTCTATCCATGTATCTTCGAAAGCTGGCACGGTCTCATACAGGAGAGCCATCATCGAATAGGCCAGATAAATAAAAGTAAGCATATGTTCCAAAGAATGTGGTAACCTGTGACGCAATAATTCAAGAAATGAGTGAATGCCATGGCGCCACATTCTGGCGGGCATAGCGTATTTGGACGCTAATCGCCGGAGAGCCTGGCTTGCGGAAGGGTGTTGTGAGGCAAGGAAAAAGTCATGGTGCTCGTGGAGCAATGTTCTGTGTAAAGCTATCAACGCCTGCCACTGCTCGTTATTTAACTGAGTCTCATTCTGGGTCGACTGAGCGTTGTCGACCTCAATACACTTCGACTCGACCATGACGAGTCCTGCATAAATCCCTTTGACTTCAGCAATAAGTTGTTCCTGGCTAATCGGGCGGGTTTCAGGTTGTTTAATCAGTCTAGTAGATTCACTTTCATCTTCGACGACGTCTGGCCGACTCTTGGGTTGACTGATATTCCTCGACGGCCTAGATGGCTGCTGTGGGCGTGGGCGTGGAGAGGAAGAAGAAGCGGCCTCATCTGGGCTCCAAAGTTTCCCTAGTTGTGGGGTTCTCCGGAAGTCAGGATCATTGGCGGTACTCGACGTAACCCTGGCCCTTGATCTTCTAAATGGGCTTGCGGATCTAGGTCTACCCTTTATCGATGAGACTGGGGATTTACGCCTTTTATGTGGGCTAACATCATTTTCTTCATCTTTAGCTCCTGGAGAATCTGTCTGACCGCCCCCTGCATCCATTGTCCTTTGCCGGTGTCAGCTAGCTTCAGATAGCTGATGAACGTATCAAGACTTACTTAAGGGGTGTTCCCCTTTTAACATCTTGAACAAGCTTGGCAATATCCTGGCCTTGCAGCAAGTCGGAGTGGTTTGATTGCAAATGTGCTCTTATCCGGTCGTCAATATCAGGGAATTCATCATTACAATCCGGGACCGAACAGCGGAGCTTGGAGGCCTTCCGAAGGTAATTTGTGAAAGATGCTGCAACGTCCTTCTGAGGCATGTTGATGAGATTTTGGGTTGTTACTTCTTAAAATACTGTAAGGGTCAAACTGATGCGAAACTTGAGAGTAGGGAAACGTACCTACCTTTAATATAATATTAATTTTAGAGTCTGGAACAGTAATGCTGATCCAGGGTCAATCGGAATAGAAGATTCGTCTCTTATCTGTTAGAAGGATTGACAAGGACACACTCATAAGGTCTGCCAAATGTATGGCAGCACTGGTCACCGGTAGGTAGTACAAGTGAAAGTGTTCAAGATGACAAGATACTCTACATAGAGATTATTGCGTAGTGACTCAGGGGGATGATTGCCAATTCATATGCTGGGATTCAAGTCAGCCTGACGTCCTATGACAAATGGTGAAGGCCAATGGAACAACAAACACAACAAACCGAGATTGGCAAACGATTTGACTTACTTCAATGAAAAAATGTGGTGATGGATTAGAATGTCTATCTGAAAACGTTGCATCTAGCCCAGAGGAAAGAGGAGCCTGAGGCAGTATCAATGGATGGTGATGAAATTGCTTTGAGAGGTAAAGTTGCGGAGAACGTTCAGAGGGGTTCAGACATTGAAGGTCGGTAGTGTCGGTAGGTCCGTGGGCTAGGTGCGTTAATTCGATTTAGTAGAAGCGACCCCAATTTGAGATGTTGGGGTACAGATTGCAATTATGAACTTGATGTACAGAGCCTCGTTTGAGAGCAGGTTGGAATTGAAAACTTCTTTCTGAGATAGAGCATCAACAACAACTATAAGTATTCTCGAGAGTTCGGTGTAAAGATTAATAGGTCGCGAGCCATAAGCAAGGCTGGTAATCTACATAAATCCATGGGTGGAACCCCAGTACAGGTAGTCCACACTGTATACATATCGGTCCGCATTAGAAATTAGTTTAGTACATACTATGTAGCTTTGGTCGCCTTAAATGGTTCGCACACCAAATGATAAGAGCCGCATGTTTTTCCCTCCACCCAAATTCGTTCTAAGAAATCTCCCCAACTCCCTCTTTCATTGATTTCTACCTCATACCATCGAGAAAACGATCTTCCCATTTCTCTTTCTCGCTCTTACACCCAATTTATTCATCTAGGCAATCATCGACAACAAGTCGCTGAACAAGCAATTTGCATTCGATTATATTCGCGACCTCTTGATCACACACCGACGTAACCGCCCAGTCCGCCCAATCCCCTTGTATCAGACAAACATCAACATCCTGATAACCGCCTTGACAGACAATGAAAGACTGGTAAGGCAATGATAGGAGGCAGCGATGGGAGGCACTGGGCTACAAGGCTTGTGAGGATGGATCAGAGGTCACATTCGTAGAGCAGGCGGTTCGTAGGAAGTAGGCATCAGTGTCCTCAATCGTGCGAAGTTTGCCGTCGTAAGATATCGCCCGATCAATATAGAGTAGGTAGGTAGGCTCTGTGCGATATAATACAGACTGAAGAAAGTTCACAATTGCGATGGTATAATTAATGCGATCGATGTTCAAGGTGATCAATTTGACGTCCAGAACAGCTAGGCAGAGAAGTCTTGACGAGATTGAGTAGCACCAAAAAGGTTTTAGCAAGCAAGGATGAACAAAGCAAAGCACAAGAGGATGCGTTAGTGAATAGACTCACCGAAATTATTCTTTAAATATTTCTTCCTTTTTACACATGGAGCCCAGAACGACATGGTCCCTGTGCATATGGATTGTAATGTATGACGGTGGGAGGAATCATCTCTATCACACAGGGCGAACCAAGTGGGGGAAGATGGTAACATAAATAACCATTGGGGTATGTCATACATACATGTAGGCCTATGTAGGCATGTACCTGAAACTATCTATCTATAGACTACCCTGTAGGACTTGCACTTGTACATAGGGCTCTTCCTGGGATAACCGGCTCTTAGGTAAGCTGCCTAGGAAGTCTTGTGCGTGAAAACGGTGGAAACGGGCCTAACAACCAGTCAAGTACTATGGAGTGGGGCTTCAATTACTACCGTATGGGGCCGGCCCCCAAACTTGATGGATCCATCTCAATATTTCAACGGGAGCCTCTTCCATGCGGCTCTCGAAGAGCCTCACTGGACCTCTTTCCGAACTCCATATACGGACAGGCACATTAAGGAGCAGTTATAGTGCATCACGATAATGCCTACACGCTCAAAGTCCTAAGGCCTTATAGTCTCCAGATCTTGGGTCATAGCGGCCTAGCTTACTGCCCCCCGGCCGAGTGCTCCAAACCAGATATTATCAAAAATTATAGAACCGATTAAAAAAAAAGAAAAAAAGAGTCATGACGAATATTGAAGCTCGGTCTGACTTCACGGGAGAGACGGGAGAGGCGGGAGAGATGTTTATACTGCTTGCGAACTACCGAAGCATACCGGTCTGACTGCGTGGCGCATATGACGACTACAAAGGAGATCGGAACAGAAATTTTCAATTGCCGTCGATAGGAGTTTTCGCCATCTTCGGTCCCTCAGCATAGCGCACAGCGTGTTGCCTCTCGCCTAAGTGACAGATACCGGGCAGCATTATCTGTCCATTTTTAAAGTCCAGATTTGCTTGAGCTTCATGTTCAAGCGAAGCCATTATCTGGCCATTCGATTACTCATTCAAATCCATATGACATGTTCCCTCGCCCCTACAACATACCTACTATTATACCCTATAGCGCTATCGGTGTTACCTCCAACCATCAATCGCCACAACCTTGGATGTTATGTTTGGGGCAACTCCTCTCCTCTCCTTTTCGGCCACTCCGAGTATCCAAGTTATTCCCGAGTCGGCGGATGTTACACGAAATATCGCTCAATCCGATTCTAGCTACTTACATGACCGAATTCTTGAAATATACATTTATACTCACCAAGTGCCATGGTTTCTGTCCAACGGAATGGCGAAACATCCTTTCAACTTACCTTAACCGAACTATACGTGGGAGTATATGCCCTAATCGATTTCTTGTCTCGCCGGCAAATAGAATAAGCCGCGCAGTATATACTTGTAGGAGATCCTCAAAATTCGACACAGCCTCAGGGAAGGCAAATTATAGCCGCAACCTGTGGTCAGATCTCCGGCCTACACGCCAGCTTGTCTTGATCTTGGAGGTATTCTCTTCTAGTGGCAAGTGGCGTTAGGGAATATACAAATCAAAGTATCGTCTCGCCGACTCACATGCTTTGAAAAATTTCTCAACTTTACCACCGTCCCCTAAATTGCGACTTTGAGTTACAACCAATATCCATTTCACAGGCACAGCACGAAGCTACTCGCCGCTTCCAGAGTAGGCAACCGGTAATCCGTATGGCTTACTCCAGCTGGGAACTCATGTCTTGGATAGGGAATTTCTCATTGGAGGCTCGGTCAGTCTTTCAAGATTACATGGACCCATCTCGGTGGCTATTTCGGATACATCGCCGCGATAGTACATGAGATCCAATTATTAACTCATGCTTAGTCGTGGAGAGGTCATTGGGATGGATGCCGTGGAGGCTAAACGTTTAGTCATATCCAATTAATCCTTCTCCTACAAACCCTCGAGACGAATATGAGCGTCATATGTGCGTTCACCGCATCGCTGCCTATTCATGTACAACCAACCATCTCAACCAGTCATTACGAATAAGAATAGCCCATTTGACATTCCAGGTTTGGTCCGGGAGCTTGCATAGGTACCGAGCCAACAGGCTGCTGCCTTCTTTCTACAGGGGTGTGCACAGTCATCACCTTGGGCAAGATGAGCTCATAAGAAAGCCGTACCGAGAAGGTGCCACCTATCAGATCCAGGAGAAACTATATACATGACTGAGGATCCATGTTGTCTACCCATATTTGGGATATATCGACGGGCAGGTGTTTTTCAGCATTTGACGCAGCTGAAAGGATGGCTACAGTGAAGAGGGCACACAGTGATCCGAGTGTTCGACTTCATCTGACCGCTAACCCTAGTTTCTAGGGCTGTAGCTGGAAGTCCCACCACCAATGAATATTAGCAGATGTCGGGCGACGTGTCGAGTCTCGGTACGAATGTTCTTACAAGCCGCCAATTTTTCCAGCCTTCTTTCGAAGTTATTTGGCCGTTTGAAATCTGTTATATGCTCCTGTTGCATCTCATCCATCTCAGCCTCCCAATATTAGGAGAAACTAGTTGTAACAAAACAAGGACGATCTGACGGGCGAATGGTGTTGAGCTATTTTACTCGCGTATCGAAGCCCCCTTTGCCCCTTGTTTTGCTAGATACCAAGGTACAGCACTTTCCTTATACTACAACTCCTTTATTTTCTATTAATATTCGGTTACAATCATAACATTAGAAGGATTTGATTTAAATTGGGACTTATAGTTATTTTCAATAACTAGTTTGATGTCGTTGAATCTATGTCAATATTGATGTACGCCTCGCCTCCAATTTGTTTATTAACCACATTTAGACGAGCCGATATATGGGGGCCGGTGACCACCTAGGCATTATCATGCTGTGTAGCAACAAGCCTTTCTTCCGTATTTATTACACCGAATTTCTTCGTCTTCCAATACATTTAGGTCGCCTTGGTCGCGAGCTTGGTCTGCTGATAACCAGGCCATACCGGTCGCGCCACTATCACCTGAATTAATCATGATATTCCAGTCAATACGATACAGCTTTTTGCCTAAATCCTCATAAACTCCTATCTCCAGGACTTCCACCGGCCGTGGCTCGAAAGCAGAACCTTGACCAAGGTAAACAATCAAAGACGTTGCCAGCGCCGGGGTAACAGGGCGTGGCACATAGGCAATGCCAACCTCCTATAATACGGGTAATTGATATAAACATTCCAAGGCGGAAAGTAAGGCTGAACAATCCAATATAAACTAACTGCCTAGAACACGTTATGCTAGGTAGAACGTGGACGTCCACGTGCGACTGCCCTTCCGCCTCCCCTTTTGGGGGTACGTTTTCGGGTTTGGCGCGGTCCGCTGTTCGGAAAGGAACAATTAATGACCACTCAAATACTATTTATTCGCTACACAGATGACATCGTATCTTATTAATATCTATCAAACGTGTCGTAGGTCCCTTACCCCGAAAGCGGGGCTCTTCCAAGGTCAGTGAATAAGGTTAATATAACTACCATACAGTCTGAGATGGCAGCCCTAGATCTTGACGCAGATCAATGGAGATGTGACAATCAACCTTGCTTAGAAGCAAGGGACGCGGATTGGACTTTTGATCAGTCACCTGGCGTCTCGCTGCCTCTTCCCGCCATCGTTGTTAAACGCAGGAAGGCAACCTAGGGGTAGATATCCCTTTGAAGGCTTCTCTGCCTCTTTGTTCATCTTGTTTTCAGGCTACTGCTCGTGCTTTTACACCGGTTGGGGGAAATTACTTATTATTCATGCATTAAGACGCCTTCTTTCGGCAAAAGTTATTTCGCAAGCTCGAACAGCGTAGGCCATATTCCGACCCCCACCAGAGGATCTACTAGGTACATATATGCCTAAGTGGCTGCGTCCATGGGCAACTGCATCCTTTCGATAGAATCATGGACGGATGCATGTGAACTGCACTTTAGTTGCACCTCTACCGTAGTTCTTTTTCATTATTGGTGCGCATAGAAATGAAATATCTCAAGAAAGCCAGATTGGGGTCGGCATGATACATAAGGTAGATATGCTGTTATCCGCGCCTGGCGGCTAGCCTATAATGAACAATCATATAAGACTAGTGAGGGCTACCAATAAGGTCTGAAATTGTTCTTGTGACAGTGGCTTACAGTTCGAATAGTCTCCTAAGAGATATACGCTCTTGGGGATATCATATCATCATGCTGTTGTAGTTTCAGATTCTACTTTATACACCACCTCTACTACGCATGTTCAATTGGCCCATATAGTGCGGGTAGTTCTATATTCCGCTCTGCAGTGTAACGCTGCCTAGCCTTCTTTTTATGATAGGTAAGTATTCATACGTAGTTCAAGGTTGCATCCATACCTAGAAACTGACCGGTTGCTCGGTTGGTTTAGGTCCGGTCAGAAGCGAAGGACAGTGCTCCAAGACCCCACGTTACTGGGAAGGTTCGCAAGAATCGACATAAATTGATTGTCCAGGGACATCAGACCAACAACAATTGATGTCAAACAATTCTTGACTCTGATTTAATACTTGTTCGGGGGCTGGGGAAGAGACACTTTCAAGTTACGCTCATCGCTTGGGTCGTCTTCTCGAACGCATGAAGCGGTACCAGCATTATCAAGTCAACCCAGCAAATCCGCCAATGCAGTACTAGGAAGTGCACTTGATGGCGAATTTAAGGCTGAGAAGAACCAGGAAGCTTATAGCTTCGATATACACCGGGTTAATGCCTGCAGCCTCTGTCAATCCGAGTTCCATTCTCGACCGAAAACGCTCTCCCGCCATAAGGGTTGATTTCTTCGTGCTTCCGCCTGGTTACCTTCCACATACACCTTCGCCTAGTTGACGCCTCTTTACAACGTTGCTGTATTTGACAGGAGCCAAGGCCTACATGGGGTTCGCGCATTGATCGTCACAGTGGGATTGTCTTCCGAAGTCTAGCCCTCGAGTTGACCTTACTACAGAGTTTAGATAAGGCAATCAGAGAATCCATTAGGATTCATTGTTACAGTATGGCTGTAATGTTCATTATTCCGATCCAGCGGTGAAATGGAAGGGATTGACAACGCTAGTGCAGAAAACACAGTACAGCACTAACCTAGGACTATCAACCCTAATTTAGAGCATGCACACTTTTCAATCTACGCACCTAGGTATGCAAGGAGACGGCGATTCTATACTTTACCTCGCACATATTACGAAGCCGTATAGAGAGCGAACCATACCGCCATACATCAGAAAGTTACTGACGTGAGAACTGTCCATCGAAGCATCGGTATGAGTATAGGCAGGGTGTCATCGGAATGTCCGTACCGAAAAGCCCAGGAATTCGGGTACTCGACCCGCGGACCCTGAGTCCACTATGCTGTGGTTGCCTTACCGAGCAAGGGAGGACGTAGTCAACTGGAGTTGGCGAACTGGGTCCGGTGGTATTCGTTCGGATCGCCGTTTGATACTATTTCAACTAGATAGAGGCTAGAGAACTAGCGAATTACCTACATGCAGTAATACATGCTGTAGTGCAAGGCAACCCGTTTCATAACACTCCACTAGGTAGACTGATGCAAGTTGACGTTTTCGAAACATGCTTCTGACACAGTGTTACGTGGTTTGGCCGATTAGCAATAATCTTAAGACACTGCGGCATCCCGTGGAAGCTAATTCATTAGCAAGACGGAGGATCTCGAGTCCCGTATTCTTTTTTCGTCGACGATCGGAGAAGAAGGTTACGAGATTAGGCCTAGCTACCTGTTGCCGTGTGGAACTAAGTGTCCATAACTCCCGAGTGCCTGGTAGACCCATACTCCAACTCCTCCTCGGCGTCAGTGCCCATTGGTATCGTGTTAATCTCTGCTGAGGCGGTCATTTACGCCCAAACTAGCTTTCAATAGGCTGATATCCATCCAATGGCTCATATTAAACGGCTACCACGATGGGGCCTTTGTTTAGCCCGGCAGTCATAGTGGGCCTTTTGGACGCCTAGATTACGTACAGCACTAAATACTTACAGTCAGGGAGGACTTGATGCCATCGCAGAATAGACTACAATTAGTTGCACCGTCGCCCGGTACTGGGGAATAAGATGAAGTCGCCTAGGTCACTAGGGCTTCCGAGTTTGAAGATCACTGCAGGAGGTCCAACCACCTTGTACGCCTACCTAAGATATCATGCACCGAAGGATGCCTTCCCCCAGGTTCCAGAAAAATCACCTCAGAATCCATTGGGCGTCATGCAGATGCAGTGTGAAGGAAAACGCGATCACCACGTTTCAGCGGATGGCACTTCTATAATAACACAACATTCGGGAGTAAATTTTGCATCCCCTATACGCTGAGACCGGAACCGGTGATCAAGTTGGGCACACTTGCAGCGGGGCTGTCGAGGGATGAGAATACACCGATTTTCATTGATCCCGGAATGAGCGTTCGTGGCCCCTATTATGTGACACTAAGGCCGACATATAAAGCAGGCTCTAATTAAGGTCAACTGGATAGGCTAACATGTTACTTGAAGGCTTCAAGATATGAAGCTGAAAGTGCGATCGTTGGCACGTTACCATATAAAAGCGAACCAAGGCGGCCTAGCCTACCTGGACACGACGAGGGTGCAAGGCTGGTATTGGTCGTCAGTAATATCAACAATCACAGTTACGGTCGTCACATCTACTAAGATTGGCCAACCACGTTGTCAATATATCAAATCCCCTATCAAATATCCGATGAACGGCTCGAGACATCCAACGCAGCCTACTTCTCAGGGCGAACTGTATAAATACATGTTGACGATACTGTTTCAATATTCAATACTTTCTCCTTTGGGCGTGAGGAGAAATGGCAAGTAATAGCGGAGAAGAATTACGTAGAAACAAGGCTGGTGAATCAATTATTCGTTGCCAGGTTCTCTACAAGGTGAGTTACCTTACACCACCTCTGTACCCCTTTGACTCCAAGCTTGGACCTTTTCCTATGCAAGTCCAGAGCGCAATGTCTCTGGATTGAACTTTGTTTCCAAGTTTTTCTTGGACTTCTAATGTTTCTAAATAGCTTGGACTAAAGCCATTGGCCTTCAATGGCAGAAAAAAGGGCCCATAACTTGAATAGAGCCGGATATGGGCTACGCTCGATACTATGCCCTAGGTTTCCTGTAAAATTGCTGATACAACTCGTTGACGTGCAATTATGTTCGATACGACTATAGAATTGTCTATAGTCGATAATAAGATAGGAATTAAGAGAGTCAGCTCGTTGCCCCTACGACGAGCATGCTTTAGTCAGCAAATAGATCTTAAAGGAGAAAAGAATGCCATAATAAGCTAGGCTTTATCGTTGAAATAGCATACGATTCAGTTCAGACCAATTTAAGGCTCCAGCGAGTCTACAGTAGTTATCAAGTTCTTCTACGACTGTTCCTCGAAGGTACGTTGTCACAATGTTTTACGGTAATCTGGCTGTGGAGTTCCTCACTTTAGACAGATGAGGTACCTGTAGTTCATACGAAGACAAGGAACTCGCAATTGAGAAATACCAAAAATCAGCCCTATGAACTTCATAGAGTCCACCGGGAGCCGCAATTTGTATTCGGATAGCGGTTATTCCCCATAGTTCTTATCTCCATCCGGGGGTTGCGGTTGCGCCACTTGTCTCACCCACCGCTCCCAAACTAACCTCAATTACAATAAGCCCTTGTTACCTTGTAGAAACCGGTCGAAACCAGCTGGTTCGAATGATAAAATCTAGAACGGGGACCGGAAGAGAAGACTCAATCATATATTTGCTCAATTTGAGCCTTGGAACATCATGGCAGTGTTTTTTTCTATCATTGCTCCCCCAATGGTGTCTTCGTCCATGTATCCGGTGTCAGAATCCGGACCCCGCATGCGGCAGTCGCGGAAACGGCGATGAGGTTGTTCTTGGAAGTCGGTCATATTCGGCGGGGAAGTCGGCTTCGGGGTGACTACAACGGGTGCACTTGCCGTGATATTCGCCAGCCGTGGGGGATGAACGGAAGGAGTTCTTTCCTTCCTAAGTGTATTGTCGGTCGGGACGAAGGAGCCGCGGGCTGGATCGTCGGCAATTACACGGGAGTATATCCGGTACAACCATTCGGTTCTGCAGGGAAGATCTGTCATTAGTGAAGGGGTAAAGGGGGTTGAATCGTGTCTATGCTGGCGATGGTTGACATCCTGCTGTACTGTCAGGGGATCGTGTCACTTTCAAGTGTAGGACCTACGAGTCGCAAACCACCCACACTCCGGAACTATATGAATTCCCGAAACGAAGAAAAGCAAAAAGTAAACACGTATCTAACCAACTTGGGACCTCGGCAAGTCTTTCTACTTACCCTATTGCTCGTGGATGTGCGCTCCTTCAAGCGGGTAGATTGTGTTGCTGAACGCCTTTCCGGAGTCAGGCACGGAGTTTTGGTAGTCAGCTCTGACATGTACGCGTCGCACGTCCCCGATCTTGCTCTGAAAAAGTCTCGAGCCATAATCCATATCAAGCTGCCTCATGCCGCTACTACCCGGGGTACTTGCCCATGAGTATTGCGGAAAATGACAGACTCTCTTTATTGCTAAAGACATTGTTGGTTCGGGTTGTGAGCCCTTCGCTTTTACCCGTTTGGATTGGCTCTGAAGAATTCGGGCATTGTCTCGCTTCGGGCTTCGCCGAGGAGATCTGCGGCACGTAGCATAGAGGCGACGGCGGGAAGTACGGATGGCATTGGAATGCCGGAGGGTATAGATAAAGATCGGTGGTGGTCAAAGGGTAAGCAGAGATGGCGATATGTATCCATTGTAAAAGGGATATAGCAAGCTTCGCAATAACAGACTACGAAGATCAATCAGCTGGCTACCATCCTGTTGACCGAGGTTGAGGCTGATGGGAGATTTGAGGATTGTCCCTAATCCATGCTGCCATCTACCCTCAAACACAGTCAGCGCAGGGCTGGTAATTCGTGGCTTGAAAATGTGACACGATATATCTATTGTCATTATTTGCTCCGCGGAATAGTAAGTTAACTAGAATATTTAGCAGCTATCAGAAAGTTGGCTATAAACAAAGCCTACCACCATCAAAACATTGATACATCATGGGCATATATTGGGTACCGAAGCACATGCGACCTAGTCGGTAATCCTTGATGAATCTGGATTAGTTCAGGGCGCATCAGCTATTGAGCAGATTCTAGACCAGCGACCTCTACCATCCCAATTTGCGATCGCTCCTCCCCTCCATCGACCAGTTATTTGATCCTCGCGTCCCTATTGGCTAGTTCCAAATAATATGACCCTCTCTTGGCTTTTCTAAGTGGCTGATCACAGCGAGATCGTCGTCAGGTCAGAAATAAGGAAGGTAGAGGGGCCCTCATAGTTCTCAGTTTGAACGGATCCGTGGTCTTCAAGTACGATATCCGAATCGGAGATGGCGTATGTGCCCGTTAGGTTCTGTTCGGGAGCCAGTGCCGACACCACAGTTAATTCATGGTGTCCATTGCCCCCGAAGGAGAACGACACATTCGGATCACGGCAGCCTGAAAGCTGGACTTGGGGTAACCGGTCGGGGCCGGGGCCCCAGAAAGAGCATTCGACACTCGGTGCTCCTGGCGAAGTCTTAACGTTGAAGTCTATCCTACGAGCAGATTATTTTCAAAGTCAAACATCCCGCGTCCCGCTTGAGACTGCTGGGCCAAACTAACGCGCAGAAAACGCTATGCGGGATACAGCTTGCCTATAGGAGTGTGTTTAGTACTTCGCAGTACGCTCTTGAAAGAGCTGAATACCGAGGCAGCTATACTTACGGTGAAATTGTATATAGCGAACTGTGCACCACAGGCGTCGGTACTCCGGATCGCAGCTCCTAGAGCCACAGTTGGGATAAGACCCGTGAATATGGTAGAGATATGCATATGTTCGATTGAAGAGTGAATGCAATTGATAATAATTATCCCGGAAGTGAATAAATGACGGTCTTAAGCGTAAATCTCTCGAATGACGCCTGCCATGGCCTGGGCAGTATGATACCTTAGATGTTAATCTATAGCTACCTGTACTGCACACTGGGACCAAGTCATATGCTGAACCGGATGATTGAAGGTCTTCAGAGCAGTGTCATGTTATGAATACTACCATTCCGTTCAAGCGTATTGCTAGGCCGACCTACGAGAATTGATGTCTATGAGCAACTTGAAAAATTGAAAAGTTGCTCAAGACCCTTTCCACCATATATTTCAAACAATAGTCTCAGGACACAAGCGTTTCACATACCCGAGACATACCGAGTTCGTGGTGGTATCGTACGAGAACTCCTTTACTATAAGCATGTAGATATTAAAAATCTCCAAGCCCAAATGGGGGGAATGGATCAGGCAGGTACATTCAATTCCATCCCTGGCAACCCTGGTAACCCAGCTATTCATCTACCGTGGTGGGGATACCTATCCCATCCCAAATTCACCATTCAGGGGTACGATCCACTAGGACTTGAAGTTGACGAGCAAACTAGCGCTAAATTCATAGTGTTTGCATAGATGCCCATAAAATATGAAATATGGTAGGTCATATGTCCTCTAATATTATCGATAGGTACGGTAGTATGCTACCTACCTACCTATGTACTTTTAAACGAGTCCGGATGGATTTAGGTTTCTCCCCTCTTCCATATGCATACTTCAACATCTTGAGAAACTATGACAACTCCATGGTAAAAAGAGTCATCGGAGATAGAATAAAATAGTCAGATTAAATGCGATAAATCAAGCCATCACGAATTATGGACAATAATCTGAAGAAACTGCCTAGCCGAAAGTCGCCGAATGACTCACTCTCCTACAAAAACCGCGCTGGCTGTGTGACATGTTTTAAATGGACAATGGTGAAGTGTTCAAACGCCGTTTCTCCTTGGAAGATATTAACAATCACGACCTGTTAGCCTACTTATCTAGTCTCACAAAATGGAACACAATACAAAGCCAAAGAAACCTTTACAATTGGATGGCCGAATCGGTGAAGGTGGCGGTCAGCTTGTACGAATAGCTTGCGCTCTAGCAGCCATCAAATCACAACCTATCCGCATCGATCATGTGAGAGGAAATCGGCGAGGTAATCGGGGTGGCGGTAAGCTTCTCTTCCGATTTCGACGGGTAATATTTGTCTAATCAGCTTGGTGTAGGCCTGAAAGCCCAGCATGTGTCAGCTATTGAATGGCTCGTGAACGCAACCGGAGCTGAAGTTGACGGTCTAGTGGTGGGCAGTCATTCGCTCGAGTTCAACCCGTCTTTACCCCCTACAGCTCTCAAAGACCGAAAATTCAAGGTCGTAGCAGGCAACAGTGCCTCGAGTACACTGCTTATCTTTCAGGCAATTTTCCCTTTCCTCCTGTTCGCTGGCAACGAAAGCGGGGATCCGATCGAGCTCGAAATTGATGGTGGGACAAATGTATCATTCTCGCTGTCGTACGAGTACCTCGACCAGGTGCTACTACCGACCCTGCAGGATAGATTCGGTATCACAGTCGAAAGGCAACTGAAGAAGCGGGCTTGGGCAGTCGGGCCCCAGTTCAGGGGTCGTATTTGGCTCAAGTTCCAACCGCTTATACCAGGACAATCATTGAAGCCACGAGAACCATGGGATAAGCCTATAAGCGCAGAAGACTTCAAGCTCAGCCATATCGATATCAACATACTGGTGCCATCCGCGCTTCAAGAGCCTCTTCAGAACACTCTTGTCAGCGATCTCGGTCAATTATTTCCCGATGTGGACATCAAATTCGTAGTAACCGAAGACAGCGGGCATGACGCTCGGATGTACACTTTACTGGTGGCTCATTCGCAGACGGGTCTCCGATGGGGTCGTGACTACATGTACAACAAGGCCTGGAAGAAGAAGACACCCGAGGTTTTGAGCACGGAGATATCACGAAAAGTCAGCCGGGATCTTTTCGAAGAAATTTCAATCCGCGGAGTCGTTGACGAGTACCTGCAAGACCAGCTAATCATATTTCAAGCTTTGGCAGACGGTCGGACGAGTTTCCCCCGAGGCGTTGAGTTGCCTAATGCTCACGCAGAAAGCGGCATCCCGGATGGTATAGATGGCTTAGACAGTTCTTTCAAGGGCCTGAAACTCGAGGATAGGATGAGGAGGGACAAGACGCACGAGCCCTTCGGGGAGGGTTCCACACATGCTACCACGGCTAGGTGGGTAGCTAGCGAGTTGCTGCCCACCGTGCGATGGTTTAACAAGGGAACCATCTGCGACGGTGTCGCCTTGTCGTTCCCTTGATTATGTGAAGCGTCGCGTTTGTCACTACGTCACTGAGCCTCACCTAAACCACGACGAGTCATGTGACATTATTAACATGAATGATAGAGGTGGAGAGCTTTGCCATTCGCTGTGGGTTCCGTATGACGATCAGCGGCCATGGATTGTGTACACTTATTATATATGCTAGGTAGGTAGACACTCCACCAGATGTCAGTCAGGGAGATACTCATCTGATATTTACCATTGAACATTGGGCGGAGGATTTCGGATACGCGGAGTCAGTTCGGGTTCGAGTCGTAGATACCTATTCAACTCATATATCGAAATTCACATAAACACACACGTTACTTGATGTGAAATGTGCATTTTATGCATACGTGTCACAAGAGCCGTTGATAATCATGTCTGATTTTTATCTTCAATCAAATCAGAATGGTGGGGTGACGCCTCGACGAAAAATGTCCTGATTGCGTGTTGCTTAGAACAATTACCATGGACGAATTCGAGTAGTCAGGTGGACTGGTGATTATTATTTCGAATATTACCTGTGGAATACGTATTTGAAGAGGAATATTTAATTAATTTTTGTCAGATTGAGCAGCCCGAAACAGCACCTTGGCAGTTCGTGAAGAATTCTAAACTTTACTTACTCGTTGATCTTCAAGTGGAGCTATCAAACTTGTCGTTCTACCCATTTGATCGAAAGAAACATTAGGTACCTATCAATAGAAGGGTTGAGTATTTAACTAGGTACCGAGACTTTGTATCTCCCGGATAGTACCTGGGGTTTTAAAACCGGTGGTATTACTCTGAAAATAATTATTAATGTTTCTGCGTCTATAGTAGTCGATAATCACTGTCCGTATACCTGCCTCCCATCGTGACACAAGATCTAGGTACCTACCTACCTATATATCGATATAGTATTACTAAACCCGACCCACGAAACTAAAACGAAGACATACTAAGGCAAGGAACAAGTAAAAGGGGAAGTTACTTTTACATTTTTGCCTAAATGACAGTCAATCAATCCAGATATCGCACCAATTGAAGAGATGCGTATATCCAAACCCCCGCATTCTCGTGACAGATCTGGGGGAGAAGTTGGAGAAGCGGAGCCCTTAAAAGATCCTACAACTCCAGTATTTTGGTAACTTCTCCACAGCTCGGGATATTCTTTTCCTCATAATTTCCTACAACTTCAGGTTCCATGCCGAGCTCAAAATGGATGTAACGTTCACGCCTCGGGGTACGCGGCCACGCGTCTGGGATGCCAGCATAGGCTCTTCCGAGTCAACACTATTCAGCTTTCCCACGCCATAGTGAGGTCACCCTAGTACTCGAAATGATGTTGGTTTCGATAATATTCATCCCATTGCTTTACCTATTGACCTTTGGACAAGGTTTACACGTCCCTCCGCGAGATGTCAACTCCAAAGTTGAACCCAGAGACCAGTTAGAAGGGCTGGTAAGAGACTCGCAGACGGCCTTCTTCTTATTGCTGAACGTGTGTTAGGTTGAATGGGACCAGTACTCCATGATCATCAGAGGAGAACGCATGTTCATCTTCTCCGGAGAGTTTCATCCCTGGCGTCTGCCGAGCCCAGGTTTATGGCTCGACATCTTCCAGAAGATCAAGGCTCTAGGCTTCAACGCGGTATCGTTTTACACCTATCGGGGCCTTGTAGAGGGTACGCAGGGAAAAGTACGCTTCGACGGGGTCTTCGCCCTCGATGAATTTTTCAAGGCGGCGGCGGAAGCCGGTATCTATTTGATAGCCCGACCCGGCCCGTATATAAATGCGGAAACGGCTCTAGGTGGCTATCCGGACTGGACCGCCCGGATTAAAGCCCCTCTTCGCGGGGATGACCCGGAATTTGTCGATACCACCGAACTGTATGCTGCTACTGTAGGCAAATTGATTGCTGATGCACAAATTACCAATGGCGGCCCGGTGATTATGCTGCAGCCCGAGAATGAATACGACACATGGCCAGACGTTAATAATACTGACTTTCCGGCTCAGCTGAATATCAATTATATGGAACATGTCAAACAACAGTTCAAGAACGCTGGAAATGTGGTACCGCAGATGGTAAATGACCACCTCTATCAAGGCAATTGGGCCCCTGGCAGTGGACTGGGTGAGACAGAACGTGGGTGTTTTCCTTGGGGGCAAACTGGGCTTCACAGTTAACAATGAGTCCCAGTCTATGGCATTGATGCCTATCCCATGAGATACGATTGTAAGTTCACCATATATCCGCCGCTTACACTCGGCTTCTGACAGTGTATAGGCGCACATCCGGATGTCTGGCCCAAAATCAGGTGGCCGGAAAACTGGCAACTTATGCATCAAAAATACAGTCCCAATACTCCATTTTTCGTCGCGGAATTCCAAGGAGGATCTGGGACAGGATTTGGCGGCGTCAACGCAGACGCTTGCAACGCGCTCGTCAACCAGGAATCGGTTCGTGTTTTATGGAAGAACAATTATAGCTTTGCTATTAAGATATTCAATATTTATACGGTATGTAGCTCCTCAGCCACCCACATTTTGACTTATTGGACTAAAATTTCCAGACGTATGGTGGAACAAATTGGGGCAACTTAGGGTATAGAGGTGGTGATAGCTCATACGACTATGGTGCCGCGATCAAGGAGAACCGACATATTTGGAGGGAGAAATACTCGGAAGAGAAACTTGAAGCTAATTTCTTCAAAGTATCACCCGCATACCTAACCGCCGTCGCAGGCAATGCATCTAATGGATCATATGTGTCGACCGACCAGATCGCTACTACGCCAGTATTCGCTACTGCTTATCGAGCAGCCTTCTATATCATTCGCCATGCTGACTGGACGTCCACAAACACCACGACTTATAAACTTATTGTGCTCACAAGCGCGGGAAACCTCACTATACCTCAGCTCGGTGGAGAATTGGTACTAACACGCAGAGACTCTAAGATCCACGTAGTTGACTATGATGTGGCTGGAATTAACTTGGTATACTGCACAGCAGAGATATTCACATGGGCGCAAGACGCATCAGGCAAGAGGACGATCATCCTCTATGGTGGTGCTGGAGAATTTCATGAATTTGCCATCGACCTAACAACTTTGACAACATCCGCCCAAATTATTCTTAGTGATACTACCGTGAAGACCCAGGTTATTGATTCAAACATATTGGTCGTTCAGTGGGAAGTTTCCCCCGACAGGAAAATCTTGAAACTCGGCGATGGACTTGAGATCCTCTTACTTTGGCGCAACGATGCGTATAACTACTGGGTTACGGAGCTACCATCCGAGGCACCGATCGCGAATTATTCTTCTCCGTCTAAACCCACCGTCATCGTCAAAGGACCCTATCTGATGCGCACGGCAGCTTTAGACGGGCAAGTACTCCGTCTTACCGGAGACATCAATAGCACGACTGACATTGAGCTTATCTACGAACCTACCGGAAAGGTCAAGTCCATTTCTTTCAACGACAAACCCCTTCGTGTGACACGCAATGGATATGGAAAACTCGCCGCACGAGTGGACTTCCAAGCCCCCGAAATAAGGCTCCCCAACTTCGCTTCTTTGAAATGGAAATACATCGACTCTTTACCCGAGGTCCAGCCATCCTACGATGATTCGAAATGGGTCACATGTGCGAACACTTATACTAATAATCCACAACCGCTCCTTACACCTACCTCACTTTACGCGAGCGATTATGGCTTCCATAGCGGATCACTAATATACCGCGGCCACTTTACAGCGAACGGTAATGAGTCATCCTTGTTCCTAAACCTAACCGGCGGGAACGATTTTGGTTACTCACTCTGGCTCAATAATTCGTTCGTCACGTCCTGGGACGGAACAGGCCTCGGTGGTGGAGAGCCCTCACACAACGACACCATCTCACTCGTCTCGCACTCACTTGAAAGCGGGAAGCCCTACGTCTTTACGCTATTAATAGACCATATGGGTCAAGATGAAGAAGCGCCTGGGACGGACGCGGTCAAGTCTCCCATGGGACTCATCAACTTCGATCTAGCTGGACACGCGCAGTCAGACGTGACGTGGAAGCTGACAGGCAACCTCGGCGGCGAGTCGTACCACGATCTAGAGCGGGGCCCACGCAACGAAGGTGCCATGTTCGCGGAGCGCATGGGCTACCATCAACCGTCGCCTCCAAACCAGGACTGGGCAATCTCAAACCCCATTACAGATGGAATCAAGTCCGCTGGCGTCGGTTTCTTCACCACCACATTCGAACTCGACGTCCCCGCGGGGTACGACGTGCCCATGAGCTTCGTGTTCGCGAACTCCACTTCGACATCTTCTGTCTCCACATCCCCATCCCCATCCACAGCCACACCTGTATCAAGAAAACACCGCGTCCAGCTATTCGTAAATGGGTGGCAGTTCGGCAAGTTCGTCGCGAACATAGGCCCGCAGACGTCGTTCCCCGTGCCTGAGGGCATCCTCAACCACAACGGCTTGAATACGGTTGCGCTCACGCTGTGGTCGCTCGGTGGGGGCGGGGCGAGGCTCGATGGCTTTTCGTTGGAGCCGGAGATGCCGCTGTGGTCTGGGTATAGGAAGCCGTGGCTAGCTCCTCAGCCGGCATGGAGGGAGCGAGAAGGGGCGTATTAGGGGTTGGAGCCTTCGGACGCGTTCGTGTGGCGTATGGTGGAACATCGTGAGTAGCCTATTGGGCGCTGGGGGTCGGTTCGTTGACTTCGCGCTGATGTCGCGCTAAGTACCGTAGGGAGAGACAGAGAAGCGGTGTCGCCTGATAGCATAGACTGTATGTAATCCCGCCCCAGCGTCGGGTTACTGCGTCGTTCTGGAATGATCCCTCGGAGACTCCTCCGTCGCGATATTGCCAAGTTGCCTAGTTTCCCAAGAAGTGATGAGTCGTATCCGTGAGTCGAGACCGCCTGTGTTATTTCCACCCTGGCTTGCTAGACTGCAGCCCAACGCAGCCCAACCGCCAATCCTATTATAAGTGAGAGGGGACAGTTCCCCTCTTGTACGTTGTGAATATTGGTGAAGGAGTGGTGGAGGACCTTGTCGGTTAAGCTGCCGCACCATTCTCACCTAGGAAGTTGGCTAGTAATGCGTTTAACTCCCGTCTATGCCATTCGTCCGCTCCTTGTAAATTTACAGCTGTGATCTTCAAGGGACCTCTGACACAACTATTAGACATCACAGGCCCCAACTTTCATGTTAGGGGGGAAAGACTCTGAGATGGCCTGTGGTTACCCTGCTAGTTGCCTGCCTGGCTGCTTGCTTGCTTGCCTGCCGGCCCATCCGCACAGACGGCAAAAAACAAGGCGAGCTCCTCGCTGTACCTACACTAGAAGCGGGACGATCATGTACCACAAACTAGCAAAGCCCCAACGTAGCTCGGCCCGTGCTTTGACGTTCTGGTCCGCATCATTGAAGCCCTACGCTCGGAAAATATCAGAGAGGTCAGGATGAGTTGACCCGAGAGGTTGGTTCGTTTTACAAGGGGTCCCTGAGTCTTTGATAAACATGAACTCTGAATGGACATCTCTACGAAATTTTCGATTTTCGCTCGAGCTGGACTTATCGGCATCAGATGAGTTTTACATAAGTTGTTTCGTATTTACGAGCGTAACAAAGTCTATCATGCTCAATCTGAGGTGAGACGCGTAATTAGAGCATGTCAATCTTCATGATCATTGTACAAGGGCTCCAGCCGCTCCCGTGTACGAGTTACGAGCTACTGGTAAGCATCTGCCGTGTTCGTGCTATTCTTGTACGCCCGAGTATTGTTTGTACTTCTCACACGGTATGGAAGTAATCTGATATAACAGGTCTAGGACTTTGTTACATCCACATACCTTGTACAAATCCTATAAGCAATTACGCGGGGAGGCGGTTAGGTATAAGGGGGCGGGCCACAAGCAATTTCCCCTACAAGTTGGCCCCTGATATGTATCAGCCCTGGAGGAAACCAAGATCTGAGTCTACAAAGCTGGTACTCGGTCTGGTCGTGACCCCGGCTCTCGTACCATCGGTCTCCTTCTCGGTGTATCTTCATCCATACCCCGAGTGACGAAAATTGATCGGGTCTTCACCGATCGTATCTACAATGTAAATAGCCCCAAAAAACCTCGTTTGTATTTCTCCATGGCCGAATTGCCTTCTTTTTGGGGCCAACCAGCTTCTTAGCCAATATTCCGGGGAATTTCAGTAGCCCGTGCCATCGTTGTACGTGGCCAAGATTACGTTACAACTACGTAGCCACTCCCAAGAAGCTCGCCCGACATCGAATGATTATGCGTTGTTTTAGTTGCCTCGTTTGCGTCTTCAACCTCCTTTTGTCCTTATTGGCTCTAATTAACAATAGCATATGGGCGTTGGTGAAATTCGTACACTGCGAAGGACCGTGCTACGCTACTGTCCGCCTATCAATCGAGCGCCGCGCGGCTTTAAAGTCGATATTCAGCTCGGGATATTCGGATAAAACTTGGGCTTATCGGATCTTACAGAGCCTCTTAATTCACCTTAAACTTGGGTTGGTACCTGGGTAGTTCTGTATAAATCAAGACAAATATGTATTTGTCATCACCCCAAATCATTCGCTCTCGGGTGGGATAGGTATCCTATCAGTAGGTACTCAAGGTTGGCTCTGTCCAGATATAGATACTAGCTTCTGGTTAATCTAACCGTAATGCTAGCTCTCCGTCTTCTCAGAGACAGGATAAAACGCCTAAAAGTGATTTGTCTGTTTGGATCAAGAGGTTTTCGTGATTAGGCTAATTGAAACCAAGTTGTTTCAAACATGGTCTGTTGATAGCTTACTGGAAGAATCTCCGATCCTATGGCGTTGAATTTCATGACATAGGTACGCATATTCTCTTCCTCCCCCAGGTTCTTCAGAGCTTGTTAGCCGCCACAGCTGAAGACAGGTACAAGGACTATAAGAACTCTGAGCTATCATGCTTGGCGAAGAGAATATGATTTATGATCAACTTTCTAGGCTCGGCTCTTAATATAAGTGAATGGACACCTTCATGTTTCTTAGTGCTGCGTCGAAAATGAGGATAGAATTCATTCACCTAGTTTTGTTAAATATTAACCCAACCATATATTATTACGCAGTATGTTTTCATCCATTCCCTAGTCTCGCTATGGAATTTTGGAAATGCTACTCTATGCTCACATACTCCCTATAATTAGGTATAATGAGCTATATGGTTAAATTTTAATCACGCATATCGCCAACGTCGTGTGTGATACATTGCAGGAAGGGTTATAAAATTTTATCAGGGATCTCTTGCGATTGTGCGTGAGTACGAGTATCGAGTAAGCACTTATATTTGATTTGAATTGCTTTCTATCAAGCTTCTCGGGTAGGCGTTGCAAGAAATACGACGTTGGCTTCGTGGTGTGCACGCCATTTCCTTCCAGATATCTTGAATTTGTGTACGCCCTTATATTTGATAAGATTTTGCTGGCTGAATGTGCTACCTCGTACATTATCACCATTGAGAACAAGATGATTTGGAGCCCTTTCATTCGATGAGAGGAATTACGCCAGTAACGTCGGTCATGTTGGATAGTAAACTCAAATCTTTCTTCCGAAGTTCCAGAAGGCCGGTGAAAAGCCTTGCGCAAGGCGTCTCATTTTGGGATATCTCTCCGAGACACAGATTTTCACTACAGGTAGGGGCTGTATCCGGCGCCGCGTGGCGCCTCATTGGAGATAGGAATGGCGGGATCCATTAGTCACGCAGCTATTTCGGCTTCGCTAGAACTACTAGGAGAGATGACCATTCCGTGATACCCAAGGCTGACTAAGCGGAATATATTAGCCACCCAGCATCTAGAATTAGGAAAATTTCAGCGAGGTATTCCCCCTTAGCCCTTGGCTATAAGGAGAGAATGATGCTTGGACACGTGAAATTTCTGCACCAACACAGGCATCAAATTTTTGAATGGCAAGCTGACCTGACAGGTTTGGATACCTGCTGGAACATCATAGGAGCCAAGCTGGTTTTTAACCAAAGAGAGAAAGGAAATAGCCCTGTGTCCGCTATAAACCTCTGCGCCGTTCTTGTGCTTACTTCACTTTAACCTGATAGGAGTGGCATCGGGCGGCATAATATGTCGGTATTCGCTTGTGGTCGATGATAAGTATGACGATGCCATATTTGGAATTGTAACCCTCCCGCAGAATCTAGTCGCAGATGACTACCTTTTCGTGTAACGACCGAATGTGACTGTAACGAAAATCAGCCTTGCCCGGGCCACTGGTCGAAACGTAGGAATGTAAGCCATTTGGGCAAGGCTATCCACGCCGTATCTCGCTTGGACTGGGGAACGCATTTCGGAGTTATCATTGATATCAGGGTTGCAGTTGCACCCCAAGGGGGACAATATAAGAGAGACATGTTATAATCAGGCCGGTCCGTTGTGGTGCTTCCGAAAGGATTCGTGTGATCAGTCAGTCACGAAAGCGATGCTCTGACCGACGTGCCGCTCACCGGTGGGTTGGATGTATGTGAATTTGGAAGAGATTGGCCTGCTTAGAGGAACGCGCATACGTTCCTGCAGGTCGACCGGAGAGTCGCAATATACGGCAATTAAAGGCGCGAGGAAAGCCTGGACTGCGGGCGCTATTGACGCAGCTCAGCTTATGAGCGCCAGAAGAAAGGCTCAGTAACTCTCCGCGCTGTTTGATGACCAATCCCTTAGATTTGCATAAAGAGCATATTCCTCAACGCTGAGCGCAAAGTAGTGAACTTAGACGAGCAAATGCTATCTGATCACCGAGCCTCGTGCCCGGACTCCGATTCGCTTGAACCAATCGGGAGTACGAAATCGGCGGTTTCCTAAAAAGGAAGCCTCGAGAACGATATTAACCCTAAGAGACAAAAAGTAATTTGGATACTGTCCATGTGAAGCTGAAATTTGTAGCTCAATAATATTAGGAGAAATAGGCGACGAGAATACGAAATCAATCCAAGCTCAGATACGCATTCGTAAAAGAGGCGGCCGTGTGGCTTACTAGAACCTTGGAAAGACTTGGGTCCTCTGGGCAATAAACCACATTCCAAAATCCGAGGCAAACCCGTTTGAAGCTTTTGGCCAGGATAGACTTGTCAACACATCATAGTGCATCACATGAGAGTTCAGCTCCTGTCAATGTAGGCGGAGTGAGGCAGTCGGTGTGAGGGTCTGTGCAAAATGCACATGGCTTCTACCGAAAGGTGGAGTTACTCTGTATGCTCGTTGATTCTTCTCGGACGCTTTTTCTCAAGTGAGTCCTGTAGCATGTGCTGTAGATCGGTGAGTAGGTACTTTTCGCATGAAAGGCGGGGGAGTAGAGACTTATTATTAACCATGAACCGAATGTGACCCCTCTACGAAGGATGCTTAATTCGACCCCGGCCTGGGGATTGCAATAGGTCCCTCAAAACTCAAAAACCGACAAGCCCAATTGTCGCCAGCAGTGCTCTCCGCTAGGAGGTCACGGGGATTGCTTTCGTGATATTTGTGCGTTACATTTTGGCCAATGGTTGGCGCCTGGATTTACAAGAAGCGCCGTAGTTGACTAGGTCACACGACTTGGATTCCCCCCGCAAGGGCAGATCTTAAGGCCGGAGATGAGGAACAACCTCCAAAAGGAAATGAAAGGTATCAATGGTGCAATTGAAACAGAAGAGCCGGGCTCCGCGCAGACAGAAAACGGCAGCTAGTCTTGATAGATAACCAACTAGACGTAGATTAGCAGCTCCTCATGTCGCTTGACAATACCTACAACGGGAAATTCCCGTTGTGACCCAAAGCTTGGTGCTTCGAACTTGACACCTTTCAATCTATCTTAAATATAGCGCGATATCTAGTGGACCAGTAAGTTCAGCAGCATCATCCACCGCTCTAAGGATTGGCCTCTTGTTCGAGCTGAGGTAGCGGTGTGCGAACAGCATATGAGAGATAGCGGAATATAGTGCACGCCCCGTGGTGTCCGTAGGTACTAATCCACTCAAGCCTAACTTGATGCCTAGCTAAGGAATGCTGCGCTCTGGTTTTCAGCTCGTCATAGTCTTGAAGAGATATTAGATAATATGAAGGAACCTCGGATAATGATAAAGCACCGGCCTATGATGGAAGGTGAGAAAACTGTCGATCTTGCTTGACAGTGACGACATTCGGGTCAAGTGACAGGGCGACATGGTCCTGATAAGTCACGTCGCTCTTGAGGAAACTAGCTTGAGTTTCTGCTGTCGTTTGCGCGTCATAATTTTCCGCCAGGACAGCTACTCGGCCTAATTCACGTGGTTGGAGTGCGCAGACGGGGGTGTTTCCCGCCAAACCAGCGATGAGACGTTCGAAGGAAGACCCCTGACTGAGCGAGGTATTCTAAGCATTCTAGAACGCTGGGTAATTCTAGTAGCTGGGTCCGCTGAAAAACGTGGGGGAAGACAAATCGACCGCAAAGCCCTCATTTTTAGCTTGGACAAGCTACACAACTACGTACGAGAAATATCGGAATCCTTCCAAAACGAGGGCGGTATGTAGTATTCGAAGCCTCCCAGGGTATTTGCGCGAGCCACAACTGCAACGGGTATCTAATCGTGATCAGAGAAGAAATGGTAGCTTCTCTCTTGATGACGATATGGACCGTACTCACGATCAACCCAACTGAACTGCGGCAAGATCTGAACATGTACTTCATACTGTATTCTTATCTTCAGAAACGCAGCGATTTCTTCGTGGGCTATTAAAGGTTGTCCATAAGTGTGCGCGACCCGGTTCCGCGAAGCCGGTCCACCACTAATCTTCTTCCTGGTGATCTAGTCTTCAAAGTCAAGGATTAAGGTGGACGATGATAAACCATGTCATGAGGCCTGTCCGAGTTTCTGGGTCCAAGCCGACTAGATTGTTTAGACGGAGGCTAAGATGACTCTATTGTGATAGAGTGTGTCTTAGCTAAATGGTTAATGTGAGGTCAGCTGTGAAATTTTCTTAGGATAGTCCAGGTAATGCATTATGGACAGCGGCCTAGACGATGCTTAAGGGGGGATTTCAACGGGGGTAGGAGGACGGACGGAGATAGAATGGAGAAAGTGAAGGCAAAAAAAGCCGAGGGATACTAGATTAGAGGGATGCTGGACATTTCATAAGGTCTGCTAGGGTCCATTGATCTTTAGCGGGTCTTACCCACCATAGACCCTAAAACGTTAGTGCTTGATTTCTACCGAAGCAGCTAAAATCTGCTCCCTGTACCCTGCTTTACAGTAGTTGCTGTTGGATTGTAACTGCCCTTGGTGCCCTGGTGCCCCTGGTGGTATTTGTAACTGGTATTGTACCTAATGCCCTATGCCAACTACATGCTACTACATGCCTTATACTTGGGTTAATAATATACACCCAAGGTGGGAAGGCGCTTCGCGGCTCCAGAAAGCTAGACAGAGGGAAATAGCAACATACCTAAGAGCAAGGCGAGGGTAGTACCACAACGGGTACCTTCCCATTGCCATCCCTTGAGAGGTAGGTAGAAGCAGGTACATTGATACACACCTGACCTTGCTAATTTTCCCATCTTGGAGCGTGTGAAATCATGGATTACTTCCTCCAGTCTTTTACAACTCTACCACAAGTCCCAAATTACACTCATCTTCTACACCTCATACTTATTTCCTGCCATACGCCTACACCATCTTGCTAGCTTTGACAAAATCTGTCAACGACGGCCTACTAATGTTTATCCTGAATATTGTCAACAACTAAACTGTATCTTTCTTCTCTTCCAAGTTGTCAAGTTATTTTCCCTCCCCCAAAGTCGAAATCTCCCTTTTGGTGCTGGCATCTACTTCGTCTTCAACGAGAGACTTAACTCCGGCGAAATTGCTCAGTCCGTTTGCGTATCTATCTATTACCTTACTTACCAATGTAGCCATTTTGTAGTTACATTTCGATTTTGACGACTCTTCCTGTCGGCCATTTTTCTACATTCATCAGACGGCCCCGTATCTCTGCGGAACGATCTGGACTTTCCAGTATCCAATTGCTCGTCATCTAGAGCTGTTGATGTGTCACCTTGGACGGGCAAACAGATGACCAGGTCCCGACTGTTCTTTTCGTGTCTCAGCATTCCACCAGGGTTCCAGCGTGTTTGCTGACTACCGGTCAACTTGGACGGGTCCGGAAAAGGCTTGCTGTTCTAGGCTACTCGATGCATTAGAGTGAGACCATTTGTGTGGAGCAGTATCCATCCTCGGACAAGCTGAATTGCTCAGCGAGGAATAGCTTGGCCAGCATTGGCGGCAACTTCCACGGCGGCTCCAAGCTGATGAGGCGGTCGAATCAGCCCTACCTGTACAAGTCATTGACGTGCCAACTATGAATTGCAGAGTCCGAAGGACTACAGATCACGATATTCTTATCACTCGTCACTACTGGAAGCTCACAGCAGAGGCGAGCTTCCAGTTTGACGATACCCTGTGCAGGTATAATCGGTCAAGATGGCGGCGGACATGATCCTGCCAAAGGGCATTGTGTTCAATAGAAACGATATTTACGCGGAGATAGCAAAGTACGACATCGTTCCATTAGAGCAAATACATGCGGCTTGCCATGGTCAAGACAATTCCTAGCCACTCCCGGTGTAATCAATACTAATTGAACTGCAGTATTCACCACAACATCCCGGGAACTTGTCGATCCAACAGCGAGACGTCTTGAAAACTTCTGGACTCGTGTGCTAGGCGGTGACCGTCGTTACCTTCCAGGATATGTTATTGCACGACTCTTCAGGAGTATTTCGGAAGAGGAAAGCTTCGTCAAGTTACGAGGGCCACCAAATCGATATGAGCCGGTAGGTTTTGCGACGCTGGGCCTCTATGTTCACTAACCTTTCACTCAAAAGCCTTCACCTGACTCTAAAACCGAATCGCCTCCTAAAGTCCAAGGCACCTCTAAGACATCTGGAGAAGCACCTTCTGAATCGAGCTCAAAAGACAAAACGAAGGCTACGAAACCCGCGTCATCATCTTCCACGAAACAGCCGCACCCCATTTTGAAGAAGCCTAGGGGACCTTCCAGTTCCGGGCCGCGGCCTACAGCTCGATTTGTCTCGCCGCCAGGATCTGAAGATGAGGGGAACGATGGTAAAGATAGCGAACTTGCGTCGTCTGGGAGCACGGCAGTGAACCACAGTGGAGATTCCAAAGGTTCTACCAGTTCAACAGCCAAAGAGGAAAGAAGGAAGGCGGTCAATACCACGCCTAAGAAAAAGAGTACTGCGTTTGTAGCCTCTACGGCTTCCAGGCGTAGACCTGCTATGCCGCGACGCGTTAGTTCTCAGTCTTCCAGTGCTGTTAGTGGAACTGAGGCCGGATCTAAAGAAGGAGGCTCTTCCGTCGGCTCCAAACATTCTGGGTCGCAAAGTTCGGTTCCAACTATCCCGGAAAAGTCGGGCAAGGAAGCATCCTCGACGAAAGAAAGTGGTGAACGGCTAAGTGCTAAGGCAGCAGGGAAACGAATAGTCACTCGGTCGTCGCCCGAAAAATCTAGCACACCGAAATCCGGCGATTCGCAGACCGGTGTGACCCATACTCGGCAGCCAGTGGACCAGAACGAGGGTACTAATGTGACGCAGTCAGACTCAGCAGCGGATGGCACGAATAAACCCGCTGTGGAGGATACTAACCGTGCAAAAGCGGGCCAAGGTGGGACAGCCCATAGGAGAAGCGACACACAAGAGCGACCACGCCCAGATGTTCCCCCTCTTATGGCTCGGTCAAGGTCAGACGTGGGCTCTTCACGGCGTAGCTCACAAGATCTGGCTGGTGGCGGTCTTGCTCCAGCCAAAAGCTTGATATCACCAAGCACGACGACAATATCCAACACCACAGCTCAAGGGACCATTATTGAATTTGACGAGAACCCGCCGATCAACGAAATGGTTGCGAATGCGATACGAAGACAAGAGGATGCTGAGACTGGTTCCCGAAAATCTGGAAATTCTGTCCTCGATTCACGGTTTACTCCCACCCAACCAAGCCCAACGCCGGCCGTACCGCTCGGCCGATCCAAAAGTCAACTTACCCTACTACTCGAGCGCCAAAACGAGAAGAAATCTCGCCGGTGATTTTATTTGTTATACAAATTTAAAAATTTACTGCTACGATTATCCCTTTAAAAAAAGATTCAATACAGGATGATTACAGCGGGTTAGAAAAGTTACAGACACAAGTGTATATTTTACTTGGGAACCACGTTTCTTAGAGGGTTCCTACAGGACATAAAAGGGGTCGTGGGACTGTACAGAAGCATTGGCATTTACATACAATGCATTGTATCGGCGTTACAAATCATCCATATCAGCGTTAGGGAGCGTTTTTGCTTTCAGAGATACGGAACAGTTCGAGTTACGGTATGGACGTGTACATGTCCCTAAAATACATGTTCATATTTAGGTCATTTAGTTGGGCGGAGGCTATTCACATGTGATTCTGCTTGATGTTGATCGCACCTCGTCTAATGTAGGCTCCAGAAGTTACGATAGCTACCTAGGTACCTATGTACGTCATCTTTGCGTTGCAAGTACCATCTGGGCGAGCTCGAATAGTCGATAAAGAAAGCCGAGCCCAATCCTACCACAAACCTTCTTTCTCGCTTTGTTTTGTCCTTATCAGCGCCGGGGTGCTAGCAATGGCAGGTCGGTCGAGGGGTTTTCTCAGTAAAAAGATGCTCTATGACCACTTAGGCTCCATTTTCGTGAGGACCCTTGCGTGGTCCAGAACCCCGCCAGCGAACGGACATGCTCTTTTTCGGGTCATAAGATCAGACTAACGGAGTCCTCAATTGGATCCCGAGTCGCACATACAGCGACTTGCTTGGCTGCTAACGAGACTGCAAGGGCGGAGTGCCGCCGCAAACCGATAGGAAACGTGGGAACAGATACAAGAACATGGCCCTACAAGGATAAAGTTAATTTCACCTGCCGGGTCTAGAAATCTTCCTTTCTTCCATGGACGGCGTGTTCCGTTGGCTCTCCCCCAAAGCTGACGTGCCTCTCACCTAGGTAGGTAGCAAGTAGGTAGCAACGAGCTCAGACTTTGCGCCGAATCCATGCCGAAGGAACGAGGATTATTTTCACCGATATCTCCTAAATAACCCGAAGTTCCCGATATCCGTTTGCATAGAGGTCGAAGGGGATGTAAGGGTCCTACGGATGAACGTTAGGAAAACTAGATAACATGGATGGTACAGGGGTTAGCGATTCCCAAGCCAACTTTGGAAAAGAGAATTTTACTCTGTTACGGCAGTCAAATACATACTTGCACTACACCAAAATTCTATCTACAGCGTAATATTTGGACATATTAAAAACATGTGGCCATACCTACCTATGACCTTGGTTGCATCCCGAAACTACGGCGCCATGTGTGTACAAATACCATCTATCCACCCACCCATCCACATCCATCCATCCATCCAAAAACAGAGATAATATTATGGAGTAACCTTTAAACCTTGATGGATGGGTGCGTAGGTGGTACGGATCGCAATCTATCTAGGTCATCTAGGTCCCCTACATTAGCACTACACTTATAGGTACGGGCAACGATGCAATGGGTGGCTCAACACGCCAAGTCCTTCCAGAACCAAAAGAAACCCCTCCCTCCCGCCCCCCCCCCCACGCAAACGCGCGGGACCGTCCCCTCTACGGTCCTGCGGCTATCCGAATGCGTTCACCGGAACAGGTACAGGGCCTCTCTTTTCCCGGTCGAAAAGTGAAAAGGAGTGTATGGGGGGGGCGACCAGAACCCTGAAGGGCGCACAAAACGAACCTACCCCAGCCCGGAGCCGCGCAACGTGATGGCTAAGCGCACCTTGTCGAGTCGCCGATTTGGGAGGGGAGGGGAGCGCACCCACATACAAAATGCACGTATGTACATACGTGTTTGCGCGTGGGTATTATACATACACTGGAGACCATGTATGGGTATGTATACATAGTGGCATCGGCATTATGACATTATACGATGCTATGTCTAATGGACTCCTAATGAGATAGAACGGGGCCACGCAATGATGATGAGGCAGTTGAGGGCACTACCTTGGCGCATTAGAAATGGGAATGCGTGAACATCCCACAAAATATCGGCACTGAGTTGCTTCGTATATCGACCTATGTACCGCCACTCCAGAAGACGTACGTATACGCCTGGATCATCGTTGGCGTCAGTGGGAAAGTAGCCACGGCGGAGTCCGGACGCGCCGACATATTATGGCCACCTGATATTACTCCGATTGTTCCTTATAGTAACCATGTAGCGAAGGAATTCAAGGCAACCACAAAAATTTTTTCTTTTTTTATTCACTTTTTTTTTTTTTTTTCCCTTCTCTCTAAGTCATGGCCAAGATCCGTTGGTGACGTATGAAGCTACCCTGCTTTCTCACATAAGTTGGAACATACGGTACATAGTGTATGTACGGCACAGGGGAATCAAAAGGACTAACGACCGGATCGTCGTCCCCGCCGCGCGGAGCGGGTGGCGGTAAGTGCCAACAAGGAAGCGGGGGGAAGCTTTTTTTTTTTTTCTTTATCCTCTTTTTTCACATTTAGAGGCGTTTAGTAAGATCTGTGCCCTGTGTCGTGTGTAGATCTCTTCTATTAGTCAAGATGGTGGGGGGAGGAAGGGGGCTGATAAGGCGGAATCCTACCGTTCTTTTTGAGATTCAGGCAACGCCAGATGCTGGTGCATTATTCGTCAGTTCTTAACTAAGGAGGAACTAGGAGGATTAGCTATTCAGGAACGGCGGGCGTCATCTTTAAGCCATCTAACTGACTAAAGTTCTAGCACCATTTGCTGATTCAGGGTTGTCAGGAACCACGCGCGCATCATGTTTTTTTCTGCTGTTGCTCGTCGTCATCTGTCAGCTTACACCGCATACTCCTACACACACACACACTTCCCGTATGTAGGTGTATTATGTGAGTGTCGAGCGCGGATGTTGCCTAGCGAGAGATCCCGGGGCGTTTTATGTAAGATCCGTAAGTTTTGGCAGATGAGATGTGATATACGGCTCTAGAGCTAAGGGGAGGCTGTACTACTCTACATAGAATGTTCATGTGCATACCAACAACGTATTATCGCCCTATTGTCAGTCATCGCCTCGTCTAGAAGCATAATGACCTCGAGCAGCATCCCATCGCTGCGGGATGACCCGCAATAACCCCACGTCGTTCGAATTTGTGTAACAGATCCAGTTTATAGACGTACAGTGTGTATAAGACGACAAAATACTTGCCTCCAAGTATACACCGACGAGTTACCAACTATCGTATACTGTATATACGGGTAAGTTGCCGGAAGGCAACCACGATAATCTTGGAATCATGCCGGCATTCCCGATCCTTAGAAGAGAAGTTTTTATGCCTACCTATCCTTCATTTGGGAACCCGACGGACCCGGATGAGCAAGGGATAGATGATTGTACTGGGACTCGCCTAACTCGCATTTTGACGGCTACACGCATACACGATGTTTATGAATAGGTATCATGTGGGCTGGGAATACCGACCTCTTGGTATCCCACGAGGACAGTCGAGGATCCATGGGCAGTGGAAATACGAGAAGAATACGATTTAATGAAAGACGCCATCGTGGCTGTCAACAAAACTTAGCACGAAACGAGCAGGATCATTGAAGTTCAGCTTTGGATATAGACTTCATTAGGACGATTGGTCGAGACTTGGACGTTATACTTCATGCTACAAGGGAAACCCTTGATGAGCAGAGCCATAATACCCATTATAAGGCAAGTCATTGGGTAGATCTCCTACCGTATTCACGGGTACGAGGCGGTCAAGTTCAGGGGGTTTAGCCTCTACACCGCTTGGATAATCGCGCCTCATGTGTATCACGAGTAACTTAGAAGTCGTAGTTTATAGATTTTAGTCCCTTGCCTACCGGCAAATAGCCTGTGCATATGAATTTATCGGATCGGGTACGATTGTTACATCCGGAAGACCCCAAATCTAGTACCACCGGGCTGGATATCGTTCCTACCCGACAGTGCGGCTCTCAGCCCCAGGCCAAGATAACGCCTCGTATGTTGTGGCGGGATAACACCATCATCCTATATAGAAATCCAAGTTAGTAGGCGGGACAAGTAAACAATAAACAATAACGGGGAAAGGGGTCCGTAAATGAATAGACAGGCCGTCTTCCATGGTCATAATCACTCACCCATAATCTAGCGGAAGAATACACAGCATCGCTCTCCCTCTCAATCCTGTCCCTCAACTCCGGATCCGCCTTCTGTCCCACCGTCTCCATGACACTAGCCAGCTGCTCTCCTCCCATCACGCCGATGCGGGCATTAGGCCACATCCAAAGGAACCTAGGGCTATACGCGCGTCCACACATGCCATAATTTCCAGCTCCGTAGCTGCCGCCCACTACAACCGTAAACTTGGGCACGTCGGCACACGCAACAGCCGTGACTAGCTTAGCGCCGTGCTTTGCGATACCGTCGCGCTCAGCCTGGGCGCCGACCATGAACCCGCTGATGTTCTGGAGAAAGACGAGCGGGATGCCGCGCTGAGCGCACAGCTCGATGAAGTGTGCCCCTTTTTGGGCGGACGTCCCGAACAGGATCCCGTTGTTAGCCACGATACCCACGCGGTGCCCGTAGATGCTAGCGAAGCCCGTGACGAGCGTAGGCCCGAAATCCCTCTTAAATTCCGCAAAGTGCGACCCATCGACGATGCGCGCGATCACCTCGTGGATGGGAAGGGGCTTGCGCAGGTTGGTCGATGCTATGCCTAGGAGTTCTGAAGTGGGGTATAAGGGCTCGGAGTAGCTTGTTGAGGGAGGAGAGGCTTTGTGTGGCCAGTTAAGGTTGCTGATGCATCTCCGCGCGAGCACGATGGCATGCGCGTCATCGACGGCTAGGTAATCTGATACACCAGACACAGATGTGTGCATGGCACCACCGCCGAGTTCTTCGGCTGAGACTTCTTCACCTGTAGCGGCCTTGACGAGAGGTGGGCCTGCCAGGAAGATGTGACCTTGCCCCTCTACGATGATGTTCTCGTCGCTCATGGCAGGGACATATGCCCCTCCCGCTGTACATAGACCCATGACCACAGATATCTGAGGGATTCCTTGAGAGCTCATCCTTGCCTGGTTGTAGAATATGCGGCCAAAATGCTCACGGTCTGGGAAGACATCCGACTGGTGAGGCAGGTTTGCACCGCCCGAATCTACCAAGTATATGCAGCTATTTGCCTTATTAGACTAGATTCGACCTTATGATGCCACGTTGAGCTTAGTTATAATTCAACTTACGGTAGCTTATTCTCCTGGGCTACGGCCTGGGCTCTCAAATGCTTCTTTACGGTGATGGGGTAATAAGTCCCGCCTTTGACCGTGCTATCGTTCGCTACAATCAAACACGTAACCCCCTCTACGACCCCAACACCCGTAATGATGCCTCCGGCGGGTACATCTGCCTCGGGGTAGAGCTCGTGACCCGCCAACGGCGACAGCTCCATAAACGTCGTTCCAGGGTCTACCAAAGCCGCTACTCGGTCTCGTGGCAGCATCTTCTTCCTAGCAATGTGCTTCTCTCTCGCTTTTGCTGGCCCGCCCTGTTGCGCGGTGCGCGTCAACTGCTCTAGCCGGGCCATTGCCTCCTCCATGAGCCGTTGGTTTTCCTTAAACTCATCAGATGTCGAGTCTACATTACTCTGTATTACGGAAATGGCATTCGCTTGGTACGGGGCCGTGTAGGAGGCAATGGCTCGCGCGGGTAGTCGGGCGACGTGAGGGGGTCGGCGGGGGTGTCGTGCGCATTGTCGGGTCAATTGGCGGGAGAACCCCAGCAGGTCCCTAGAGCATCTGTGTACGGACATCTTGAGTTGCGATTCGAGTCCAGCTACATAGTGTTACAAGAGCCAATTCGGGAGGAACCTGGACGAGTTAGCTGGAGATGTTGGAATGCAATTGGGAAATTGAAGCTGAGGGAGCTGACGTCGAGAATCTGGGGAAGCAGGGGAAGCCGACACCGCTAATAACCGCTATGCCGAGGTTGCCCGCGCCTACAAACGGCACTCCAGTTACGCAGGTAGAGAAACAAGAACCTAAGCCGAATATCGTCAGCAATTGCTCTCTGATCAACGAATACTTCACGATACTTCATGATACTTTCCATTTTATAATCTCTCAATCTTACTCACATATAAACAACTCATCATAATGGCAAGTATGAAGGCATTGAGAGCCCTAAGCCGCCCAGCGCGGCACTCCCTCCCCTCATACCTCAGAGTCCCAGTAGTGCTCTCCCCACAGCTGCGGCACTACGCCTCATCAAAACACCCCAAGGACTTCACGCCTCCCTCATCAGCGGACCTCTCGGAGCTGCGCGAGCGCGTGCAAGAATTCACGCGCCGCGAGATCACAGAGGAAGTAGCGGCGCGCACGGACAAGAGCAACGCCTTCCCGGCGGACATGTGGGTGAAGCTCGGGGAGGCCGGGTTCCTGGGGATGACGGCGGACGAGGACGTGGGGGGTTTGGGGCTGGGGTACCAGGCGCACTGCGTGGTGATGGAGGAGATCTCGCGGGCGAGCGGCAGCATCGCGCTGAGCTACGCGGCGCACAGCCAGCTCTGCGTCAACCAGCTGCAGCTCAACGGGTCGGCGGCCCAGAAGCAGAAGTATCTGCCTGGCCTTATCGCGGGCACGAAGGTAGGTGCTCTGGCTATGAGCGAGGCGGGTGCGGGAAGCGACGTCGTGAGTATGCGCTCGGCGGCGAAGAAGGTGGATGGCGGGTACTTGCTCAACGGGACCAAGATGTGGATTACGAATGGCCCGGATGCGGACGTCGTCGTCGTGTATGCGAAGACGGAGCCGGATAAGGGGTCCAAGGGCATCACGGCCTTCATCGTGGAAACGCGTACCGAAGGCTTCAGCTGCGCGCGCAAGCTGGACAAGATGGGCATGCGCGGGTCCAACACCGGCGAGCTGGTTTTTGAGAACGTCTTCATACCCGAGGAAAACGTACTCGGCAAAGTCAACGGCGGCGTCAAGGTCCTAATGGAGGGCTTGGACTTGGAGCGTCTGGTTCTCAGCGCGGGACCCCTGGGTCTCATGCAAGCAGCGCTAGATGTAGCGTTGCCGTTCACGCATCAGCGAAAGCAGTTTGGCAAGCCTGTCGCCCACAATCAGTTCGTGCAGGGCCGTCTAGCCGACATGTACACCAAGCTACAGGCGTCGCGTGCCTATACGTATGCCACGGCCAAGGCCGTCGACGAGGAGGGCGTGATCCGAACCCAAGACTGCGCCGGCGCGATCCTGTACGCGGCTGAGCGGGCTACCGAGACAGCGCTCGATTGCATACAGTTACTCGGCGGCATGGGCTATGTGGAGGAGATGCCAGCGTCAAGGATATTGCGAGAGTGAGTTCTAAGATCCCGTTCAGCTTTCGTCTGTACTGTTTAATTGCTAACAGTCTCTCTAGTGCCAAATTATACGAGATAGGGGCGGGCACGTCAGAGATCCGCCGCATGGTTATTGGTAGAGCATTCAATAAGGAGTATGCTCACCTTGGGGCGTGATTTTGATTAGATGGTTCAACCTGGAATGCATTTAAAACGGCGTTTAGGAAATGTACTTCAGAGTAGCATTAGATTCTTCTGAATGAGAGCTCAGCGAGACTACGTTAAAAGATCGTAGTTAAGAATCAATAGTTAAACGCATTTCTCTCATACTCTATCTACTATGAGTGGCATGGGGTGTTGCCTAATATCCAGAAATGTGCTACATATTATACCGCGTTCAGGCGGGCTGTTCTACTAGCAGGTTGTCCGTGGTATGGCTCTCGGAAGCTGTATCGGTGTCTTCTTTAGTTTCTTGTGTTTTTGATACTCCCCCAAAAGGAAAGCCCGCATCCTCTCGTAGCTTTATCATGGAGGCTCGAACCAAGAGATGTAACCTATTACCTGCAGCCTCTCCAGCCTTAGTGTTCGGGTCCTCTCGTTCCAGGATGAACTCGACATCATGGTCCCCGATCGTAGCACGTGTCCTAGCTATCTCGCCGTATATCTCCCAGCAATTTCCTCGGTGCGTTGAAGGATCTGAAGCCTTAAATAATTTGGCCCACAACGCCTCCCACACCTTTTGCCTTGATATTCGTTGTCCCTCTGCCGGTCTGTATATCTGATTCAAATACTTGAAGGCGAGAGACTTTGGCATCTGGGTTTTGCGCGGTCGGAGGCTGAAGTGGATATACTCCTCATTCCAGGCAATCATAAGAGCGAACGACTCTTTTACGTTAGAGGACGTTTCTAGGCCGAAGATGACAAAGAATGGCAATCCTGGTATCCGTCCAGGAGGGAACTCGAACTTGATGCAGCCGTAGATTGGAGACCATGTTATCCCGTATTCTGGATTCGGGGGCACACCGTCGTCGAGGTCGCGAAGTTTACGTCTTAATCCGGAATATAAAATGGAATTTATTCTCAAGTCATGATTTAGATCACTGCCTTCTATCTTTTTAGACAGCGGGGAGAGATGTTCCACTATAGGAATATTTTGCAAATGGATGCCGCCCTGTCCGAATCGATCCAGCTCCCAGTCGAAGAGGCGTTTGTGGATATATATAAGTTCAGCTCGGTTTCTCACCGCCTCCATGATATCCGTGTAGCATTTCTCTATGCTTACTCGCCCGAGTACAGGTGTAGCTAATCTTGCGTATCGGTTAACCGACTGCGAATGACTTCTTGAAACCTGTGGCGTTCTGACAAGTACTATTGATATTTGGTTAATGCAAATATCACGACCTGGTTCACATTCTGCCGCATTTAGCTCGGCATCGTAAACGAAGCACGCGATGTTCTTGTGGTGAAGATGAGAGCTTTCATCATAGAGCCGTCTTGTGAGGTTGAGCCGTATTTGCAGTCCTCTGTTAGTAGTCGCAGAGGGAACGCCTGAGTCAAACAGATGTCCCTTAATGTCGCCCGATCGTGCAAAATCGTCAGGAGACGTTGCGAACACACTCTGGAGTGACCATGCTCTATAGCTCAATTCTGGAACGGTCCAACATAAGAGTGAATGATCATCCGTCTCTTTCAGAATCTCCTCCTGCAATCGAATGAAAGCTCTTCTGGCGCCTTCGCCATATAGGAGAGGCATACTGATATCGAACAGTCCTAGAAGTGAGTACGCGATATCTTCAGGTCGTGTAGATCGTCTATAGGCTGCCCAGGACATCTTCTGTGCAGCACTATATTTTGATAAAGGTACATCGCCTGGTATTAAAGGTTGTGGGATCTTCGTAACGATGGAGACGATTCCTGCAATTGTTCCCTCACAGCGGCCTATGTTTTTCCATTTACGACCATAGAAATGGATCCGAGACGGAGCGATCAACTCCTGTAATGTCCAGGCCCGAGTGAACCATTTAGAGACTTGCGGCTCATCATTATCACTCATTGAAGGCACATAGGGGAATTCATTCTGTGGGGTATTAGTTAGTCCGATCCACTGACTTCGTACCAAGCTGTCTTAATGGTCGTACCTTATCTGTATCTGAAAGATAGGCATAACAGAGCGCCGAGTCTTGATACCACTGGTACATCGAGTTTATAGCTTCGCTAAGTTCGGTGCTGCTCGTTTTATCGATACAGCATGTGTCTATCCAAGCCCAGTTGAAGCCATCGTGGCGCGCCTGTTTGCAGGTAAAGGTAATCTTTTCGTAACCTTGCTTGGAGAGACCTCTCCCAGCTTTCAAATCTTGAAAGCTCACTTCACCCTCGCCCCATATGTGGGAGAGAATAACATACTCGTACCTCGGGATGCTATCGCCCTGAAATTCATGCAATTTGAATGTCCTAACATTTAGCAAGTACATTGCGATCGCATATTGGACTTCGGCGGTTTGCGTGAAGGGAGGGGATTGCCCTAAGCAGAGCCTCGTCCATCATTCGCTGTTCCATTGGCATTTGGCCCCCAATTCCATGAACAACTTGCAGGTCATAACTTACCAACTGGGAGCCAGCCGCTGTCAGTAGAGGGGAAGAGAAGTCTAGATCCCGAGAGCCATTACGACCATCATTATTTGCAACTATCGTGTAATTGGTCCACCAGCTCTTAATCGACACTACTTATGCGGGGTAAATTGATGACTTAGCAATGATTGGTGTAAGATATTCAGTAGAAGCAAGAATTTTAATTGATTGGACTACTATAAGTGCATATTTGAATGTGGAAGAGGAGAAATGAAAGCTTCAGTCGGGCTACCCGTTGTCCTTTCGAATGTGATGAATTATTGTAGGCGTCGCCGGCTCGGCAACGTCACAATATGTCAATAGATAGGGTCGCATGGCGTGGGTATTTACCAGCATGTCTTCCGAGTCCCAAGTCTGGTAATTGGTGTGTTGTACAATGTGAAGGAAGAGAGAAAATTTGGATATTGGGATAACTTGATGCAGATCGTAGAATATGTGAACCATCATGTGATCTGTGTTACGGTATAAACGCATCTACTGTACTTGGTAGGTCCCTTAGGTACTTATCCCGAATTCATTTTAAATTGAGTCAGCAGCTTATCTCTCCCGTCTTTTTCTCATCTTGTCGTTTTCCTTTTGCTTCGGTGCTATGAGATCGTCAAACTCCGAATGACCCGAAGACCAAGCCCTTGGTAAGCTCAGGTTCGACGTATGCAAGCGTTCCTTCAGTTTGCTTGACGATGCGTCGGTGTAAGGGGTCATATGCCAGAAAACGTGCCGGGGATGGATTGGCCATCTTGAGCCTCCGCACCAGGAAACTCGCCCACCGGCCAGCTCGTTGGGTTAAGCGCGTCTACGCTGCCTACCACTAGGAGCGATTCCTGGTTCCCAGAATCTCGAAACTATAGAGATTAAGGATATATGTTGACCAACCGTAGGACCACATGCACAACGTTATCTACCTGCCATCTTGGATTGCGCTTGGGTCGGCAATACAAATCTCCCATGCGGCATACCGTGGCAAAGACTAACATAGTCGGTCAAGAGCAGAGAAGCTAGGGAAACTAGACGGGATTAAATGAGATCGTCAGTTTGCTTGGTTGTTGTTTGCATCGGCAAGTAAAACGTCTCGATACTGGACAAAAGACTAGCACGTGTCCGGGATACCGTTCACCGGCCCTCACGATGCTGTGGCACCTGAAGGGAGCACAATCCAGCCGTTACTGACCGGTGTGAAAGTTCGCATTCCCTTGTATGTAGTTCATATGAAGATCGTGGGTTGTGGTCCTGATATTGCGATCGGTTGTACGTTGCTATGAGGCGGGCGTTGAAAGCTACCTAAGGTACCTAGGTAAGCTTGCCTGCTCTGCTGTGGCTTTGCTTTTTTGTACGTACCTAGTACCCCAGATTGGCGTCGGAGCTAGCCCCGGTACACGGGCGATTGGATACGCCCATATGCTATATGAGGATCTTCAGATTCCTATATGAAGATCTCAAGGAAGTAATCGAGAAATCCATATCACGAACTATTCCAGTGTTGTGGTTTTTGCTTCTGAAAAAGGGGTGCGGCTACGGTTTCTTTTCCTCGACTAGCGCGAATCCCAGCTGTCAGCTTGACCAGTTGAAGTTAGGCATATATGTGGTAAGCTAAGGGTCTACCAGGGTCCATTCCAGGGCACCACGTTCACGCAGTTGGAGAACGTTTCGTTGCAATTGCAGTAGTTCCAGCGTTACAGTTCCGCAGAAAGAGAGTATAGTATGAAATAGATTATCATAAAGATAACCCGAAACGAATTTCTTTGGTAGTATATGCAAGCTGTCTTACATCATCCAAGATGACGATGTCCTGACGAAGCGGTAAAGTGTATACAAATGAATAGAATAGCTAATATAAACAGCCTTGAAGCTGCCATGAGTTATGATCACCCCTGCTTAATGGTGCCGCCTACATCGCACAGCAGTGTCTTAGAAAGATGGGAATTCTTACATTCCCATGAGGTCGTTTATCTCATCTCGGCGCTGCGCGGTGGTAACACACTTGTCAACGCTTCAGTACTTTGACATCCTCGCCTTGTACAACGTGGCCTATCTAGGGGAGACGGCATGTCATAGTGCGGGCCAACCCGGCGTCAAATAGGGGTTCATACTTTCCTTATCTGCCGACTCGGTCAGGGTCCCCTGGGAACATGTTCTGGAAGCGATGGCGACACTAGGCGTTTCCTCTCCTGCATGTGTGGTGTCAGCGACGGGGAGATGCTAGGTTAGAGGTACACATGTCTTAGAGGTGTCCCGCAAGTTGCTTTCCCTTACGTACAGGTGGATAGTGGCCACGAGCTGCTTCTCAGCACATCGATTTAGACCGGTAATCGCAGATCTGAGCCACTCGAAAATCTCGACCCGTTATGCAGGAAGCATGCATGACGTTGATGGCATAGATCCCACTTCAAATATGGTCCTCGAGAGGAGGTTGGCCAGTGTTCATTTGGCGGCTTCAGTCTCCACGAATGAGATATTGGATTTATCCCAAGACCTTGGTCAACGAAGCCTTGGGCTTGAGGTTGAACCAGGTGATGCTTGCTTCAGATTAAAAATCCTGCTTTAGTCTGTCCTACGAGGGAAAAAGAGGTGATCTATTTGATTTCTGACCAAAATTGCAGATCAGTAAGATAGGAGGCCGGAGAGGTACGAGTCTAATATCCCGATTGAGAACATAATCCCAAGGCAATACACAGATATTGTTATGTTCACCGGCTGACGGATTTGGTGCGCGGACCATATCAAATATGACCAATTCTCGTGAGCTGAGTGGGAAAGAGTTAGTAGGATAGACTGTTCCTAAGGATATTAAGAGAATTGAATTTCATTATATCTCTCCTTGTCGCGCCTGTCATGGAGTCATCTGTAAATCTATCAACTGTTCCTGAAGGACCACAGACAGCCGATTAGACCACTCTGTAAAATAACGCCGCCAATTTCAGCAGTTACCTATGGCTCAGGGATCACTCGAAAAACCCGTTCGGCCAATGGCCAAAAAGAATACGGCAACCTGGCCTGTTAAAGCCGAACCTAAGGGGGCCACGGAGATTGTAAGGAAGTTCAAGGAGTTAACACGACGAGAACTATGGACCAAGGAGGACCCTGACCACTGTGTTGATTGGACTGACGACGGAGTTTGGGAGAAGATCAAAAGCGAAGGTTGCTATCACCGAGCTGATGAGATGCTGGTCAGTTGTGGAACAGTGACCGTCGACCAAGCAGACTCCCAACGACCAATGGTATTAATGGTCTATAATAAGAACATCGGTATCTACCAATTACCCAAAGGACGTAAGAATTTTGACGAGGGATACCTTGAAGCCGCCCTCCGCGAGACAGCAGAAGAGACCGGAGTCGCCGTCAAACCACTGCGACTACGATTTGGGTCCAGATCGACGCCACCCAAGATGGTTCAGGTCCAGGCCCAGGCCAGGGAAATCATATACGGCATTGAAGACAAACTTACAGGTATCACAGAGGGTCTCAGTAATGAGAGCATCGGCGTTAGTGAATGGTATGTTAGATAGTATCCCTCCACACTGTATTTCGACCCCCCTGTAATTAGTTTGAGCTGGCTAATCCTACCGTTCGCAGTATGTTCCGAAGATTTCATCATTATTCCATTACACTTTTCATATCTCCCTATCTATCACTTCAAAGACATCGTAATCTCAAGCAGAATACCGATACTTATTAGATCCCGATCCCGCTACTGGGGCTTGGAGACACATCTACTGGTTTGCTGCTAAGCCCCTCGGAGACATCGGACGTGACGAGAGCAGAATGACGGAGGAAGAAGATCGGAAGAAATTTTCTACTTTCTGGTTTTCTGAGACAGATGCACTCTCACGACTTAAGCTCGAAGACGAGAAGTTCAGTAAGCACATTCCGACGTTGTACCTTGCCGCTCTTTCTTAGATCTTAAGATGCCCACGTCGTTCTAGGGTCCAATCCCTTTTAGCAAGCATGCAGGGGGTTTATTGAATTAACTCACAAGCCTTCTTTCCCCGACTTCCCCCCCAACACTGGGCAAACTTCTTATCTTCTCTTATAAAGTGGTTCGAATTACGTTCGCGTACCTCCGCAACATGTCAGCAAGCGACTGGGTGAGCAATCGAGAACAAGAAGAATGGGAGGACAACGCGAAAATCCTAGGTGATGGTAACAAGTGCGTCTAGGGACATTTCATTATAGCAGTATGATATCGTCATGGTTGAGAAAAGATTCAACATCGTAGCTGGTACGACTTTCAGGGGGATGCCATAGCTGAGAGCAAGACGAGAGAATATGCAACAGGGTCGGGGGAGGATGCAAGGCACAGACAAGAATGCACTTTGTAGCCAGATTCAATGAAATTGATTTCCTGATGAAGAATGAATTTCCGAACTTGTCAATAATAATGGACAAATAGGGCTTGCGTTCCAATTTATTGAATACCTACTTCGGTAGGCGGTAAGAAGATGATGCCGCCTCCAAATTCGATACCTACCAACGTAGCACATATAGGGGCAGCGTTGTCACGATATAGTGTCCGAGAACGGATCGACCGTTTTCCTAGGCCACCTCCTTCAGAAAAGGGGTCAGCCCTATGGTTCGTCCTGGTAAAGTGCAAGTTCGAACGCTAGGATACTTCTGGGAACGAATACTAGCCTATTTTTGGTATAGATCTTTACTAGTCGACGGACACTTCCGATTGGTACTTTATAGGTAGATGACATCAGGGTAATATCATAATCTTCACCCCACGTCTTCTTAGCATCATCGTTCGAAGCTACCCCTCACAAGTTTAAAAAAACGTCCGATTTATTGATATCATCGACAACTTCAAAAGATATGTATCTTTGCCAATAACTGCACTTTTCATAGTAAGGATTTCTTGTATTTAGACGCTAATTAATTATAAATTATTCGAATAAGTTGTAGTCTATCTAGGTAACTTTGCATATGAGGTATTATTCAAAGTTGCGATAGAACAATCAAGCTAACCACTAACCAACAAACTCGAAGTCGCTACCCACCTTTGAGTAACATTTCGGTAACCTTCTGTTGTATGTCTCTTTCAAGGCACTTTACCGGATCCCGAAGAGCTGCTGCCGTAGCATCAGGTCTCGTAGCTCCACCGGCAACTACTTCTCAAGCTCACCTTCCATCTTCTCTTTCCAATTCCAATCCCAATTCTAATTATAATCCCTCATCTTCAATTATACACCCATTCGTACAATCCAGGCACCTCACCTCGCAACCAAATCGAAATCAAGACTTTTTCAAGCAGTTAACACCCCAAAATACTTGCAAGATGTCGACTATGCCAGCTCAACACGGCCACTCCGAGGCCTGCTGCAACATCCCACCCGTAGTCGCGAGGGGCTATAACGCGAAAGGCACCTACGAGGAGATCGGAGGCTACAAATCATGTAAGCTATTACATACCCCCAACCATCACGATCATTCTCTGACCTAACATTCCGTACCCTAAGACGTCACCGGGCCAAAGGAAGCCACCAAAGGCATAATCGAAATCTTCGACATCTTCGGGTACTTCCCGCAGACACTCCAAGGCGCCGACATCCTCGCGACCTCGGACCACTCGCAGCAATACAAGGTCTTCATCCCGGACTGGTTCAAGGGCGAGCCCTGCCCCATCGAGTGGTTCCCTCCCGACACCCCCGAGAAGCAGAAGAATCTCGGCGCCTTCTTCCAGAAGAACCCGCCTCCCAGCGTAGCCGCCAAGGTCCCGGACTACGTCAAGGCTGTCCAGGAGAAGCACCCCGAGATCAAGAGCTGGGCCATCATTGGGGTAAGCCCAATTCCTCCTCCCATATACTCGCACATCCGAGGTGCCTATCTTACATAGAACGCATATCAGACTAACATCACCCGCCACAGTTCTGCTGGGGAGGCAAGGTCGTCTCACTCGTGACCTCGAACCCGGACACCGTCTTCAAAGCCGGCGTAGAATGCCACCCAGCCATGGTGGACCCCGCCGACGCCGAGAAGATCAAAGTGCCTCTCGCCCTCCTAGCCTCCAAGGACGAGTCGCCCGAGGACGTCAAGAAGTTCGAGGCGAACCTCAAGGGCCCGAAGCACGTCGAGACCTTCGGCGATCAGATTCACGGGTGGATGGCCGCGCGCTCCGACCTCGAGAACGACCGCGTCAAGTCCGAGTACGTGCGAGGCTACGAAACTGTGCTGAAGTTCTTGGCTAAGCATGTATGAGACGTGGTTTTGATTTATGGGGTGGGAGTAGTAGTAGTAGAGCGTGGTCACGGTATCTGAATCAAAATCTAATGGAAGCGTACTTTGTGTGTTTCAAATGAAGAATGACCTAGATAGGAATTAGTTCTTCCAAATTTACGATTATCACGACACCAGATTTTCTCTACTGGTAGACATGATCCCTAGATCAATCACGTCTGAGTTAAGCCAAGACTAGCATAAACATATGGAGATTACAGCTTGTTGATTAGAATCATGCCGGGTTTTTATTGTGCCTATGGGACGAGCTATCTACCTCTAGCCATTTCATGTCATTCATACCGTGAATTGATTAATTACTTGCAACCGCAACGCCTGCCATGCATCATGTCACATCCTTTTTTTTTTTGGTGCCCAGACAAACGCCATGCAATGCAACAGTGTGAAAATGGGGACAACACCATAGGAGTACACCTTTGCAAAACCGCATACGACTCTTCCATTATGCACCAGTTGTTCCGTTCAACGTGGTAGCGTTCTCCTGTGCTGGTGTCTGCTTCGAATCTTCCTGCTCGGTCTTGACGTGAGCGACATCATGATGCTTGTCCGATCCTTCAGTCTGACTAGCTTCTGCGACGGTTCCAGTTAGGTCTCCAGAAGCTCCCTTGTCGGGTTCAGCAGTTGCTCCCGTCTTTGCCTCCTTGTCATCGACTTGCATCTTCGAGAGCTGATCAGTAACGGTATCCCGCAGCGACGCATCTGCCTCTGCTGCCGCACCAACCTTCACAACGGACTCTCCTTCCTTCGCTCCACCCTCTCCTTGGCCCTCAACTGCACCATTACCCTGAGTCTGAGCCCGCTGCTGACCCGAGGTCTCAGATTCGGCTTTGGCACGGTGCTCAGGTAGCTTCTCGATAGCTGGGACAGGAGGAACATTAGGGCCTTCGAGCTTCTCGAACTTGACAACAGCCCACTCGGTACTGAGCGCAGTGTTCCAAGCAGCGGCATCGCGAGCCTTAGTCGAGACGGCGTTGCCGTAGCGGTCGCGACGCTCCCACTTCTGCTGCTGCATACGCACCAGCTCAGCGGAATGGGGAGCCAGAACGTTGACGCGCGCCACCTTGTACCAGCCGACGAAGGCGAATCGTCCGGGGACGTTGTAGTAGGAGCGGCGCTCTTCGAAGACAGCGATGGGACTGTGTGTGCCTGGGGTGTAGTCGATGGGCTCGATGGCCGGGAAGACAGGGCTTTGCTGTTGCTGTTGCTGCTGTCGGGCAAGACGTTGCTGTCGCTGTTCCTCTTCCAGGCGCTGTAGCTCCTCGGGGGGCAAGTTGCGAACGTCGCTGAAGGCCATGCGGCTGCTGGGAACGGGCGAAGGCTGCTTCGTAGGTTGTGGCGCTTCGCCACCCTGGGTAGCGTCGGTAGGAGTGGTAACCTCGGTTTTATCCTCCTTAGTAGCGGCCTCAGTGACAGCAGTAGTTGAAGCTGAACCAGCTTCGTCACCCTCGGCAGCCGACTTTGCCGCACCTGCGTCAACGCCATCATTAACCTCACGAGCCTGGGCAGGCTGAGGCTGAACTTCTCCATCCTTAGCGGCAACATCAGTTGCCTTAGGAATCTCCCACTCGCCATACTCTGCCTTCTTGGAGCTGTACTCGGGTAGCAGCTTCAGGTTGGACTTGGCGAAGACGATGTGATCGGCGGCCCAACGGGGATTGGCGTTGGTGAAGAGCTGCACATATGCGAGCTCGCCTGGGCGCGCCTGAGAGTCGTGGAAGGTCGAATGATGGTCGGCGGAGGTGATATCTTCGCTCTGACCCCAGAAGTAATTCTCGAGATCGCGAGACTGATAGAGTTCCGGGCCATCTGAAAGCTGGTCCAGTTGCTGTTGGTCGTTGCGACGTCCTTGGAAGAAGTTGTTGCCGTAGCCACCACGGCCACGACCACGACCATAACCATTGTCATAACCACGACCACGACCGCCGCGATAACCATTACCATGATTGCCACGATCTCCGCCGTAGCCGTAGCCTCCGCGACCGTTAGCGCCTCTGTGGCTGTTGAAGTATCCACGGGTAGTTGCATAACCTCCTCGACCACCATAGTTGGTTCCACGAGCAACAAAGCCTTGGCCACGCATGTTGTCTCTACCACCTCTGTTGTTGGCGCGCTGAGGTCCGGATTGACCTTGATAGTCGGACGACATGACGCTATCCTCTGTGGAGTCAGAGGCGCCACTGGTTGCCTGGTATCGACGAAAGGGGGGCTTGTAACTTCCGAAGTCAGTCATGGCTGGTGACGTATGGAAGTTCCACAGAAAAGAGTGGGATGTTTGGAGAGAGAAGTAGGATTGAAAAAAAGAATTCAATGAGTTTGGCTTTCACGTGAGAAGAGTTTGACGTTAGGAAATTTCGACCCTGCTAAAGGCAGCGATAAAGCGCGAATTCGGTTGGCTAGTCGCGTCGCGTGGGATGATTGTAACTAGATGCTTCTTTCCAGGACTGCAGTTACAGCGGTTACAGCGGGGTCGAATAATGGTCTGCAGTGGAAGGTGCAAATGTTGCACAAAAGGTGTATACTTGCACCTACAGTATTTTAGGCAACAATGTTCTCATCTGTGTAGCTGCGTGAAATTACCTTTTGGGAGGTACGCATCAGCCCAATATGTGCCTGCCTGCATGTAGATAGACACATGTAGATATTCAACCTTATCTCCAACTATGTAGATAAAAGGATGGATAAAACTGCTGTTAAGACACAGTGTACCTATTCAACTATCTCGCTTACATTGGCAGCGATGATAAATAAAGATCTACTTCCTCATCGATATTTTAACACTCTTTGAACCGTATATTGTCTTAAGTCTCTTAGTAGATATAGGTATTTTGTAGGTTGTGACTAACGTATTGTTTTGTATTACTTAGAATCTGCTGCTTGTATGAAGTAACACCCCATCCTACGTAGACACATACCTACTAATATTAGAGGGAACCAAGAGGAGGTCAGTTAAGTATGTACATATGTAGCATAGACTTTGCTAGTATATTGGTATGGTAATAGATTTAGGAGCCAATCAGCCAATACCTGGCTCGGCGGCGATACTATGCGTACAGTATTTCATTTTTACATCTCTCTCTTCAACTGATCTACCTGTGTCCAGTACCAGTTACAAGCAGCACCACACTCCCTAGTTGGCGTCTGAGGTCTTCCTTCTCAACATCATGTGTATCCTCAACCTCTCCCCATTTCCCTGTTTGCCAATCAACCTCAATACTCGCTAACCTTGCCGCCTCCTCAACACCAAATCTCTTCTCGCCGGGAGCCGCACCACTGGCGCCATCCCCTATTCCCGCTCCGACAAACCCCTCGCTCCACTCAACGAGCAACCTCACAGCGCCCAGCAACCCCTTACCCGCTAGCACCCCCCGCTCCAAGCCCGCAAGCTCCCAAGGACTCAACCCCATAATCCACCCCTGAATAATCTGCCTCGTAAACTCCGGATGGCTACGCGGCATAATACTCTCCCCATCAAGCACAGGCTCGATCTCGACCCCGGGCCAAACCCGACTAGTCAAGAACCCCACAACCTCCTCGGCAGCCCTCTTCTGGCGATCTCTCAGACTCTCCCCGCCCTCCGGCGGTAAATCATGTTCCCCCGGTGGCGGCGCCCAGCAAAGCAAAGAATCCGTATCCAAGTACCTCAACAACATCCTCGCGATCCCCGCCCTCAGACCCTCCCCCTTCCCCTTTTCCTTCGCCGCCGCCGCCGCATCATCATCATCATCATCATCGTCATCCGCGATATCCAGGGCGCGGCACACGAGGCTCGTCAGCGGGATAAGGTGCTGCCTCGTCGCCTGCTGCGCACTAACCAGCATATCCCACTCGATAGCGAGGGCCGTCGCCAGCAACGGTTTGCTGAGGGGCACCCTCACGATATCCTTCGTATTCGGCCTCCGAAGCGGCCGCTGGTCTAGGTGTACTTCCCACGCGCCGTCGACTTCGCGCACGTGGACGTCTTTCCAGAAGCGCTTGCGCAGGGCATTGTCTCTGGCTTTCTTCCCGGTGACCTTTGGAGTGGAGGAGGAGGAGGAGGATGGGTCTGATTGCTGGCGGATTTCCTGTGCTTTTTCGAGGAGCTCGGCTTGCTTGCGGCGGTGCTCGATGCGCGAGCTGGTGCTGTCGGCGGCGGGGGTGGGTGGTTCGGGGGGTGGACCGGTGCCGTGGATGGGGGAGACGGTTGCGGGTGCGGAAGGAGTAGTGTGGATTTGGAGATGTCGTTGGCGGGTTAATAAGGGGAGGGTTGTCGGCGTTGGGTGTGTGCATTGGAATTGATGGCGTATTGCCGATCGCAATGATATTCGAGTTGGCGGCTTCATTTTGATATGTATCCCGGAACCGCTAAGGCAGGTTTGATGCTGAAGAAGAGGTTGACCAAAAGCGATTTTAACAATTGCCTCTATAAATTTACGCATGGTTCGTTATCGATTATGCAGTAGCTTTGGTATGCTGGAGAGGCGTCTTGACCAATCATAGCTCTAGTATAGCTTGCTGAATAGTACCCACTTACAACTTTAGAGAGCGTCGAGGCGTATATGAGTGCCTTGATATTCGCACAACATGTAGTATCTCGAAGCAGATAATTATAAGATATTCACGCTGGAAAAAGGTATAATGCCGTAGATCTTCAAGATCCATTTTTCGCTTTTTATTTGATATTCTCTCATCTATCGCTAAACAGCCAGCCCACTCGCCGGCCGACCAAAAACCCAAGCAAAACGCACCAACTGCGCTGAACGCAAGAAGAACCTGACACAGGAACAAAGCAGCAGACGCGTAGGTAATATATACAAGCATATGTTTAGAATAGAGTTGCCCCGCGTAGTAGTCTTTCTTTTTTTTCTTCCTTGAAAAGTGCCCGTTTTCCTCCTCTTTTGTATTCGCTTAAGCCCTTCCATAGATACTTCCTGGCATGAATAGTATACATCAACTCGCCTAGACCAACATGATCTTCACCTCTTGAAAACTACCATTACGAATCGGGTTTCGATTCTCTCCCACACAACCTAAGTAAAAAGTTTCGAGACATATGAGCGTTGTTGTTGTTACGGTGTGAACTGTCAGTAAGGGGGCTTGGTTAGATTCCCGATCGTGTTCTGCTTAGACTTGCTGTCAATTCCCTTGAGCATCGCTTGTAGGTCCATGCTAGCTGCGCCAGCATTGGCAAAGCTATTAGAGAGGATGCTGTCACCCCCTCGACTTCCGATATTCCTCTTGGGGGTCCTGGTGGCATGGTCTTGGCTTGAAATCCTGGCAAGTTTAACTTCAGGTGAGGGTGATTTTCCCACTAGTGACGCTGGTAGCGGGGGCACTGGAGGTACTTCTTCTCCATCTTCACCATCGTCTTCTGTAGGATGGGACGTTAGAGGACCCCCGGAGTCTCCGGATGCCTTTCGCTCTCGAGACTTTGATCTCGATCGTGCTAGAGCCGCGTCATGAGCGTCAACACCATCCGCCGGGTTAGGATTGAATGAAAGCTCTGATGGTGTAAAGTCGTAGCTTGCCATGCTTTCACTGCTATCGTCATCTTCCCTTAGGGTGTGGAACGTAGCTGGTCTGACTGGGTCTCCGCTCAGCACCGATTTGAGCTGATCGACAGAAGCGACGAAGCCTCGACTAGACGCGCTCTTCCCTGAGCCGTGGCTCTGTATGCTGGAGTTTCGTAAAGCAGCAGCCTGGCTAGCATGTGATACAGGGCGTAGGTTAGTTTGGCGAGCATAAGCCGACTCCGGTCTGCTTGGAGGGTACCCATTAGCTGAAGGGCCATTGACAGCAAGATGATTTCCTTTAGTAACAGTCGTGCCGGTTTTAGATCCATTGAGTGAAGCCGACTTGCTCTCTGCTTGCAGTGCGCTAACAGCGGCTTCGCGGTTCCATTCAGCCAACATTTCTGCTCTAAACTTTTCGGGAAGTTCATGCTCGTCATCAGCCGGCGGAATAGTGCTCAGTGTAGAGCTCAGAATTGGGTGGGAGAACACGCGACTCGGTGACGTGGCGGGGCTCGCGGGAGGGGAGATTGTTCTCTCCTTATAATTTGCGCAGATACACTCTACCATCGCGAGGCGGTCATCAAAGGGCAGTAGTGCTTCCGATTCAATTTCATGGGTAACCATCTTCGCTTCTGATCTGGCAGTACCGGGAGTTCCCAGAACTTCTAAGGGCGGTGTCGGAACATGCACACCCTCGACCCAGAATTGTTTGCTTCTTCGTCGAACAATTTCGTTGTGAATTGCGCGGCCAATAGGCGATGCTTCAAACTCGAAATGTTCACTCAGGGCCCAGAAATAGCCGTGGCAGAGACATCCAAGATGTACTTTCGCCGTAGGTGTTTCCACTTCCAGGATATCCTCCTGGAGTCGGAAAATCATTGGAACGCCATATCTAGCAGCATTAACTCCAAGCTTATTGACTAATTTAGTCAACAAGACATGTAGAAGAGCAATGTCCGCCTCGTACTCGACGAATTGTAATGCGTTGTCGTAAATAGCGAGATGCAGGAGTTGTAGAAAGCGAGATCGGGGGACTTTGGCAGGCTTCTCCCGGTTAGAAGCACTCGACACGGCTCGACGAGCAACACTAGCTGGTGGGATTTCCCTGTTGTTCGCTCGGGATGGTTTTTGGCCCATATCATCGCGTGCTCCCAAGTCAGATTTGGTGGTTTCCCGATCAAGCCAAGTAGTCAGGGCATCAACATATGCCTTTCGGACCTGTCCATCTGGATCGCGTAAAAGCCAGTGGGTACCCTCCCAGACTTGTATCGGGACCCTATTCCGTGTAAGGCTAACATTTCCACTAACCTTCGTCTCTGGGTTGGCAACGAGGAAAATGGACTTGATGGCTTCAAGCGCAATAGTCTTGGCCAAGTCTAACGCAAAGAAACTATCGAGATGAGACTGGTCGTCTGAGAAGTTTCCAGACGAAGCTCCGGGTAAACCATCAGCCTTCTCTGCCGGAGACGAGTTCGCGGCACTCGGGTGAGGCTTGAGCCGCATGAGAATGGAAGAAACCATGTCAGAAATTTGATCCGCGTAGTAGACATGGGTGGCGAGGTGACCAATGCATTGTTGGATGCGGCTCAAAAGCTCCCTATAAGGGGCGGAGATGTGTTGAGAAGGGTCGGCAATCGAAGAGGGTTTCTCGTCTCCCGAGGCTGTACCGGAACCAGCGCTCCCCCTCGAACTCCCAGAGTGCTTCAAAACTCGCTTTATATGTTGTATCAACCCTAAAAGAACATCCATAACACTTAAGCCAATCAAGTTGATGTCGGAGCTCAGTATAGACCCGATAATGGCGGTTAGTACAATTTGTTCAGCTACGTTCTCGTCGGTTGGGGGAGTCCGCAGAAGAGCATCTGTAGTGGTGATCATAATGACATAACGGTCTTGCACTGGAGCCCATCTCGCAACGAACTCGAAGATTTTGATCGCCCAGCCGTGGTCGCGCCCGTTATCAGCTTGTGTTACCACAGCCTCTTTTTGCTGCACCCGTTCTCTGATGAATCGCAGTAAGGCCGTCGTTGCCCCATTTATCTGTGCCCTATTAGGTATAACAAATATTTTCTTAAGGCACTGCATAGCCAAAACGCCGATATCTTCTTCAGCTAGCTTGTCGATATCGACAGACGTGCCCGAGATAGCTATGGGGTTCGCGTCACCTCCTGTATCGGCGGTCCTAACCGTGGAGATACTCGTCCTGTGTCGTAACAGGGCATTAGAATCGACCTTCTCTTCTAGCTGTACACGCTGTAACAATACGTCAAGGAATTCTTCGTTGTCGGTCCACAGATTTTCTAGGATCATCGGCACTATGACATCTAGCTGACGACCTGCGACGGACGACAACGCGTCGGACTCGGCAATGCTTTTAATCGCTTCTAAACCTGCGTTCCTCCACCTTAGGGCAACAGGCTTGCTCGCTGTGCCTTTACCAGGTACCTTCCGAGTTGACGCGAATGCAGCATAGCCACGGACGACTTGTTCGTATTGGTGGAGGTAAGCCTGGTCGGCAAAAAGCGACGAGACATCGTGGTGTTCGCAGAAGGTCTGAAAGGTAGGCAGGGATGCTTCGACCATAGTAATGTCGTTGGAGCGGAGGACGAGGTCCAGAATCTTGAGGACATTCTGTGCGAATAGGGGTAGGTCTTTCGGGGCTTTCTCGATTAGAGCAGCTAGTATTTGTAAGGTAACCTGTACATTTCTAAGCGTGATAGGTTAGTATCCATTGAATAAATCGTTCAAATGGCGTCTAGATCCTGGGGCTACATGTAGGTATATGATTTGTGTAGTGGGAATAAGCAGACGTACCCAATTCGCACCCTCCACACGTCGCTAGCTGTCTTCTTTTCAAGGAATTGGCCGACTTTTTGGATTTTAGATCGTCGCGACGTAGCGTAGAACAGGAGATAACTCAGTTCGCTCGAATTTGGCTTAACGTCGACGGCCCCTTTTGTGGTGCGTGGATAGCACTTAAGGACCAAGACTTGGTGTTTCGGACGACATTTTTGCTGTATGGCATTCATTGCGCCCGGCGGTGCGCAAGCAGCCTAGCCACCTAAGGGGGGGAGGAAGAAGACGTCGGACGCCGAGGATATTGAAGACAACAGCGGATGGACTAAGCTGTCATGGGAAAACGAACCCGCGCTGTCTGTGTGGTTAGGTATGTAATTTGTTGGCGTTCGAGCCAAGTTGATGAGTGGTGTGTGGTGTTGTGTTGCGTCGTGTCGTTCTGGTCCAGCGAAAGAAAATTACCGTAATAATTTAGGCCCCTAGCAGATACTTTGGGTACATTGGCGTACACGTACCATCTGGGCGGATCTGCTGGTACCAGCAACTTTATCCCTGAATAACGCACTGGCACTCAGGTATTACATTAAACATGCTACTCCCTGTCAGAATTAAAATACTCCCATGGAAAGAAAAATGTATGTAGGGTAAGAAGGGCATTTAGAAATCTACTTTCTAGGAAATGCATACATATTATATCAAATTTCGAAATGTTTGCCTGCCTCACAGCCCCGAGATGTGTGCTGTCTTTATGAGATGGAATCTTTTGTTTCGTCATCCAAAGTACTAAGTACCAATAGGAGACAACCAACCTGTAGGCTGCGTCATAAGGTGCACATGTATCCAACCTCCATGTTACTTGAAATCTAGGGGTCCTAACTAGAATCGTATTAGGGGCAATTGTTCAAACCAGCGGCACTTTTCCTACTTTGTACCAGCCAGCATCCTTCCTTCCAAAAATCGAAAGGCGTCTTTGCGGAGAGCAAGCAACTACGTGGCGATGACAATTTCAATGAGATATCGCAAGTTACATTATTAAATAGAGACTTTTACCGATAAGAAACGTTACGTAATCCGAGCTATGAAGTAAGCTTCAACGATCTCCGACCGTCAAATCCGAACTCTCGGAATACCACTTTCCCAACAGTCACGAGTTTATATATTGAGTCAAAGGAGCTGGTAACGCGACAAAAGGTTTAATATATTCCGATAATAAGCCCCTTCAGCCGACCAGTTCTCGCGAGCAACAATTTAAACTCCGGAATTCTTCATTTTCAGATACTCGGTATATAAACTTGATACCTTTCAGTTAGCCTTATTTAATCCGATTTAAGTTCCTTGGAATTCTGCTACTGATGTACCTGGATATGTACTAGAGAACATGAACCGTGTTACCCCAGATGTGTTCATATCGCACAACTGCAACTAACGTCTACCTGAACACAGCATCGGTTTCTTATAGGTACACTCAAATATACATAAGTTCTATGTACATGTAGTGCATGTATATGTAGTCATTCGGAGCCGGTACGCATATCCTTCGGCCAAATCCCATTCTACCAATCAAAGACATTAATCAACTTCTACACTAATAGACATCAGACACTCAGAACCTCAAACTCTCATATTGTCACGTGGCGCACCTTGCATGTAAGAATAGAACGCGTTGTTCCGCGAGGAACTGGAAACTATCTGGCTACGGCTAGGATATATATATGACTCTTTGTCCATGGTGTAACATGACACATATTATAATTATTGTGTATACAAAAATAAATGCATCAGAAGCTGCTGCCGTCTTCAAAGCCAAGGAGTTCTTGAAGATAGCCGTCCGTAAAAGCTAGCATACTCGATAGTGCCTTGAGATCTACGACTCCTCCGCAATATATTGGGACTACCTAAGTCAAATGCCTGTGCTTTCTTACTGACAATTATTGCGTGTCCAACCAGATCGGTTGCTTATAGACCATAGGGCAATATGCCAGTTTTCTAGCGAGCCATCGCAGATCAGCGGAGTGCGGAACTGAGGACCAAAAATCAGGACCACCGGCCCATAAGAGCAACATGGCGGACTTCCAGCGGGGAGGTATCAGAGTCTGTGCGAACAGTCCGAGGCCCAAGCGGGATTGCGAGAACAGGACCTGAGAAGGGAACTTGGAACTAAGACATAGAACATGAACAAGGAATTCGGGTTGCAATATTACAGAATGAGCAACACTCGACCGAACTTATATGCGTTACTTTAAAGACCAACATCATCCAAGGCGCGATATGAGTGAGAAGATCCCGTCGTATTCTAGGCATCCTGGCATTGGGCTATTGTACGTCTAGGGGCCGGAGTTATTGTTTCACCACAAGAACCTTGTCCGTTTGCGAATCCTCTACCATAGATCGAGAGTAGCACGAGAATAGCTGTCATTGTGAGAATCCTGTGAACGTCACACACGCTTCGTCGCTCTACGTTTCCACGACGCGGATCACGATAACTTGGGCCCACGTGTCCTTGTCAAACTACATACTTACAACTCCCTACAAGGGTGGAGAGGAAGGTCCAAACCATGTTTACTCAGCCCTTGCGTAAGAGCCAAGCACTCAAAGCAAACAGCCCTCTTAGACATAATGACTTTCTCACTATGTCGGTTTCCAGTCTTCGGGATAGACCTATACGCTTTCATAATACTATTAACCCCTTCATCGCATATCGTCCTCTATATAAGAGTGCTAGCATAAGATAATTAGAGTCTATTAGTTAAAATAAAGGTTAAGAGGTACCTAGGTAAGTTCATATTCTCGTCTGCAACAGTTACAATGGCGCATTAGTCAGCCGTCCGCCCAACGAAAAACATATCATGTTACCCTAGTACGATGTAGATGACTCTAGAAAGATATAAGGTAATTTTGTCTGTTGTATTTGGTATTTCTCATGGCGATTTCTCTACGTGTATTTCAACTAGTAGTACTAGTTGACCGACTACAGCTTTCGTATTGACACCCCGGTTCTAACCATCCGAAGCCAACCTTCGTGTGATATCAAAGGATTATCTAGTACTAGTACCCTAACGGACCCGTGGTAGATATACAAGGAAAACCGGAGTTTCCATTATTTCCAACTCCCTACATTAAATACCCCCCTAATGCATGCCCCCTTTTCCATCCAGATTACCCAGATACACATACCAGTTCTAAGGATATGAAAGAGGCAGTAATATATCTTCCATTATAAAATAAGATCATGACTCGACTTTGAGAATAAAGGAGTCTACTGTGTACTAAAGCACACGTTAACGTGCTAGAACAAGGCGCCTTTTTAGGTACGGTCTATCTATCACGTGGCGTACTATGCATGAAAGGGTAGGACTTGATGTTCCGCGAGGTTGTTTACAATATCTTAAGGAGAAACATATGGCTATCGAAAAGATGTACGCCACTTATATGCTCCGCCACATGGCCAAATGTGTGGGTGGGATGAATACAGGTAGGTAAACCTCCACTACCCCTACCTTTTTTCTTAGGATCCCTTTACCCCCTTATTACTTTCCTATCAAGTTTAAATCTCCGTATTCTATGTCGAGTAGTTCCCGACGTCCTTAGAAACCTTGAACATATATAGCTGTTTTTATCCTTGCTTATGGAAACTATTGTTGCTTTTGTAATAGAATATTCCTATATGTACCTAATCTTCATGCTTCACCTATTCATTCAAACGTAATGCCATCGAAAATATTATCATGTTATGCATGATTTGTCGATTAATTCGTTTACCATTAGCAAAGTTTAAATATTTCTATATAATGATTTGCTGCCTAATCATCCACTTTATTTTGATTATAACCTAGTTAAAACACCAAGGAATCCTTCTAATATACGAAGAACCCGATGTGCCAAGAAATCCCATATAACAAGAGGGGAAAAGAAAGTCGTTACCAACATGAATGTTACGTAGTAATTTTATATTTTATGGCTGCCATGCACATATCTCATTCTTTATAAGACGAAACAGTGAAGTTAGGGAGCTATGATCTGCTCGATATAGCGATGGATCGTGTGGAGTGTTCAAAGGCTTATGTGACAAGACTTAGGCATCGTGCATATAGAGAATCTAGGGGAGGCTGATATAAGAATGATTATTTCGTGTTTTTTGGGGTAGGTATTCCTCCTTGTTCTTGGCAGTCATTTAAACGAACTACTTCATGTTCAATAGGGGGTAGGATTATACGCATCCTATAGGCTAACTCGGCTGTCCGGCTACAATCAAGGCGTTGTCGAGTTGGATATGTGAGATATGGTCGAACATAAAACCAATAAAAGGCTGCTGTGAAATAGGGGACCCTAGCATCGTAATGTTGTACCTTGTAGGTGTAGACGTGGTGTTCAGCTGACGAGGCGGCGATGGATGGGCTTTGAACGGTCGCTAATCCGATATCAGCATTGGATGAACCAAATTAGTGGCGTACCTAAGGTATAGGGTCATTGCGCTACGGTAGATATGGCCACTGAAGAATGGGGAATTGAAGGACGGTACATAAATTTTATGTACGGTAGAAGCTCGGAACTTAGATATCCTAGTATGCATATACATACCTAATGCATGGTTGGATCCAGCACTGTAGCACTGGGACGAGGTTTCCCCAAAGACAACCTTATTGGAAAGACGGGATAGCACGCATCATAGATCGTGGCAATATAAAGTTAAGGGTGGTAAGAAGATGTACCATAGTCTTTTTTGGCAAGCACACTTGGTACTTTGTACGACGGTTAGGCACTTCATTTGTTGTCGATTAATTCCACTCAGTCCCTGGCATGTTGCTCCATACTTAAATAGGAGGATTCTACTATAATTACTACCTACCTATCTGATACGGTCACTGGGGAAGAAAAACCATCAAAGAAACTAAAATCTACGTTACCTATCGCCATCCTATGTAAACCCGCCGTCTTGGCATTCGAAAAATGTCGATCTTAGTTCTGGCACACGAACCATCTTGGCATTCTTCTTGGCAAAAGAACGGAAGAAACGGCATCATGTTGCATCTCTAGATAAAAATAGGGGACCCTTCTTCCTTTTCATATGTTTGATGTTTCTTCTCCCTCCTGTACGCCCCAACCTTAGCCTTGCGAGTACGTCCCATCCACCTTCTTTAATACTACCTATATTCCGTACGAGAGATGGGCTTTGGTTGTTGTACCTGTGTGTGATAGTGCGATACCTGTCTTTTTCTCTCTCTTTCTCATTCATACCCTCATTTGACCGTATTATTATTTTTGTGATCCTGCTCTCCTTTTTTTAATTATTTGAGACGGGGGCTTACGCGTACATACGACGGTGCTAATCGCATTGTGGGGTAGTGGGCGATTGGATTAATTTTTTGAGGATTGATCTGTCGCGCGCGCGCGCAACAACACACAAAGGAAACGAAGGGACTGATGATTATGGACAAATTTCCCCGTCAATTTTCTTCGAGCCCGTACGTTTCGATGGTCTTGGCACGAAGGCGGTCGCTCATTCTCTTGGGCTTGCCGTTATTTCTCATAGGTGTGTATCTCTCTGTTTTATCGTGATACCTTAAAATCCATACATGTATACTTCTGTAGGTACCTTCATGTGACTAACTAACAACATCATAGTCATCCTCTTTTCTGGCACTGTCAACGTCGACAATGAATGGGGCCGCAAGTTAGATAGCTTAGGAGACAACTTTAAAGCCGGTGTCACCTATGTTACTGGCAACGGTACCGTTCAAGTATCCTATCCTTCGACCAACGCTCCGTCAAATACCTCGTCATTCAATCCTTTTCCAAGTGAGCTTTCCAGTGGCGCCACCAGCACTACCGTGAGAACCAAGCCGTATGCTCGACCAGGGTACGAGCTGCCACTTGCAAATGGAATCCCGCTCCGCATCATGGCGCTTGGCGCCTCGACTACCCGTGGCGACAGTCCGGAGGAGGGTATTGATAACAATGGTTTCCGCCGCCCTCTCCGTGAGAAGTTGACGAACATCGGCAACAAAGTTAATTTTGTCGGCACGCAGCGCCTCGGAAACATGACCGATAATGATATCGAGGCTTATCCTGGTGTAACCACTGCGACCATTCATGGAAACGCTAAGAAGGCCGTTCCCAAATCGAAGCCCAACCTTTTCCTCATTAATGCTGGCTCCAATGATTGTTTCCAGCACGTCGACATTGACAACTTCTACAAGCGGTACGATGCCCTAGTCCAATATCTCCTCGAAGCTTCGCCAAGGTCGACTATCATCATGTGCACAATCCTACCTACCTGGGACACACGTTTCAACGGCAGAGAGGACGTCTGGAGGGTCAACCCGCAGATCCGAAGGCTGGCGAAAATATACAAGTCGCAGGAGCTACCGATAGTGCTCGCTGAACTGCAAGGTCCGGATGGAATTCAAGATGGAAATCTGGCTTCTGACGGTATGCATCCTGGAACTGCCGGTTACGAGATGATGGCCACCAAGATGTACGAGGCCATCGTTGAGGCGGATGCCAGAGGCTTTTTACAACCCCCCGAGCCTATGCCAGGGATCCTCGATGACGGCGATGAGGAGCGAAAAGACGAGGAATATTTTAAGTGGCAAGAGGAGAAGTGGAGGATAGGCAATGCGACTGAAGCCGCTGAACAAAAAGAGATTGAGAGGATGATGGCCGAGCTAGCAAAGATGAAGGAAGAAAAGGCGCAAGGGAAGCAAGAAAAGCGCCTCAAAGATACTAGATTAAGGCGGCATCCCAAGATGCTCTTCTAATTTGCGGACAAGCAGGTTCTTTGTCTTTGGCAAAGTGGGCATTCTGAAAAATGGTCCTGCACATATACGAGATCACGGCCTCCTATTGTTACCATACACAAGATATATGTAGACTACGTATGTACCTAATAACATTGCCTGAGAGAGGGCGCAGATTTCAAATCCTTCCCGCCTCGCTACCTAATCGCTTGGAAGTTTATGGGGTAGACTATATCTATGAATTGGTGTGGTCCAAGATGTGGCTTTTCTTGGTAGAGAACGTTGCTCGTTGCCTAGTAGGTATCATCACATAACTTATTGATCCATGGCCCGAAATTTGAGTCTACACGTGTATAGGTAAACATTGGCTTAGATACACTATTGTATGTATAATATCTTGGATGTGATCAGGGATCGTCTAATAATAGCTGAGATTTCTGCATTCCTTTAGGTACTACGTGACTGAGTTTTGGATTTTGGGGGTTTAGCGACCGTTGGAATAATATCCTAGCTGCCGAGAGCTACCATCCAGTCGGTGACACTTGTAGGGGCCGTTTTTAAGCTTGAATTTCCCGGTCCCCAGGTTCCAGGTCGCCCCCCCTAATTTGGCCTCCACATGCAGTCCAACCCACCCTGCTTACGCCCAGTAAATTTGATGGGTAACTGACGGGGTCAATGCGAATGGCACCGCGACATCGATCGCGATATGCCGTGAGGCTCGCAAAATTTGTGCAACCCTCCAACCTCTGCATACTAAGCTCCGATTCGATATCATTCTCAGACATCTCTACCGTCCTCGAAAACGAGCTAGTGAGATGACGTGCAATTTTGTGGCACTGGGAAGATTGGTCTAGACCGATCATTTTTCTATACTAATTAATGTCGAACGTTATGGCGATCTATTTGTATTACGATTAGTCTCACTCTCCCTCCCTCCCTCCCTTCCTTCCCACCGACTTTTCTTGTAATGGCTAGCCAGGCCAGCGTAGCAAGCAGCCAACCCGACCCGCGACAATTGAGATTGATTGCCGCTTCAGCCCAAGCGAACGAAGCTAGAGTCTGCGATATACTTGCTGAGGATCCGCCCTGGACATCGAGCACCGACCATGACGCGCTCCGCCAAGCCCTGCAGAAAGCCGCCGCGCGCGGCAAGCTCTCCCTCGTCCGGATCCTCCTCGACCACGGCGCCGAGGTCAATTCGAGACGGGAAAACGAAGTCCCCGCGCTGGTGAAAGCTGCCGAGGGCGGACACGCGGACGTTGTGGCCGAGCTGCTGAAACGCGGCGCCGATCCGGACGGGCGCAATCGCAACGGGCAGACGGCCTTGTTCAGCGCGTGCCTGAAGGGATATAACAAGGTAGTCGAGATTTTGCTGGAGGGCCACGCAAACGTCGAGGCGCAAGATAAGGAAGGACGGTCTCCCTTGCTGTTCTTAGCTTCGGAGAAGCCTGGGAAGGGGAAGTGGACTATCGAGACTTTGAAGCTGCTCCTGAGTAACGGAGCCAATCTCGAAGTGAAAGATCAGATTGGCCGGACACCGCTCCTGTGGGCGGCTACGAATAATAATGTCGAGCTTGCGCGCGTCCTTTTGGAAAACGGTGCTAATGTCGCTGCTACGAATAATCGCGGACGGACTGCGTTACATCTCGCATCTGAGAGTAACCAAAAAGAGGACCGTGAAGAGATGGTGAAGCTTCTTCTTGACCATGGAGCTGATCCTGGTGCTGCCAGTGATGGTGGCTGGACCCCTCTCCACAACGCTGCCCAGAGCGGCTCGGCGCCGGTTGTTGCCCTCCTGCTTCAAACAAATGCCAATGTCAATGCTGTGCTTTCTAATGGGATGACGCCTCTACACTGGGCTGCATTTAACGGCTGTGAGGAAGTCGTACGGCTCATATTGACTCGACCAGACGTTAATCTTGCTATTAAGGATAGCTTCAACCGAACAGCTATGCTCTGCGCCGCCGAGAAACATCACGCTGATATCGTTCATTTACTCTCGCCCGCACGCGGCGCCGACCGCTTATCGCCAGTCGCGCAGCGAGCATGCCAAGCCTTCGAGGCTACCGTCGTCGACTTCGGCCAATTCGAGAAGAAGCAGCTCGTGTCCAAGTACTCCGTATACGAACTCTTATACGGATGGGATCAGGAGAATGACAAACCAAAGGTCCCTACTTTGACGAAAAATATCAAATATCAGCCTGATTTTCGGTGGATTCATCTTCCAGCAAATAATGTACAATCTGAACGAATCTTCCCATTATAAAAACAAGGACTAACGCGTTATATAGATTGCATGGGTTGAGGTAATTGGACGCCTTCTGTTGTACAGACCTTGGTTAGCTCACCGTGTAGTAGACACTCCTTGCCAAATCATTTATCGAGGCGGGCCACCGGGACATCGAAGCGTTTAAAGCATTAGAGAAATGTTTTGATCAAGAACATCAAGGACACCTTCCACATGCCCACTTCATGAGGACGTTCTCCCATCGTATTACTGCGCCCCGAGTTGGTCTTCAAGATAAGAGGGAGGATAAATCGTCTCTAGCTCCATTATCTGAAGAACCGTCCGAAGTTAGCATGAAGTCGAGCCAAAACGGCGGGGACTCAACACCTAAAAAGCTAGAGGACTACTTCGATGACGACACTCCTACTAAGAAGAAGAGCAAGTCTGAGCAGATCGCCGAGCGGCATCCGAAGAAACATAAGAGGTCCAAAGGTCCTCCAGGCAATCCACCTCAGAGGCAAGATAGTACCGCAAGCGGCTCGAGTTTCAAATCTCAAGCTCCCCTCGCTTGGGAAACGCCTAGGTTTGCGGCTTCTAGTGGGAAGATAGTTTTATTTGTAAGAATTTCGTCTTATGGTAATGAAGTACCTAAGTAGGTAATTAGAAAGCTGACTTGCGAAGATGCCATTCCTACACTACGAGACCGATGAGCGGCGGCGCAAGATGAGCAATGCCATCAAAAACGTGTACGAAGACCGGCGGCTGGTAGACATCACATCTCGGGACTCTCTCCTCGTCGAGGCGTATCTAAAGAGCGAGCCTCGCCTTCATCCCCGCAGGACGCTGGACCAATTCTTCTACCACGGTATCGATACCTCGGCAAGAGACACGGATCAAGTCGTCTACAGGTATTGTAAGAGGCATAATAAAGAGCCTAAAGTATTCATGGTGGATCAGTTGTGGCTTTGGATCATCGGGAAAGATCTTATAATTACGTGTTTCCCGCAACGCTGGGACCAGCCCAAACAAGACCCTCTGAACGTCCTAGACGGCATTATCGAGGAGACGAATGCTAAGACCCGACCTCCGATTGGATCTGTGTGGTATGTATAGTCCATTTTGCAATTCCGCTCTTATTTTGAATTGGTCGCTGATATCGTATAGTATGTAATGAAAATTCTCCTTGTGCTAGTCTTGCTTGATGGACAATAGTCCAAAGAGTAGGTAGCTTCTATCTTGTGTAAGGTATTAACATATACTAGATGATCTCGCGATGCTCATAACTAGCCGGTGCTCCGGGACATTCGACCGGCACCGACTCGATAACCAAGACTTCCAATTCTTAGACATGTTCGAGAGCTCGATCGGTCTTGTCACGGATCGAGAAAGCCAACTCTTCAGCCGTTTCAACCGAGCGTCCGCCCAATCGGCCCAATGGCTGCAATTCCACCGGCGCAGACGCAGCATAAGCGGAGCCACTCGCCTCCCCTCCTTCGGATCGCGAGACCAATACGAGGGAAGCAGCAACCAATTCGACCAATTCCCAGACGCCCTCCTCGACATCGGCGTCGAGACGTCGCTTCTCGCCGAGATCAAGGACATCCGCGACGAACTGGGCATCATATCGGGGCTTCTCGAAGCGCAGCTCTTCAGCCTCGCCGACTTCGAGGGTCTCATAACGGAAGAACTACGGTCCAACGAGCCCCCCAACCCGAACCAGCGGCGCGCGACCGACGCCGCCGTATCCGAGATCCGGAAGCGCAGCCGGGAGCAGCTGCGGGGGCTCGAGGTGCGGCAGAAGGACATCTGGCGCATGGACCACCAGGCGGGGTCCTTATACCAGAACCTGACGGACCTGCTGGACCTCAAACAGAAGCACTCGAACGCACTTGAGGCGCGGTTCGCGGGCGACCAGGCGGTGATCGCGGCGAAGCAGGGGCAGACCATCATGGTATTTACTATTGTGACGATTATCTTCCTGCCCATGAGTTTCATCGCCGCGTTCTTCGCTATCAACCTCCAGGAGTGGCAGGAGGGGCCGCTGACGATCCCGTACGTGAGTAAGTACATGTTTGGCATCGGGCTGGGGATTAGTATCCCGCTTATCGCGATGGCGTTTGCGGTCACGGATATCTCGGATGCGGTGAGGGATTTGCTGGATACGGGGAGGAGGTGGTTTAAGAGTAGAAGAAAAGGGAATGGGAAGTTGAGGAGCTTACTTGGGAAAGGAGGGAGTGAACATGAGCGTACTCATAATGATAAGGGGGTGCTAGAAGGAGAGACACATGTTATGCCGTCGAAGAACTCGCTGTCGTTACAGCGCGAGCACTTGGAAATAGGCAGAGAACAGCAGATGGACGGGATGTCTTCTCGGATGCGAGCTCGGCATAGTCGCGAAAGGAGCGATGAGTACTATGCCGCCGCCAGGCTGTCGCCTGTCTCATTTGGACGACGGGGATCCGGCGGGCCACGAAAGGTTAGTTTTGGAAGCGCGAACGGGGGGCTGTCATGGGCAAGGCCGAGTCTAGATAGAAATCGGGGGAGAAGGTTAAGTGAGGATTTGGAAAAGGGAAGACGTACGTATGGATGAACGAACTAATTAAAAAGAAGAAATTATGGCAGATATGCCAAACAGTGGCAATGAATCAAGACAGGCAAAGAAAAATTTATACATATACCCGAGCAATATTTTGGCTCAGCAATCAACTGTTACCTTAGTTAGGTACCTGATCTCCGCTGCGAACTGTGTCTATATGTCATAATTCATAGATACTGTTCCACCAAAGGGAATTGCTCGTGATGGTAGAAAGAATGCCCATGATTACTTATATCGAAATTCAAGGGGTCTAGTTCTGTATTTATTAGTCGTTGAAGGGGACAAGCCATAGATTAATTAAGCCATGCCTGTGTACAAGAATCCATTAACATTTGATGATATCTAAACAATACTTATTCGATTATGACACATTGCACCCGTTCAATGGATGATTGATTCGAGGAAAGCCGTAGTTATAACGCATACTGAGGCTTCATAATGGCGTTGTATGCTTATCTCGTGGCTTACGCGTACATCTACTATTCATATTGCGCGTAAGGTTAGAAAAATCTACTTCGCGGAACGATGCACCCATAGTATGTATATAAGTTACAGAAATTATAGAAAAGAAAGAAAAAAAGACTATGATTCTGTGTAGAATGCGCAAAAATTCATGAAATGCATCAGCCGCGAATCGAACGCGGGGCCCATCGATGGCAACGATGGATTTTACCACTAAACCACTGATGCTGATCAGGACAGGAATTCCAAATGAATTGTCACTTCCGACATAGAATCTCCACTTCATAGGTGAATATATAAACCAAACAATTCAAGTGTGCTTGACCTCAAATGCCCCACACAATGAATGAGGTACCCAGCTTCCATAACCTCTTCTACGTAATACATCATTATCACTAATAAACGCTGGAATATTAGTTCTATCTATATACAATTCGCTCTTTAGACCCGATAATCATGAGTAATAGCCCCGAAATTCCAGCAGCGGATTCTCCCATGCCTCCACAGGCTCCGCCATCGCCGCCGCTGTCGTCATCCTCACCCCCTTCGACTTTATACGTGAAACCACAACCGCGACCGCCAAAGTCGCCGGCACATTCAGCGCAGATCCGCGTGCAGAACCGGCGACGAGAGTACTTGGAGCGGAATCCGAAGTACTTTGAATCACTTGAGCATGAGCTCGCTGGTATGTGTACTTGGTTTTCCGTCTTTTCGTTGGCAACTCATGTTCCCACTCTTCGATACTTTCCCTTCCTTTCAATGCATAAGCCGAAAGCGCAAATTCACATGTGCGCATCTTAAGCACACCAAAGTTCCGAGAATCTTATTTATCATTCAATTCAGCCCATCTCATCATACTTCATGACTAACCTTATGGCCAGACCCGTTACTTTACGATGCGCTTATACGGCGCTTCCAATCACCAGAAGAGCGCGAGAAGGAAGGCCGCGAAAAGGGGTACTCGCGGGTTCTAGAAGTCGACCTACTGCGCGGGGAGGCCAAGCTCGCGCAACTCGCCTCTACCACTGGTCAAAACCTTCCATTTGGATCCGAGGCAGAGGAAGGATGGCTCCCGAAACCGGCGTCGGAAGATACAGACGCATTCATCCGGGAGTACGCCAACGGCACGGACGGTCTCGGGGATGACAGCAATAGGGGTAGTAGCGCATCGAGCATCAAAGGCTTACCGCGACCCCCCGAGACCAAAGAGGAGGGTCGCGAGCGCTGGATCGAGTTCCTGCGGCGGCGGTTCGTGCTAGGGCGGGACGAGGACTTTGATTATCGGACCGTGGATGAGAATGACGAACTTGATGTGATAGAGAGACGCGAGCAAGAGGATGCGTGGTTTGACGATGAGGATCCGGGTTGGGCTAGCGATGCCGCTGAGGATCATGGGGGCGGTAGGCCGGAGAAGAAACTTGAGGGGGAGACGGGGATTCAAGATTTCTAAGAGAGTGTTGGGTCTAGTCGTGTATGACGAATAATCCAACTCCCCGAACGGTCGACTTAACTTGCTCTCTGCCATGAGTCAAATCGCTCTAGACGCATAACGAGTGTATATCCGCAGGCTAGCTGTCCGCTACTCTGCCCGCGTTGGCCTATGGCTATGCGTACGCGCTGTGGTCACTGACATTGAGTCATCGCCTCGAATAGACGCTTATATTGTGTTAGAAAAGCATCGCCTGACCAGGGAATATGTGACGACGAGTACGCTTACTCTCCGCCAAGTATATAGGAGCAGCAGATAATATCTGAGGTATTTGTATAGCGAGCGCCTGGCTACCTCCTAGGTTTCAGTAACTTCGAAGACATGTACGTGGTGAAACAAGAATTGCATTGGCACATTCAATTACGAATCAGTCTTCTACATGGCTACCAGTTACCTAGATATTACCTAGATATTTAGTCTAAATCTGGTACGGGTAAATGGTCCACTAGCTTCATTCGAAGTCCCAGCGCCGCGAGAGCCTTCATAGCATTCTCGTCTCTTAGTTTTTCTGTTTCTTCTTTTGTCGTTAACACAAACTCGTGCTTTAACAATAAACCACCCTCTGGGAAGTCGTATTCTTTCGCTGTTGCCGCGTCGGCTTTGCCTATGTCGATTATCAAGCTTTGCTTAACACCGAATACCGCATCCGACGTCTCGTACGGGTCACCACGCACGTAAAGTGCTCTATTTTAGATCATGTCAGTTTTGGCTGTAATAAGCACACGCTTCTACTAAACGGATTCTAGTGGTTCGACGGGGAGAAAGGAGCCAACTCACGTAATCAAGTGATCCCAGCCCTCCTTTTCAAACATGAAATGCAAATGCGCGGGTCTCCAGCAGTGTCTATTTAGCGTCTCTAAAAGCTTTCCTACCGGGCCATCGTGCGGGATAGGATAGCTCACGGGTTTGATTCCCTTGAACCAGAAACGTCCCTCGCTATCACTCACCATAACGCATCTCTCGCTAGGCTCTTGGCGGTCGGAGTGCTGCACATCGTAGTGGCCACTACTATCCGTCTCCCAGATGTCAATCTTAACGCCTTCTACGGGTCTCCCCGCCGTGTCTTTCACAGTGCAGATACAAAGCAGTGGCTCTCCCTCAGGGTCTGACGCCATGTTAGATCCATTGGGAAGGGTGGGCGCATCGTGCGTATGGAAAGGCCCTAGGACCGAGCCCTCGGTGGAGGAGGGGGGCTTCGGGTGGTTGATGCTATCGACTAGGAGGGAAAGGCCCAGAATATCGGAAAGTAGGATGAATTCCTAAGCCCATGCGTCGTCAGCTTCTTGAGATCTCGTTTGTCTTGCTGAAACATGACGTAACACTAGATGGGTGGCACACGTACATGGCGCACATCGCTACTGATCTTTCCGCAGGCCACAAGGAAGTTGAGTGCTGTCATCCACTCATCCGTGCTCAACCTAGTTTCCCGAGCGAAGTCGTGCAAATGCGTCACCAATCGCTCCATCAGATATTTCAGGCGTGGGTTTTGACATTGTGAGTTGATCCGAATCGTATTCGGTGTGATATTATCAATCGTGAGGTCTAGAAGGTTTGGTACTCTCGTTGACGTAGGCATGGTAACGGGCACTGGAGATACTGGAGGTGCGATGTAAACTACGATGAAGACAGCAAACCAGAGAAGAGTCAAGGGAGGACCAAATCTGAAGATTCAGAGCAAGGGAGAGGTCCCTTGGGACGTTATGTAATCTTCTGTCATGGTTCCGGCAGTTGATGTTCGGGATCTCTAAATGTTTGGGGGACAATTTGACCCCGAAACAATGGCCGAATGGCAAGCTATTGGCGGTGCTGCAAGGACCCGAAGGACTGGTTATCTCCAACACATTTATTTAGGTCTACCAGTAGTGGCGCTTACCTATCGATCGGATCACGGCATTGTGACCCAATGTAAACCTAGAATATACATGTGCCGATAGGATTATTTTATTAGGGAAAGTTGAAACTGCGATTACATGTATCCAAAGTCGTTGGAGTTATGGACTTGGATTGCGGGGCAACGATTGATAGAAAGGAGGGGGCGGGGAGGAGAAACGCGGAGAGCCCTGGAAGCTCAGACTTTCCAATCAACCCTTGCTTATTTGCAATAAATAAGGAGTGTGCTCTAAGTTTACGATGGGTTATTGTGTCATAAATTTATAAGGAATGGCTTCCCGATTGGGCGAAAAAGTCGCTCAAATAGGAAAGTAACCTACCGATCGCATACTGGCCCGTGGGCGCGTTTTAAAGCTTTTTATTGGCTCAAATTGAATATTCTGTGGAGTGGGTAATCCGGGCGTACCCTTTTTGGCAAAATTTCTCAAAGAAAAGCCACGGGCCACTGCACACGCCACACGCCACACGCTACAAGGTTGTACCTGGCTTTCTGCATATTTAACTACCCGTGCCACGCCCCACTTTATTCAGGTTCGCTTTGGCTCACCACCATAAAGGTGGTGCTAATTAGTATTTCCCACCTATTTGAAATTCTCACCACCCCATAATATACCTATTATATAAAAAATTTATTAAATATAAAAAAAAAAATAAAATTATAAAAGTTATACTAAAAAATAATAATAAAATAGAAAAAAATATTTTATATTAGAATTTTTTTAATATATAAGATAATTATTTAATTATTTAAAAAATAAAAAACTTAAAAATGTTAAGAATAAGGTGAAGATTTGCCCCAATACACTAACGGTGGAAAATACCGATAGGTGGGAAATACTGATTAGCACCACCTTTATGGTGGTGAGCCAAAGCGAACCTGAATAAAGTGGGGCGTGGCACGGGTACATGTAACC